>CM035174.1:80477546-80947546 GCA_020205615.1 Panax quinquefolius | reverse complement strand
GTAGTGCATTGATGGACGATTGTTGGCATGATCATGACCATTAATGAATACACAAATATTCTTGGCCCGTAGTGCGTGGATAATTGTGGTCGTGATACTAAAAAATATCCTTGGTCGTAGTGCGGGGTGATTCGATGATGTGGAATATTTATTAAGGCGAGTCTCAACGATAACGATGATGAAAACCTTTTTTAATCATAAAAGATAGTAGATTTTATTTTCTACTTGACTCTTTTAATGGATTGCTTGTTTTTCATTGTTAAACTTGATGTAATTATATTTTATCGGTTTAACATTGTTGGAGACTAATGATAATTTATTCTGCATTATCTTAGTCATAATATTTCTTCTTGAAATAGTTGAGCTCACCCTTCCTTTCACTTTATTCTCTTGAAATGAAATATAAATATAGGGGACGAGTCGGGGAAACGGAGTGATGGTCCGTGAGGATAAATTAGTAGTCCTCACTATTACGTGAAATAGTGTGATAATAATTATAACGAGGACTCTTTTTGAGTTTGTATAATCTCAGTAAATAATATTTGTATTCAAACTCACGAATTATGTTTTGTTATTGTACACGGTATTAGTAAGTTATATTTGAATTACGCATGCCATGTATATCTGGCGACCCAAGATGGGTGATGTATACCTAATTTTGGGGCGTCACATAGATTAATTGATATAATTCTCTCGGATGGGTGAAATGTGCAAATTTTGCAAAATATGCAAGTGGTTATAGTTTAATGTTGTTGTGGGGGAATATTCGTTTGTGGTTATTATTCTTGTTGTTTGAGAATATTCAATGCTCGATTTCCGATCCCATTATATGGGCCCCATAATAAATAGCGATGTCTGAAAATGATGGAGTTGTTATAAATAACGACGTAGTTATGAATTATTGATCCTTAATATCGTGAAAATACGATGTCTTCGATAATTATTGATCCTCGATGAAGGCCTTCTCAATAATTATTCACAGATATTCAATATTTTATTTTATTGATTCAATAATTGTTGCGTTGATATTTTATATTATTGTTGTTTCAATAATTGTCCTTTGCGATATTTCCCATTATCGGATCAATAATTCATATTATTTGAATAATATTATTAGATAGCATTATTGGCGATGTCTAGAAAGTTACATCGAGGAGAGGTTTGGTCACTAATTGCACGCTTGATAAGGAGAAATTCTTATTGGAAAGCCCCTCTTTCTGAGGAGCAGCACGGTTGTCATAAATGTGATTATGTAATATTATTTGTGAATAATTAATTATTGATTCATATGATAAGGAAATATTTATTTTATGTGGATATAAATGTTGGATATATTTATTGTGGTTAAAATGAAAGAGTTAATGTTGAGGTGTTTTATCGGTATTTTTCTCGGAATGAAGGTATTAAAAAATTAAACCGGTGTTTTTGAGATATATTAAGTGAGTTATAATTTTTAATCAAATAGTTGGATCGTTGTAATTTTTGGATATATTATACATATATAAGTTGAGTATATATCCACAAATTTTGAGCGATTAAAAATGAGCGTATGATTTGTTATGAATTTTAAGAGGTGGTTGGTTTCGAGAAATTGTTGAAGTATCCGAATTTAGCATTTTGGTGGAAAATTCTAGAATTAAGTGGGCCCCACTTGTGGTTGGTGAAGAAATGTGATGAATTTTATTTCAAATGTGGTGGGTGGGAATAGTAGCGAGTAAAAGCCATCGGGTTGCAGGTCGAGTCTGCTAACATTTTCCTATAAATAGAGGGCTAAGTTAGAATTGAAAATCACACGAAAACATAATCTTTCTCTCTTTCTCTCTAGATTATTGAGTGTATTTTGTGAGTATTTAGATACTTTGTGAGTTTACTATTCATCGGTCTGAGTTTCCTTGACCTTATATCTGATATTAGATTAAAATCTTGATATTTTGAGGTAAGGGTGTTATATTCTTCTTAAAATGATATTTTCTTCAATATCATTATCTTAGAAATGTTGGTATGAACTTTTTATCAAATTTGGAACTTTTTGTGTCGGGGTTCTTATTCACGTATATCGACCTTATTCATGTATCTGACACTTATTCACGAATACGACACTATTCATAAAAAATGAAATTTTCTTCTTTTTTGTCCAAGATGTCTATTATGGTTACTATCTTTGATTGTATCCATGTTTTGATCTTTATTCTTGAATTTTACTTCAAAATTGGTTATTATGGAGTATTATTGATCTTGGATAAAGCATTATCTGAATCCTTACTATTTGTCCTTACATCTTCTTTGGATTCGTTTTCTTTAAAATATTTTTCATCATCCTCGGTCCTAAATGATGATATTATTACTGAATATCTTTGGCACATGGTGTGCGAAGATGAATGATTAAGCGATGAATATCTTTGGCCGTAGTGCGAAGATGAGCAGTGTTGAGATGAACATGACTTTGGTGATCTGAAATGAATATCTTTGGCACATAGTGCAAAGATGAATATTGATTAAAGATGTATATTGATTGTTGTTACATGGATAAAATTGATGATGGACTTTTAAATCTTAGAAGATAGTAGAACTCATTCTCTCTTGACTCTTACAATGGATTGCTTATTTCATTGCGATTGTTGATCTAAAACTTGTTGTCTATTATATTTTATCAGTTTTCCTGTTGAAGACTAACGATAATTTGTTGTATATTATCTTAGTCATAATATTCTTCTTTGGGCTAGTTGAGCTCACCCTTTTCCTTTTGTTCCATTTTTCTCGGGAGGTGAGAACATAGCGAGGAACTAGTCGAGAGTGCGGGTGATGGTTCTAGAAAGATGTTTTAGCGATCCTCACTATTTACTATAAAATAGTGTTTGAATAATTATAATGAGGACTTATTTGAGTGTGGATATTATCTAGAAGACAATATTTGTATTTAAACTCACGGTATGTGTTGTATTATTTTGCGACAATTGTATTATTGAAGTTGTAGTTTGCTTTACATACCATGTATTTGGCGACTCGAGAATGGGTGTTGTATACCTATTTTGGGGCGTCACGATTAATATCAAAGCTTAGGGATATGGTCTCTGGCGGAGATCGGGGAATAGAACTAGGAGGAGATGATGAGTAAATCCTTATTTAGTGTGTCTATCTAAGCTTATTTGTTGGTCGATCGTAATATAGGGATATTATGTGATATTTAATTTGTTTAATTAACCCTTGTTTTATGGCGATTTAAGAATGGGCTGCTTGAGAATGTTAACAATGGAGTGTATGAGGCTATGGAACAACCTTTGAATTCTGAACGGAGAAGCGTCTGCGGGAAGCAATAATCCTCCACATAAACAATACTTCTAGAACAAATGATGAATGATGGGATGTTGAAGTTTTTGCATTTTATGCAAAAACCGAGACGAGAAAACTTCGTGCACGAAATCTGGTGGAAATGCTAGCAATGCGCGACTTATCCACAGACCAAGCGATTCAAAAGTTGGGACCACAAAATTTAAGGAAAGCGGATCCGATCATGGCGGAAACGTGGGTCAAGCAAATTACCAAGATATTCGATGTCTTGGGATGCGGAGAACAGAAGGTTCCATTCGCCACCTTTATGTTCAGCGGTGAAAGCGGACTCTTTGGTGGGAGTCGTGAAGCGTACCAACCGGCCTTTTTTCGGCATGTCTTGGGAAACATTTGAAAAACTATTCAATGACAAGTACTTTCACGAAAGTATTAAATCGTATGAAGGAAGTGGAGTTTATCGGTGGAACAAAACAACATGGCGGTGTCCCGATCTGGCGAAGTTTGCGAGTTATCGAGTTTGCACCTCATTTGGTGAAAATGAGGAGCGAATGACAAGGATGTTTACGAGAGGTCAAAAGCTTAGATTGACGATATCTTATATCTAATAAATTTTTTTATATTCGGATGTTGTAAGCAGGGCTCAATTATTAGGCGAGATAATGAGTATTTGCAATGAGGGACCACAACCCGAGTCATCTGGGGTGTGGCGATCATCGAGGCGATGATAACCAACGAGGAGGAAAAATCTGAACAAAGCGGTAACCACTCGGGTGGTGGTCGTCCATTAGCCGTGATAATAGGAGAGGTGAGTCAGTGGAAATTTGAGAAAGAGGAGATTTATGATGATGGGAAGACATCGGCAAGCACCGACACCACACAACAAATTCTAGGGAGGAGAAAACGCCTTGATTAGATGTTACAAATCGGGAAAGAGGACATATCATTAAATGTCCCACAACAATCCAGGTATGTTACTGTTGTGGAAAGGAAGGCCACATAGCTTCGGGATTGTTCTATAGCAAAACCAAGTTCAACGGGATGGTGACTCGAGGTTGTCCGGATAAGTCAAAATCGGCGGTTCTGGAAGAAGCGTTTGTCGTGGTAGCCAAAACGAGAAACCGAAGCGAGGTGATTACGGGTAAGTTAATCTTGAACTCTTGCGAAGTTTATACCTTACTAGAATCTGGGTTCTACCCATTCTTTTATCTCTCTGCTTGTGCTCAACGTTTAAACTTGACTCGGAGAAATTAGACTTTGATTTATCGGTGGAGACTCAGTTGGGTGAAACTTTCGTTACATCCACGGTTTATAAATCTTGCATGATCCAAGTTGGCACTATCACATTACTGTTGATCTTATCTCTTTAAAGATACTTGCTTTTGATGTGATTTTAGGAATTGATTGGTTAACCACTCATCATACCAAAATTGATTATTTTAAATAAGGTTATTAGTTTTCATATTCTAAACCAACTTTGTCATACAATTCAAACAACTAAACCACTAAAATCGATCACTTATCATATCAAGCCATAAAAAGCTATTTGTTTATTGAAAAAGCGGATGTCGAGCTTTCTTAGCCCATGTTATGGATTTGAACAAAACCAAGTCGATTTGAATAATATTTACATTGTTAGAGAATTTCTAATGTATTTCTGAAGAACTTCCGATTACCCCGAGCGTGATGTTGAATTCTTTATTGACCTTGGTAGGGTACAAAACCCATTTCTAAAACCCCATATCGAATGGCTCTATTGAACTTGAGTTAAAAGTCCAACTACGAGAATTGTTAGACATAGGTTTCATTAGTCTAGTACATCTCCTTGGGGTGCTCTGTTTTATTAAGTAAAGAAGAAAGAGGCGGGAGTATCGACTTTATTATTGACTACCGAAATTAAACCATGTCACCATCAAGAATAGGTATCCGCTACCTCGCATTGATGACTGTTACGACCCGATTCTGAGAAACACAATTCTTTTCAAAGATCGATCTTAGATTTACGGATATCATCATTGAAGATTAAAAGCGAGGATATTCAAAAGGCGCCTTGAGAACTTCGATGCGGGCATTATGAATTCTTAGTCATGTCTTTTGGATTGACTAATGCTCCTCTTTGCTTTCATGGATATGATGAACCGTGTATTCAAGGAATATTTGGATCGGTTTGTTGTTGTCTTTATTGATGACATCCTCATCTATTCCAAAAGTAGTGAAGATCATGAGCACCATTTGAAGTTTGATACTTGAAAGGCTTCGTGAAAACAAGCTTTATGCAAGTGAAGAAGAAATGTGAGTTACGGCTTGAGGAAGTAGCATTCCTTGGGCACGTGGTGTCAAAACATGGAGTATCTGTTGACGGGCAAAGATTGAAGCGATCTGAAGTTAGGAAGCAACCAAAATCGGTGGCCAAAGTCGTAGCTTTACGGGCTTAATTGGTTATTATCGGAGATTAAGTGGAAGGATTTTCTCGAATCGCTACTCCGATTAACTTCGGTGACTCGAAAGATATGAAATTTGTATGGAGCGAGGAATCGAGAAGAGTTTCCAAGAGCTCGAGAGGAGACTCATTTGGCTTTTGTTACAGCAATACCATCTGATGCGGATGGATTTGTTATATCTGACGATGCTTGAGCAAAAGGGTTAGGATGTGTTCTCATGCAACATGGGAAAGTCATAGCTTTATGCCTCACGACAACTCAAAGAATATGAGAGGAATTATCCTACTTTCGTGATCTAGAGTTAGCGGCGATCGTATTCACGTTGAAAATTTGGAACACTACTTGTATGGGGAGAAAGTGGAGATTTATCTCGGACCATAAAAAGCCTCAAATATTTCTTCACCCAAAAGAACTCGACATGCGGCAACGACGTTGGCTTGAACTATTGAAAGATTACGATCACACTATTGATATCATCACTGAAAGCGAGCGTAGTGGTGGCGCGTTGAGTAGAAGATCATATCTTGATCTGAGTGCGATATTGTCGATCTGAGGCCCATTATTAGTATGACTTGCAAAGGATGGAGGTAGAATTAAAGACTCGAGGACCCACATGATGATGGCGAATATCTGAGTAGAACCAACTTTAATCGATAAAGTTAAAATTTTGCTCGAGCTACGGACGTGGAAGTGATCGTATGAAGAAGAAAGTCAAGAAGGTGCTATTCGAAGCGAAGAATCGATGAAGAAGGAATACTTAGATTCAACTCCGGACTTTGTGTTCTAACGATTACGACTTGAAGCATAGAATCATGATGGAGCACACACACACCGTTTACGATCCATCACAGGAGTACCAAATGTATCATGATATTGACATACATTTTGGTGGAACAATATGAAGAGAGAGATCGCGGAGTTTATCTCGAGGTGTTTAACTTGTCGGCGTGTAAAGGCGGAGCATCAAGTGCCAAAGGGTCCATTACAACCACTTGAGATTCCAAATGGAAGTGGGAACACATTACTATGGATTTAGTTCTGGTCTTCCCAAAGTTTCTCGGCGGTAGATGTTATTTGGGTTATTGTTGATAGATTAACCAAGTCGCCCATCTTCTTGCCGTCGTGAGATTTATTCCTTGAGCGTCTTGCTAGTATGTATGTGAATGAGATTGTGAGATTGCATGGCATGCCGATATCCATAGTTTGGGATCGTGACCCAAGATTTACTTCACGATTTTGGGTTAGCTTACTGAAAAAGCTATGGGCGCAGTTTCTGATTGATTTGGCATACCATCCTCAAAGCAGACGGACAATCGAGAGAGGACTATTCAAACCCTTGAAGATCTATTAAGACTTTGTGTCCTAGATTTTAAAGGAAGTTGGGATAAGTACTTGCCATTGGTGGAATTCTCCTACAACAACGATTATCAAACAAGTATAGGCATGGCTCCATTTGAGGCGTTGTATGGATGAAAAAGTGTCGTTCTCGATATCTTTGGGGCGAGGTGGGAGAAACAGCGTTGTTGGGACGAAATTAAATGCGCATGACTACTGAAAAAAAGATCCAAATGATTAACAACGTATTCAAACCTCACAAGATCGACAAAAGAGTTATGTTGATCTTCATAGAAAGGGCGTGGAGTTTAATATTGGAGATCATGTATTATTACGTGTTGCTCCATGGAAGGGAGTTACAAGATTTGGAAAGAGAGAAAGCTCGATCCATGATTTGTTGGTCCATTTGAGATTCTTGACCAAATAGAAAATGTGGCTATAGACTCGCATTACCTCAAGTATGTCTCGTGTTCATAATGTTTTCACATATCCATGCTTCGTAAATATGTGAAAGACCGAACCATATTATTGCGTTAGAACCGAGACGAGATAGTGAAGATTTAACGTCTGAAGAAGTACTGTTAAGATCTTGGATAGGAAAGAGCATATCCTACGCACCAAGGTTATACCACAAGTTAAGGTTTTGTGGAGAAACCATGCTATTGAAGAAATGACACAGGAGTTGGAATCGAAAATGAAAGCGAGGTATCCTCACCTTTTGAAACACCAGTGCGTATATATCGATTTCGAGGACGAAATTTCATAAGGAGGGAGGTTGTAAGACCCCAACTTATTATAAATAAAATCAAATTTCCTCTAATTATTATTGTGAATAATAAGGTATTAATTTGATATAATTCTCTGGTTTATGGGTGAAATATGCAAATTTTGCAAAATATGCAGTGGTTATAAAATAATCATTGTTGTCGGGAATATTCATTTGGTTGTGGAATATTCTTGTTGTCGGGGAATATTAAATGCGACAGTATGATCATTTATGGGCCCCATAATGAGAATAATTATCGGATGAAAAAAATGACAAGTTTGAGTTTTTATAAATAACGGCGTAGTTATTCTGAATTAACCTTTGTTGGAATACCGGTGGTTAAAATACGATGTCTGGCGTGGATGCACAGTATTGATGAATTATTGATCCTTACGTGAAGGCCTTTACTCGATAATTATTACGATGATTCTTTATTCAATATTTTATTTTATTGATTCAATAATTGTTTGCGTTGATATTTTATATTATTGTTGTTTGATAATTGTCAACGCTTACGATTTTCCATTATCGGATCGATAATTCATATTATTTGAATAATATTATTAGATAACATTATTGGCAATGTCTAGAAAGTTACTTTCAAGGAGAGGTTTGGTCACCTAATTGCGGCGCGATGAGGAGAAATTCTTATTGGAAAGCCCCTCTTTCACAGGAGCGGCTGGTTGTCATAAATGTGATTACGTAATATTATTTGTGAATAATTAATTATTGATTCATATGATAAGAAAATATTTATTTTATGTGGATATAAATGTTGGATATATTTATTGTGGTTAAAATGAAAGAGTTAATGTTGAGGTGTTTTATCGATATTTTTTTCTCGGAATGAGGTATTAAAAAATTAAACCGGTGTTTTTGAGATATATTAAGTGAGTTATAATTTTTAATCCGTAGTTGGATCGTTGTAATTTTTGATATGTTATACATATATAAGTTGAGTATATGTCCACAAATTTTGAGCCGTTAAAAATGAGCGTATGATTTGTTATGAATTTTAAGAGGTGGTGGTTCAAAAATTGTTGAAGTATCAAATTTAGCATTTTGGTGGAAAATTCTAGAATTAAGTGGGCCCCACTTGTGGTTGGTGAAGAAATGTGCTGAAATTTTATTTCAAATGTGGTGGGTGGGAATAATAGCGAGTAAAAGCCATCGGGTTGCGAATTCAAGTCTGCTAACATTTTTCTATAAATAGAGGCTAAGTTAGAATTGAAAATCACACGAAAACATAAGCTTTCTCTCTTTCTCTCTACATATTATTGAGTGTATTTTGTGAGTATTTAGATACTTTGTGAGTTTCTATTCATCGGTCTGAAGTTTCCTTGACCTTTATCTAGATATTAGGTCGAAATCTTGATATTTTGAGGTAAGGGTGTTATATTCTTCTTAAAATGATATTTTCTTCAATATCATTATCTTAAAAATATTGGTATGAACTTTTTATCAAATTTGGAACTTTTTGTGTGGGAGTTCTTATTCACGTATCTCTGACTATTATTCACGTATCGACCTTATTTCACGAATCTGACACTATTCATTTGAAAAATGAAATTTTCTTCTTTTTGTCCAAGATGTCTATTATGGTTACTATCTTTGATTGTATCCATGTTTTGATCTTTATTCTTGAATTTTGCTTCAAAATTGGTTATTATGGAGTATTATTGATCTTGGATAAAAAGTTATTATCTGAATCCTTACTATTTGTCCTTACATCTCCATTTGGATTCGTTTTCTTTAAAATATTTTTCATCATCCTCGGTCCTAAATGATGATATTCTTGAATATCTTTGGCTGTGTAGTGCAAAGATGAATGATTAAGCGATGAATATCTTTGGCGTAGTAGTGCGAAGATGAGCAGTGTTGAGATGAACATGACTAGCTGGTGATCTGAATGAATATCTTTGGCACATGTAGTGCAAAGATGAATATTGATTAAAGATGTATATTGATTGTTATTACGAGGATAAAATTGATGATGGACTTTTAAATCTTAGAAGATAGTAGAACTCATTCTCTACTTGACTCTTACAATGGATTCTTTATTTCATTGCGATTGTTGATCTAAAACTTGTTGTCTATTATATTTTATCATATTTTTCCTGTTGAAGACTAACGATAATTTGTTGTATATTATCTTAGTCATAATATTCTTTCTTTGGGCTAGTTGAGCTCACCCTTTTCCTTTTTGTTCCATTTTTCTCGGGAGGTGAGAACATAGCGAGGAACTAGTCGAGTGCGGAGTGATGGTTCTAGAAAGATGTTTTAGCGATCCTCACTATTTTACATAAAATAGTGTTTGAATAATTGTAATGAGGACTTATTTGAGTGTGGATATTATACAGAAGACAATATTTGTATTTAAACTCACGATTATGTGTTGTGCGTATTTTGCACGACAATTGTATTATTGAAGTTGTAGTTTGCTTTACGTACCATGTTTTTGGCGACCCGAATAGGTGTTGTATACCTATTTTGGGGCGTCCTAATGGTGATGTTATTATATTACTTTGGTTATACTCGATTATTGCTCTGATGGTTGCTACATCATATCTCTCATATTATTGATTCGGTTATTGTCATTATTACATTGGAATATATACATTTTATTAAATCAATAATTGATCGACAAAGTTATTCATATTATTAAATTGCGATATTTATAATATGTCTAGAAGTTACATTAATGAGAGGTTTGGTCACCTAATTGCGTGCGATAGAGTTCTGCCGGACTGATTCCGTTATTTATTATTACATTGGAATAACTTTTGCTGTCTTGATCTATCGCGTGCTTGGTGATTTCTTTTGTTATTCCATTCCTTATTATACTCGGTTGGTTAAAGTTTTGACTTCTATACTCCATGAAATTAGTGGAATATCTTTGATATTTGTGCTTCATCCGATATTTTTCATGGAAATATTCTTCCGAGCATTCTTGAATTTTACTCTACAAAAGCGATGTCATGTTTGACAATTTGGGCGTTATTAGATCCTGGATAAAATAATTCTTGAACTTGTTTTATTGAATTCTTTTATCATTGTCATCATCCTCATGTTTATATTTTGTTGAAAGTCATCTGTGGCCTATAGTGCATAGATGGACTTGGTATGATTATGACCGAGGGGATTATTCGGTGTAATCATGGTAGTAATGTTACAAATGATGTGGTAAAAGTCCTCATTGGCCCGTAGTGCATTGATGGACGAGTTGTTGGCATGATCATGACCATTATTGAATACACAAATATTCTTGGCCCGTAGTGCATGGATAATTGTGGTCGTGATACTAAAGAATATCCTTGGTAGTAGTGCGAGGGGTGATTCGATGATGTGGATTATTTATTAAAATTGAGTCCCAATGATAAAAGTGATGAAAAACCTTCTAAATCATAAAAGATAGTAGATTTTATTCTCTACTTGACTCTTTTAATGGATTGCTTGTTCATTGCAGATTAAACTTGATGGTTGTTATATTGTATCGGTTTAACATTTGTTGAAGGCTAACGATAATATATTACGCATTATCTTAGTCATAATATTTTCTCTTGGGCTAGTTGAGCTCACCCTTTTACTTTTATTGTTCTTTTGAAATGAGAAATGTAGCGAGGACTAGTCGGGGAACGGTGACGGACGGATGATAGCATTAGTAGTCCTCACTATTCGGTGAAATAGTGGAAAATAAATGTAATAATATTGAATTTGAGTTTGTATATTGTCTGAGGCGACAATATTTGTATTAAAACTCACAAACTTATGTTTTGTCATACTTTACACGACAGTTGTATAATTAAGTTGTATTTGTATTATGTACCATGTATTTGACGACTCAGAATAGGTGATGTATACCTATTTTGGGGGTGTCACAGTTGGTATCAAAGCTTAGGGATATGATCCCTGGCTAAGATGTGAGATTAGAACTACGAGGGGAGAGACGGGGAATTCCTTCTCTAGTATGACCTACCTAAATTTATTTGGTATTTAATTGGTTGGTCAGAGTATATGGATAATATGTTGCATGTCAATTAACCCTTTATTTTATGGCAGTATTTGAAAATGGCATCTGAGAATATTGAGAATAGCAATGGAGCACAAGAGACCGTTGAGTCTCCACAGTTCAACAATCAGAATAATGTGCATCAGGAAGGCGACAATCCTCATACAAATAACATCACTGACCAAATGATGAACGATGGAATGTTTAGGGGCTTTATGCAATTCATGCAACATCAGGCGAGAGCGGCTCCTGTCCAAAATGTAGGTGAAAACACTGGAAACTCTCGGACGATTATCGCTAAACAGTTCAAGGAGCTGGGACCACCGGAGTTTATTGGAGAGCCAAAACCACTTAAGGCTGAAGCATGGATAAAGCAGATCACCAAGATATTTGATGTCTTGGGATGCTCAGAAGGAGCAAAAGGTTTCCTTCACCACCTTCATGTTGTGTGTGAAGAGAGGCGATTACTTGGTGGGAATCAGAAAATGTACCCGACTGGCCGCACTCAAGATGTCCTGGAGAAATTCCAAGAGCTATTCAACGACAAGTACTTTCCCGAAAGTATTCGTCATATGAAAGAGGTGGAGTTTATCAAGTTGGAGCAAAATAATATGGCCATGTCGCAATACGAGGCTAAATTTACGGAGTTATCCCGGTTTACATCCCATTTGGTCGATAATGAGGAACGAATGATGTTAATATTTTTAAGAGGTTTGAAACCGGAGATACGTCAATAACTTATTTCTCATAAACTGTGTTTGTATTTAGATGTTGTAAATAGGGCTCAGTTATTGGAGCGCGATAACGAGTCAACACAACCAAGAGAAAACAGCCAGCAGAATGAAAATACAAGTGGTAACAGTCATCGAAACGGTGACAACAAGCGTGGAGGGAATCAACATGCCAGAAATGGTAACCACTTCGGTGGTAATCATAGCCAAGACAATAAAAATGGACATTTCAAGAAAAGGAGATTCAATAATGATGGAAAGACGTCAGCACTAGCACCCATTGTTAAGGAAGGAGAACGACCACCTATCATATGCTTCAAATGCGGAGGGGAGGGACACATCAGTCCAAATTGCGCGATGCCGTCCAAAGCATGTTATAATTATGGAAGGAAAGGTCACTTAGCTCGATTTTGTCGTTCACTGAAGACAAATTCAGCTAGGATGGAGGCACCAAAGGCCGTCCCAGAAAAGTCAAAGCCAATAGTGCAAAGGAGAGCGTTTGTTGTGACCTCTCAGAAAGCAACGAACCCGAACGAGGTTATCATGGGTAAGCTTATCATAAACTCTAGTGAAGTCTATACCTTATTTGATACCGGTTCTACCCATTCTTTTATTTCTCCTACTTGCGCTCAACGTTTAAATTTGACTCCAGAGAAATTAGACTTTGACTTATCTGTTGAAACTCCATTAGGAGAAACCTTCATCACATCCACTGTTTATAAGTCTTGTTTGATTTAAATCGGTAACTGCACGTTATCGGTCAATCTTATCTCCTTAAAAATTCATGCATTTGACGTGATTCTAGGGATTGATTGGTTAACTACTCATCATGCTAAAATTGATTGTTTTCGTAAGGTTGTTAGCTTTCATATTCCTAATAAACCTATTATCTTGAATTCAATGACCAATCCATTAAAATCAATCATGGTCATCTCAAGCCATAAAGCTATTCGTTTATTGAAAAATGGATGTCAAGCTTTTTTAGCTCATGTCACGATTTAAACAAAAATACGTCAGATTTGAAGGATATTTCTATTGTTAATAAATTTCTGACGAATTCCACGAAGAACTTCTGGCCTACACCTAGGCGTGAAGTTGAATTTTGTATCGACCTTGAACCCGGTACAAAACCCATTTCCAAAGCCCCATATCGAATGGCTCCTATTGAACTTGAGGAGTTAAAGACCCAATTACGAGAATTGTTAGACATTGGTTTCATTAAATCTAAGACATCTCCTTGGGGTTCTCTGTTTACTATTCGTGAAGAAGAAAGATGGGAGTATCGACTTTGTATTGATTATCGGGAGTTGAATCATGTCACCATCAAAATAGGTACCCATTTCCGCGTATTGATGACTGTTTGATCGATTATAAGGAGCACAATTTTTTTTTAAGATCGATTTTTATTTCGGATATCATCAATTGAAGGTTAAAACTGAGGATATTCCAAAGACTGCCTTAAGAACTCGGTACGAGCATTATGAATTCTTAGTCATGTCTTTTGGATTGACTAATGCTCCTGCTGCCTTCATGGTTATGATGAACCGAGTATTCAAGGAATATTTGGATCATTTTGTGGTCGTCTTTATTGATGACATCCTCATATATTCAAAAAGCCGGAAGATCATGAAAGCAACACTTGAGGTTTGATACTCCAAAAGCTTCGTGAAAACAAGCTATACGCCAAGTTGAAGAAATGCGAGTTCTGGCTTGAGGAAGTTGCATTCCTTGGGCACGTGATATCAAGTCATGGAATATCTGTTGACCCAGCAAAGATTGAAGCTATTCAAAGCTGGGAGTAACCTAAATCAGTGACCGAAGTATGTAGCTTTCTCGAATTAGCTGGTTATTATCGGAGATTCGTGGAAGGATTTTCTCGAATCGCTAATCCATTAACTCAGCTGACTCGAAAAGATACAAAGTTCGGTTGGAGCGAGGAATGTGAGAAGAGTTTTAAAGAACTCAAGAGGAGACTCATTTCAGCAGTTGTTCTGACAATACCATCTGGCTCGGAGGGATTTGTTATCTCTGATGATGCTTGAGCAAAGGGTTAGGATGTGTTCTCATGCAACATGGGAAAGTCATAGCTTTATGCCTCACGACAACTCAAAGAATATGAGAGGAATTACCCTACTCATGATCTAGAGTTGGAAGTTGTCATTTTTTGCTTTAAGATTTGGAGGCATTACCTATATGGAGAAGGTGTGGAGATCTACACGGATCATAAAAGCCTCAAATATTTCTTCACCCAAAAGGAACTCAACACGCGACAACGACATTGGCTTGAACTATTGAAAGATTATGATCATACCATCCAATACCATCCTGGAAAAGCGAACGTGGTAGGCGACACGCTTTGAGTAGAAGATCATATGCGGCATGCAGTGCAATATTGTCAACGCAAAAGCCCATTTTGTATGACTTGCAAATGATGGAGTTAGAGATAAAGACTCCAGGGACCCACATGATGATGGAAAACATACGAGTAGAACCAACTTTAATCGATAAATTTAAAGCTGCTCAAGCTACAGACCTGGAGCTAATGCGTATGAAGAAGAAAGTGAAAGAAGGTGTTATCTTAGGAAGCAAGATTCGATGAGGAAGGAATACTTGAGTCAACTCCGGACTTTGTGTTCTAACAACCACGATTTAAAATATAAAATCATGATGGGCGCGCACAACACACCGTTTGCAATCCATCCTGGGAGTACCAAAATGTATCGTGATCTTTGACATACATTTTGGTGGAGCAATATGAAGAGAGAGATAACAGAGTTTATTCAAGGTGTTTAACTTATCAACGAGTCAAGGCGAGCATCAAGTACCAAAAGGTTCATTGCAACCACTTGAAATTCCGAGAATGGAAGTGGGAACACATTTCTATGGATTTAGATTCTTTCGGTCTTCCCAAGGTTTCTCAAGGCATAGATGCAATTTGGGTCATTGTTGATAGATTGACCAAGTCTGCTCATTTCCTACCTATCTGAAACTTATACACTTGAACGTCTTGCTCGTATGTACATAAACGAGATTGTAAGACTTCATGGTATGCCGGTATCCATAGTTTACGATCGAGACCCAAGATTCACTTCAAGATTTTGGGTTAGTTTGCAAAAAGCTATGGAGCGCAGGATTTACGATTTAGCTTCGGCATATCATCCTCAAGCGAGAATCCAGGCGATCGGAGAGGACCATTCAAACTCTTGAAGATCTATTAAGACTCTGTGTCCTTGACTTCAAGGAAGTTGGGATAAGTTCCTACCATTGGTGGAGTTTTCCTCTGAAACGATTTATTATCAAGCAAGTATTGGCATGGCTCCATTTGAGGCGTTGTATGGAAGAAAGTGTCGTTCTCGGTATCTTTGGGATGAGGTGGGTGAAACAACGTTATTGGGACCGGAGTTGATGCGTATGACTACGGAAAAGATTCAAACGATCCGACAACGTATAAAAACCTCACAAGATCGACAAAAAGAGTTATCTTGATCTTCATCGAAAGGGCGTGGAATTCGATAGTGGAGATCATGTGTTATTACGTGTTGCTCCATGGAAGGGAGTTACTGAGATTTGGAAAGAGAGAAAGCTCAACCCTCGATTTATTGGCCCATTTTAATCCTCGATCGAGTAGGAACGTAGGCGTATAGACTCGCTTTCTGCGCCGTAGTATGTCTAAATGTTCATAACGTTTTTCACATATCTATGTTATGTAAATATGTGAAAGACCCGAACCACATTATTGAATTAGAACCAGACGAGATAGAGGAAGATTTAACGTATGAAGAGTTACTGTTAAAATCTTGGATAAAAGGATCATATTCTATGCTCCAGGTTATACCTCAAGTCAAAGTTTTGTGGAGAAACCACGACGTGGAAGAAATGACACAGGAGTTAGAATGCGAGATGAAATCAAGATATCTTACCTCTTATGACATACCATGCGCACCCTAATTTCGAGGACGAAATTTCATAAGAAGGGAGGTTGTAAGACCCCAACTTTTGAATAAAGATTAAATTTTCTCGAAATATATTTTTTGAATATTATGGTGTGGATTTGATATAATGTTATAGTTGTGGGTAATATTTATAAATTTTGAAAAATCTGCATGAGTTGTTATATAATATTCGATTGGTGGGGAATATTCATTTTAACAGAAATATTAAATGCAAACGATTACACAATCATTGGTGGACCCCCACAACGGAATTATTGTCGGATTGAGAAAATGACAAAAATAATTTATGAAAATAACGGCGTAAGTTTTACCGTTAACTGTTGAACTACTCGGTAGTAAAAAAATACGATGTCTGGCGTGGTTGCGTAGTAGCACGGTATTGATTATTGATGCTTACGTGAAAGTAACTTAGTTATACTCAATTATTGCTTTCTGATAATTAACTTTGTCATATCTCTTATATTATTGATTCGATTATTGTCATAGTATCATCTGCATAATATGTTATTTTATTAAATCAATAATTGAGACGATAAAGTTATTCATATTATTAAATTTCAATATTTACAGTGTCTAGAAGTTCTGTCAAGGAGAGGTTTGGTCACCTAATTGTGCGCCAATATGAAGAAATCCTTATTGGAAAGTCCCCTCTTTCTTGGGAATGACCTGGTTAATAAATATTGTGAGTTATAATATTAATAATGAATGTTATTAAAATTGAAGTTGAGTTCGGAGTTGAATTTGGAGACGCGGACGTGATATTTGAGTTCGGAATGATGAAATTAGTAGAAATAGTCAATAAACACAACATTTTTCCAGAATTCACTATTTGGTCAAAAAGTCAGCAGTTGACTTTTTTGGTAAAAGTCAAACTTCAAAATTTCAAAATTTATATTTTTGATAAAAATGATTTCATTGTGTTGGAATTATTTGTGTTAGTGAAAATCGACAATTATTTCGATAATAATTGATGTCTGGAGGTTATATTGACCAATCGGGTATTTAACCCGATAAATGAGCAATTGATTGCTATTATTTCACATGATTATAACTATTTGTTCACATGTGTATACTATTGTTTTACATTCTTGTTACTATTAGGGAAGTTGGTGCGAGATTGATAATACTTGCATGACTAAGTTAAAAATGGAGGTATAGATGGAGGTACTATCTTGTAATTATTATTTTCACATGTCTAGAACTATTGATTCACATAATTTACTATTGAATCACATTATTTACTATTAGGGAGGTGGTGCAAGTTTGATAATACTTCCATGACTAAATTAAAATATAAAGGAAAAGTTGGAGGTATTGTCTTTGTAATTTTTCGAGTCCCAAAACGTGCGATTATCGAAACTATATTTTTCTATAAATAGAAACTCATTCTTCCTTCATTTCTCACCAATTCACAAAAGCTTTAGAGATTATTATAGAGAGAAATTATAGTAAAGAAGAGAAGTCTCTTACCTCACTATTCCAAGTATCTAATTTTTCTAAGGTAGGGAGTATTATTTCTTTCTTATCCATGAAGAGAACTTCATTATTCCATTCTTTATTATTACATTGGAATAACTCAGATCACGAGGCTACCCTATACTTGGTGAAATTCTTTTGTTGTTCCATTATTTATCATTACATTGGAACATCCTCATTTACATGCGTTCTCGCAGGGACACAGTTCCGTCTTTATTATTACATTTGGAATATCACATGCATGCGTTTTTACATGGGACTGATTCCGTCTTTATTATTACATTGGAATATCACATACATGCGTTTTCTGCTTGGGACCTGATTCCGCCTTTTTATTATTTTGTTGGAATATCACATATGCATGCGTTTTCTGGGGACTGATTCCGTTATTTATTATTACATTGGAATAACTTGCTTGTGCGATCTATCGCATGCACGGTGATTTCTTTTGTTATTCCATTCCTTATTATACCCAGTTGGTTAAAGTTTTGACTTCTATACTCCATGAAATTAGTGGAATATCCTTTATATTTAGGCTTCATCCAAAGATCTTTTCATGGAAATATTCTTCCGAGCATTATTGAATTTTACTCTCTAAAAGCGATATCATGTTGACAATTTGGATGTTATTAGTTCTGGATAAATTAATTCTTGAACTTGTTTTATTGAATTCTTATATCATTGTCATCATCCTCATGTTTATATTTTGTTGAAAGTCATCATGGCCTATAGTGCATAGATGGACTTGGTATGATTATGACCGAGGATTATTCGATTGTAATCATGTTGCAATGTTACAAATGATGTGGAAAAAGTCCTCATTGGCCCGTAGTGCATTGATGGACGATTGTTGGCATGATCATGACCATTATTGAATATATAAATATTCTTGGCGTTAGTGCGTGGATAATTGTGGTCGTGATACTAAAAAATATCCTTGGTAGTAGTGCGGGGTGATTCGATGATGTGGATTATTTATTAAAATTTGAGTCCCAAATGATAAAAGTGATGAAAAACCTTCTAAATCATAAAAGATAGTAGATTTTATTCTCTACTTAACTCTTTTAATGGATTGCTTGTTCCGCTGCAAGTAAACTTGATGGTTGTTATATTGTACCAGTTTAACACTGTTGAAGGCTAACGATAATATATTCTGCATTATCTTAGTCATAATATTTTCTACTGGGCTAGTTGAGCTCACCCTTTTACTTTTATTGTTCTCTTGAGAAATGAGAACGTGGCGAGGGACTAGTCGGGGAGCGAGTGACGGGACGGATGATAGAATTAGTTGTCCTCACTATTCAAAGAAATAGTAGAAAAATAAATGTAATAATATTGAATTTGAGTTTGTATATTGTCTAGAGCGAAAATATTTGTATTAAAACTCACGACTTATGTTTTGTCGTACTTTACACGACGGTTGTATAATAAGTTGTATTTGTATTTTTCTACCATGTATTTGACGACTCGTAATAGGTGATGTATACCTATTTTGGGGCCACACATACACACACACACACACACATATATATATATATATAATAACTTATATATATAAATGTATATGTAAGTTATTAATTAATGAATATAAGTTAAAGTGATTAATTAATGAATCTAAGTTATGATTTATTAATATATATATATATATATATATATATATATATATACACACGTATATATTAATAACTTATATAAATGAATGTAAGTGATTAATCAATGAATGTAAGTTATTAATAAATACATATATATATGTATATATTAAATTATTAACAACTTGTATAGGTAAATTATTAATTAATAATTTACATTAATTAATAACTTAATTAATGTAAATATTAAGTGTGTGTGTGTATATATATATATATATATATATAGTTATCCTGATCACGGATTAGGATATCGAATTCTGGATATCCGTATCCAATTTAATATATTTACTTTTACGGATGTTAATCGAATACGAATACGCCTATATCCGTATTTGTATCCGTTTATTTACGGATACCTTTAAACCGAATACGGATATATCCTTTTTTTTTCTGAATACGAATAATATCCGCTTTTTTTCGAATATGGATGCGGACGAATACGAATTTTCCGGTTAACATTTACAGCCCTAAATTATTCTATTCGATCAAAACAGAGAAATAGGAAGAAGCCAAAATCTATTATCTATATATACTAAATTGCAGTACATAACACAATATTGTGACATCTGTCATTCTACAAATTCAACACTTGTCTATCCTATTTAATGCCCTATATTGTCCTTGCCAAAAATACTCTTGACAAAAAAGTCCCCCTAAAATAACAACTCAGGTCCTAAAATAACATCAAAATCATATCTTCAAATATGGCGTTCAAATACACAACTCTCTATATTTTATCTCTCTACACTTTCGCTCTCCTCAAGCCGACCACTGATCCACCATTTATATACCTTCTGCTTTCAGATCTGTTGCATTTTGTGTATCTGAATTTTCGATAGCTGGTCTTTTTTTGAAGCTTCTAACGATTTGGTTAATGCGGTTGGAGAGATTGATTTCTATCGCCTTTTTAATTCAACGACGATCTCTCTCCTCCTCCTCTTGTCGAAGGTTAGTGGGCGTACATTCAATTTCATCAATTTTTATTTCAGGCGTTTAATGAGTGATTTTTTTTGGGAATTTGTGTCAATGTGGTGAAGAGATATTGATTTCTTACGAGTTTTAGGTTTTGGGTATAACACATTTTGGTGATTTTTATGCATTTATTATGTTGGATGTAAACACATTGTTGAATTGGAAAGAATAAAGGAGTTTAATTTTGATTTACCTGTGTTTGAATTTGATTTTTTGTTATAATTTTAATGCTTGAATTTCATTTTCTTTATATTCTTGATTTGAGATCTAGAAGAAGTCAGATGGGCATGTGAATCTTTATTTTCTCTGTTTTTCATTTTCTTTAGTGATTGATTTAATCAAATGATGGTCCAATAGGTTCGTGTGTGTTGCGTACATATATCTTATAATGATAGTTTGTAATATATTCTGTCAGTTATCTTGGTTCATACTTTATTGTGTCTATAGTAATGTGTTCTCCTTCTGAGGTACAATGTCAATTTTATAATTATTCATTTATGTGATATATTCATTTGTGTTGGAGACTGCATGTATATTGTAGCTAGGAACTTTAGGTTGTTTTTCTACGAACTTAGGATTCAGATTTATGCACTTTAGTGTTCAGAATGGTAGACAATTAATTAGCAGCTTTTTGGTCTATCAATACCATTTTAATAAGGTCGAGTTTATATGCTTTAGTTGTTCATTAGTAACAGATTTATGTACCATAAGCATATGATTATATTTGAATGTTAATAATAGTAAAATTTTGTATATGATTAGATTTTATTGGTAGAAAGAATATGACTGTACTATGACATTATCAATGTCAAAAACCTTATGGAAATAGGAGTTGATTATGGTAAATGAGATAATTGTGGTAGTAGGAATTAATTGTGGTAGTAGGAATTAGAGTTGTAATAGGACACTAACAAAATCAAAATCCATTTTGAAATAGGAGATGAAAAATAATAAAGAGATAATTATGAGAACGAAAACTGAGTCGTTTTGTGCTTTTATATATGTAATGTAATATAAATAGATGTCACATTTAATCCAAGTGGTGGATAACTCATGGCAGGTGAGACCTATATATGTTGATCGATTGGACTTCAGTGACCATCACTTGCTTTGAATTGAGGTATATATTATACTCTATTGGCTTGAACTTGGTACAAATCCACATATCCAGTTCTAGGTAGGATATGAGAATGCTTTTGTCTGAGTAATACATTATATGATTATATCTCTTACGAGCAAAACAAAAATAAACTTTATAAAATATTTTGCATTTACATTCTTCTGGATTCTTTGTAGCTGAATTTTTATTACAAATGATACTTGATTATGGAACAACATTTTAGATCAAACAGATGGAGGAGAATATTGTTGTTTTTCCTTTTTTTTATCCCTTTCATCTCCAACCCTGCCTGTTTTTGTCTTTCTACTGTCAATAAATCTAAGATATTGAGAAGATCAGAATGAGACTCCAAAGACTTCAACTCAAGTTTGCTTCCAAGCCAATTGTCGTTATAACTGAAAAGGTCAGTTGGTTTTGAATATGTAATGAAAATATGTATCTAGAAATTTTGTTTGCCATTTGGTTCATACTAATATAGGGCATTTAGCTATTTTCCTTTGTCAATGAGATAATTTGATGCATAATTTATTCTTGGTGTGCGGCAAGCGTCAACGAATTGAACAATATTAGAAGTTTTCTGTAGTAAATTATTTATATCAGGTAAATAAGTTTTACAATATTCAAATATATTACTCCATAACCTTCTTTTTGTTTTTCTTTGCCTTCTAATTTTATTTTCCGATTATGGCCAAGAGATCCGAGTTTTATAGACATTTGGATCCTTTTGAGGTTATTAGACTGCTCTAAGTCAAGTATATCCTACCTCATAATGGGTGTTCGGATGGGACCTTTATGAAATCTATGAAGCAGCTCTTGGAAGGGTTTTATTTGGCTAGATCATGATTTGTCTTCAAGTGAAAAAAGAGACTTCAACTGCTTTCTGTATTTTGGTAAGGTCTCATTTCAAAAATAATTCAGATCTCCAAACATAGTACATGACACAATAAGTTGGCATCTGTCATTCTAAAAAATTAACACATGTTCATCCTAATTAATGCTTCTAATTACCCTTTACAAAAATGCCCAACTATTGGCAGCTAACATAACATATGAATTTTGTTCTCTTACAAAAGCTGAATAATTTGAATCTTATATAAATTAGATGGCAGATTACGCCAAATCAAAAAATTCCTTTGGGTGATCTCTTAGATTTACAACTCTTTGCTGATTTGTGGATTCAAGCTTGAGGTTAATTTATTTACTGCAGAATCATTCAATTTCAGTTAAAATTCCTTTTTTCTTACTATAGTTGTTTCCTTAATTCTTTAGAAATTCAAAAATGGAAAGGCATACTCCCCCATCATAAAAAAAAGAGTGTTTTTTTTTCATTTTCAAATATGAAGATTATGGTTTGCATTAGACACACTTGCATATAATTTTTCTAGATGATCTTTTTTACAATATTAAAATTCAAAGACTAAAAGTTATCGTTTGAAAAATTAAATGTAAAAGTGTGTCTTGTGAAAAATTTCAAATCTTAATATTTCAAAATAAAAGAAGTCAACAACAAAGTAGGACTTTTGTAACAATCCAGATTTTTAATTAAATATTTATTGAATTATATAAATATTTAGTGGATGTGTTTATCGTTGAATAAATATTTGTTTGATGGATTTGATTTGATTTGGTTAATTATTTATTTAATAAATAAATAATGAGTTAAGGAAAGTAATTATTTTGAAATAGTAATCTAATTTACTTTAATAATTAAGTTAGAAAGTTTATAATGATTAAATAAATTATTATATTATGCAATGAATTGTTATTAGAATTAATTAATTAAGTATGAAAACTTAATTAAATGAAAGTGTGACAAATAACTATATTATAATTAGTTATTAAAATAAATTAAAGTAGTTTTGATTTAGTTTTACCCAAAAAAGTTTAAGGATATTAATTCTTTAAGTTTTAAATGGTTTTTGCCAAACAAATCCCTATGACTTTTGGATATTTAAAATTTAAATTATTTATAAAATAAACTAAATAAATAAAATATATTTATAAGCTATACGTTCTATTGATAACTGATACTATTTATTAGGTTATTATGACTATATGCGTTTCTTTTATGTACGCTTGGTTATTAGTTTAGTATTACGTATAATCTATATTGTCTAAACCTAAGCCTAAGAAAAGCTACAGAGAAAAAGAAAGGAAAAGGTTTTTAAAGAAGAAAAGTACAGAAAGTTTTGAGTGAGAATTATCAGAGAAATTGAGAGTGTACACGTGAGGTTTTAAAATAATTCCAGTGGTGTTAGCAAGGATTAATGAGCAATTAGAAGGTATGTGGCATAACCTTTATACATATATATGTTTTATGCAATTGTGCCTAAAGTCTCTATGTATATGTGAATTTGACTGTAATATAAGGTTCTTTACAAAAACTGTGACGCCCCCAAAATAGGTCCAATCCACCCAACCTATTCTGAGTCGCCAAATACATGGTACAGAAACAACTACAACTTCATTAATACAATTGTCATGCAAAATACGACAACACATAAACTCTGAGTTTAAATACAAATAATGTCTTCTAGACAATATCCACACTCAAATAAATCCTCATTACAATTATTGATACACTATTTTACAAAATAGTGAGGACTACTAAAACAACCGCTTGAACCATCACTCCACACCCCGAAGCTAGTTCATATATTCTCGCTCTCCCGAGAAGAAAATGGAACAAAAAGGAAAAGGGTGAGCTCAACTAGCCCAAAAAGAATATTATGACTAAGATAATATACAATAAATTATCCTTAGTCTTCACAGGAAAAATCTAATAGAATACAATAGACAACAAGTTTTAGATCAACAATCTGCAATGAAAACAACAATTCATTAGAAGAGTTAAGTAGAGAATGAAATCTACTATCATCTATGAATTTAAAAGTCCATCATCGATATTTTATCTCGTAACATCAATCAATATACATCTTGAATCAAATAGTCATCTTTGCACTACAGGCCAAAGATATTCATCGATTAATCATGTTCATCTCAACACTTGTTCATCTTTGCACTGGGGCCAAAGATATTCATCGATTAGTCATGTTCATCTAAACACTGCTTTTATCTTTTTGCACTACGGCCAAAGATATTCATCAGAAAATCATTCATCTTTGCACTACAGGCCAAAGATATTCAGTAATATCATCATTTAGGACTGAGGATGATGAAAAATATTTTAAAGGAAACGAATCCAGTGAAACAAAAGAATAAATATTAAGGATTCATACTTTAAATAACTCAAGTTCGAAAATACTTCATAAATAACCAGGGTGGAGTAAAATTCAAGAATGAAGACCAAAACATAGATCCAATCAAAGATAGGAATCATAATAGACAATCTTGGACACAGAAAAGAAAATTTAATTTTTCTGTGAATAGTGTCGTATTCGTGAATAGTATCGTATACGTGAATAGTGCCGTATACATGAATAGTAACTCCTAAACTAAAAGATAGAAATTTCACAAAAAATATCATCATGCTTCGTGAATAGTACTCGTGAATAGTAACTCATGAATAATAACTCATGAATAGTAACCCCGACATGAAAAGTTCCAAATTTGATAAAAATTCAGACCAATATTTTGGCATAATGATATTGAAGAAATAATATCATTTACGAAAAAAATAACATCCCTTACCTTGCAAAAACAGTACTTCTGACTGGAATATTGGATATAGTGCTGAAAGATCTTGCACCGTATAGCAATACTCAAACTACTAAAATACTCACAAAATACGTTCGATATTATAGAGAGAGAAAGAGAGAGAGAACTTTAGTTTCTGGTGTGATTTTCAATTCTAACCTAAGCACCCTATTTATAGGAAATTGCTTAGAACACCAAAGCAGAAAATTTAATAATAATATTAATATAATTACAAAATTTTCCTATGCCCACTTTTACTAATTGAACTCAGCACTTTGCACATGTTAGTGTAGCCCACA
The DNA here is from genome assembly GCA_020205615.1 of Panax quinquefolius. Taxonomy (NCBI): domain Eukaryota; kingdom Viridiplantae; phylum Streptophyta; class Magnoliopsida; order Apiales; family Araliaceae; genus Panax; species Panax quinquefolius. The sequence goes on along the minus strand of CM035174.1, from coordinate 80,921,853 downwards.
AAACACAAAAAACGTTTTTCTTTAAAAAAATAATTAAAACTTCCAAAAATCAATTATTCTAGAACTTCGGAACTTCAATAATTCATAATAAATAGCCCTTTTATCAGAAAATTCGAATCTCATGTTATTTTATAGGAAATTCAATTCTCTAAAACTTTGCAGAAGAAAGTTTTTCCAAATTCCAAACAGAAATTGACCGAAATTCACATACGAACGATTTTACAGACTATAATCAAATTTTCGTCAAGAAATGGGTTCCACCGACACACAAAACATGTGTTAATCATTTAATGCAACAAAAATACTCTTCCTCCTCATATACTCATATATCCCACATTCAATGTAAAAATATCATCATTATTCTATTATAATAATATAATAAAATATTATTTTATCAAAAAAAATAAAATATCAATTTTTAACAATTGTCACATTAAAAATTTTCTCCATCTATATCCACATAAAATCAATATTTTTCTCATCATATAAATCAATAATTAATTATTCACAAATAATATTACTGAGAATCAAGATCGCAACCGTGCCGCTCCTCAGAAAGAGGGGCTTTCCAATAAGGATCTCTCCTTCTTGGCGCCAAGCAATTAGGTATTGAAACCTCTCCTGATGTAACTTTCTAGACATCGCCAATAATGTTTTCTAATAATATTATTCGGATAATATGAGTTATTGTTTCGATAATGGAAAATCTTGTGTAGTGACAATTATTGAAACAACAAGAATATAAAATATCAATGCAGAAATTATTGAATCAATAAAATAAAATATCGAATAAGATTAATCGTAACAATTATTGAGTAGTACCTTCACGTAAGAATCAATAATTGGTGTAATACTGCGTGCCATCAGTGCAACAACGCGTACATCGTGTGTTTTAACCATCGAATTTCCAACAAGATAATCTTGTGAATAACTACGCCTGTTATTTATAAACAACTTATACTTATGCGCTTTTCTTCATCCAATCGCTTTCCGCATGGGACCCATAAAAGATCTTGCAGTCGTTGCGAATATTCCCCAACAAAGAAGAATATTCCACGACCAAACGAATATTCCCTACAACAATGAATATTTTATAACCACCGCTTATTTAAAATATTTATGATTTTACCCATAACTAACCACATTAATCAAATCAACCCTTACTATTTCAAAATGATAAATAGAGGAATTAAATCTTTATTTATAAAAAGTTGGGGTCTTACAAAAACTGCTCTGTAAACTATGCTTTACTAAATCATGTGTTTTGGTAATAAGTAGCATGTATATATGTATATATATGATTGTATGCTTAATGTATATATAAGATTGTATGCTAATTTACTGATTCTGAAGGAAATAGTTTTACAGTAAAGATATGAACAGTGATTGTTAAATTTTGTATGATAACAAAATTAAATTATAATAATTGAGAAATTAAACTGTGATTATGTTAATTCGTTTGTTACGAATTTTAGAGAATTGTAGTTAAAGTAAAAAAATTGGTTGTTATTAGAATTTACAGTGTTTACTGTGTTAAAATATATCAACTATGGAGTTTTGGTTTTTAAACCGTGTTTTTAAAATTTAAGTTTTCTAAAATTTTTTGTTTAGTTGTTTAAATTGGTACATATATGCTTGGTAATATTTATGTGTGCTTTACATGGATTACACATGTTAATTGGTGTTAAAAATTAAGACACAGTAGCTTGGTTTTGTTTCTGGTTTTGGGTGTTACGAATTGAGCCCCAAATACCAAATTTCGCGTCCATCGCTAAATTTCGCCTCAAATACCAAAAATAGGCCAAAGTTTGCGCCCAAAGATCGAATTTATTGTTCAAATACCACTTTATCTCGTGTGCCCCAAATACTGAAGCAAGTCCAGGTCGACGCTTTTGACCTCTCAGTAGTAAAATGGCCATAACTTTCTCATACGAACTCCGATTGAGGTGATTCAAGATGATCCGGAACGAGGACGAGTAGACCTACAACTTTTGTTCTTTAAGGTTTTCAATTTGAGGTCTGTAACAACAATCAATATGGTCATCTTTAGGACTGTTGTGTTTTCGTTGGCAATCGGAGGGCGTCGGGCATGCACATATGCATGTGTAGTGCTCTTGACGATAAAAGATGATGTCCTAAGTTATAAAACATGTATGTTAGTAAATATAATGATGCTTAACATTAATAAATAATGTATTAGATAAGTTATAGAAGCATAGTAAGCATACACAAGAGAGACAAATCGGGTGTGTGACGATTGAACGCCGAAACGCTGTGCCAAGTGTTAATGAACTTAAAAAGTTTTTCAATTCAATTGAAATGAATATTATAGGATATGAAATGGGTTTAATATAAAACCAATAAGTAGTCCTAGCAAGACTTAAGCACTTGAATGAACTTCGAGTTTGACTAAGAAGAAATATAGTGAGTCATAAGTCGAAAAGTTAACACAATCTAATTGAACATTGTGTGCTAATTAATAGGAAAGATTATGAGATGTGGAGTAGAGTTTACATTACAATTACTATGTGTTGTTATGTGACTAATAGTTGATGTATATGATTATATAATTGTGTAGGGCACGTGAAGTGCAGATAACTGTAAGTTGTTAAACTGTTATTGGTAAACAACGATCAATGCAAGTCTTTCGGTTCCTATTTGTTACGTGGACTTGATGAACTATTTTAAATTGCATGATATGTTATATATGTTGCAATCATGAAATGTTAAAGTCAATTTATGACTGCATTGTTTTGGTTAAGTAATGATGATTGAGTAAGGAACTCAATCTTTATATTTGCTATGTGAATTAAAAGCATGTATGCCATGTTAATTTAATGAGATGTATATCGAGCATGTTATTATGTGCTATGTGATTCATGAAAACTGTTAGACTTTGCTGGGCTGTCGAGCTCATTCTTGCAAATAACCACTTTTGCAGGTCAAGATTTTAAGGTAAAGATATGTGTTAAGTGAGTTATAGAGATCTATATTCACGAAGATTACTTATGTTTTATGAGAAATGTATTTCATATTTTGAACGTAACATGTTGTTGAATTGTAAGTTGAGTTATCCAATGTATATGGATATTTAGTTATGATGTAAAATTTTGTATAGTCATTTTGTTGTAACGATTCATGATATAAGATTGAATCAAAGAGATGTAATGTAAAGGTTACGATTCAGGGCAGTAAAGAAGGAAATGTATAAACGTTTTAAATATTCCACAATTTTAGTGTTTTTAATATCGAATAATGATGTAAAATTAGAGATTTAATGTATGGTTAACAACCGAAGTTGAGATTTAAATTGTATGGAATGTGGGGTCGTTACAACTTTTTTAGGAAGGGACTATAATTTTGTAGTTTGTTAATAGTGATTACGATTCTCACCCGTAAATAGTTAGTAACTCCTAAAATCACTACTTTTTTAATCTCAAAATTAATTTTTTAAATTTATAATCCACTAAATCACAACAAATATAAACTGTTTTGATAATGTCAACTGTTTTGATATTATCTTTTGTAATTTAATTATATCAACTGTTTTGATATTATCCTTTGTAATTTAATTATTACCTACTAAAATCACTACTTTATAATATTCCCTAAATCACTACAAATCTATATTGTTTTAATAATGTTAACTATTCCGATATTATCTTTTATAATTTGATTATTATCTCCTCAAATCACTACCTTATGACATTATGGCTATTACTCTCCATATCCAATAGATCGTGACTGCTTCATATTGTAAACATTTACATTATATTAAATATTTCATATTAATTTAATACGTCATTATTTGAATTTAAAATCTAATTATATCTTTAATTTTAAAACAAAAATTATTACTTTTGTGAGTTAAACAAATTATATTAAATTATTTATAAAATAAAAAATATTTTCAAGCTTGTGAAACCTCTATAAAATCACAATAGGTGCAAAAGCTCTTATTCTAATATATTCATTTGTCATATAGAACATAATTTATTTGGATTGACACGGAACATTATTTATTTGTCCAAGGAATTATTTATTTAGTTGATAGTTTATGTTATGTTGAAATCAACTATTAAGTATGTCTAAACTCTTATATTTTACTATTGCCCAGATTCCTGTTGCAAATATTTATAAGATTGCATCGACTTTTAAAAAGATCCTTTAAGTGCTAATTTTTGTTTATTTAGATATATTGAGTAAAATAATGAATTCTATCCGCACCAAAAAATTGATTGCATCATGCTTTATTAAATTTAATGGATGAATTGGTGCATTATTGCTATTTCAACAATATGTACTATTTGCATTTTTTGCTTGGGTCAGCTCATGTCTTGAAGCAACCATTGTTTCAACGAGCATGTGAATTAGCTTTTGCTGAATGCAACATTAACAGAAACCATTACATTTCACAGAAAGAAGTTGGTCTTTCTCTATCTATTCCCTTGATATTGATTTGACTTTAAATTGCATACACTTAGATTTTTGAATTTGTTTGCAACAGCTGGGAATTCAATCACAATTGCAATTCAATCACATGCACTCTCACATGCAGATATATCTGATCATTTATGCGTGTTTTAGTACTCTAATACCCTTCTAGTCCCATGTTGACTTACTGATGACATGTTAAAAGAGGCACTGGAGTAATGACAAAGTTATTTACTAAGATATTATCTATCTAATATTCGATGACAAACTTTACGACATCGCTGACTTCAAGTTCATTCCCTGGGGCAAAGCCAAGATTCGCAAATAAAAGAATGGATAGTATCCAAGAGAGACGCTGAGATTTTGGTTGTGGAAAAAAGAGTTCATTTATTGTCCATGGGTGCAAACTACTTATTGATTTCAGTAGTCTTGAGCTACGCTGGCCTCAAATGTTGGACATCACTATATATCACCTGAAAAACTAAAGCCAGATGGTTCAATTAATCAAAATTTTATTCACTTTGGAAATGCTTTTGAAGCCTTGGAGTTATTTTTGGGCTCTTACACCTCAATCGTGTTGGTGGTTAATTTTGCAATCAACATATTTATTCTGACCATTCTGTCTCCTAAGGTAAATTTTCTGTTGTATGAATTGCTCAACACAATTTTCTCATGTGGGGATGGATTATATTGCACTAAGCAATTCATTTACATATTTTTCAATACATGAATATCTTCTTGTGATGGAAAATTGAGTTTCTCTATTTTGTGGATTTTATCAGCTTTATGAATCTTATCATGAATGTATTATTACTGTTAGATGTTTTACCATTGTAAAGAACATGTAATGTGAGACCCCAGATTTTTATGAATAAATATTTAATTTTCTCGAAATAATTTTTTTAATATTATGGTGTGGATTTGATATAATGTTATAGTTGTGGGTAGTATTTATAAATTTTGAAAAGTATGCAAGTTGTTGTATAATATTCGATTGGTTCGGAATATTCTTTTTGTCGGGGAATATCCGTGCGACGGTACAATCATTAGTGGACCCATGAACGGAATTATTATTATCGGATGGAGAAATGACAAAAATATTTTATGAGAATAACGGCGAAATTTTACCGTTAAAACCTGTTGAACTATTCGGTAGTAAAGTACAAAAGAATACGGCATTGGTTGCGTAGTAGAAATACACTGTATTGATTATTGATGTTTACGTGATAAGTCGGTCAGTTTTGTTTTATTAGTATTATTAATGTAATAAAACAAAAACTTTTTATATAAAAATGTAATACTTTTATGAAGTTATTTTATAAATAGAATATATTATATTTTCTATTATGCATAGTATTTTGCATAGTAAAATCTTTTTATATAAAAATGTAATACTTTTATAAAGTTATTCTATAAATAGAATATATTATATTTTATTATGCATAGTATTGCATAATTATACTCAGATGGTGTTTTGCATAGTAAAATCTTTTTTATATAAAAATGTAATACTTTTATAAAGTTATTCGTTTTATTAGATTATAAATAGAATATATTATATTTTATTTAAAAGATTTTACTTTAAATATGGACCGTCCGATTAAAAAGTAAATCAATCTGGACCGTTCATGAATTAGTTACTATCGCGATCCATTCTTACATAAATAGAAGCTCATTCATTCATTATTTCTTACGAATTCACCGAAACTCTAGAGAGAAACTATAGAGAGAGAGTTCTTCTTCATAATCTTGGCGTATTTCTTTAGAGTTTAAGAAAGCTTTGAGCGTAGTATAAGTTTTCTTCGAGTATATCCTCTCCTACCAAATGGAATACTCTTCTTCTTTCAAAGGTAGGGATATTATTTGTTGTACTGTAAGTAAGGGGTATTCTTTATTTCTTATTCATGAAGAGAACTTCATTATTCCATTCTTTATTATTCATTGGAATAACTCAGATACGCTGCTACCCCCTATACTTGGTGAAATTCTTCATTATTCCATTCTTTATTATTATGTTGGAATAACCTGCTTACATCAAAGTACCACATACATGGTGGAATTCTTCTCATTATTCCATTATTTATTATTATGTTGGAATAACTTTTATACCTATGCAAAGTCTCGCATACATGGTGAAATTATTCTCATTATTCCATTCTTATTATTCTCATTGGAATAACTGCTTTTATCTGAAGTACCGCATACATGGTGAAATTCTTCTAATATAACGTTCTTTATTATTACGTTTAATATCTTGTTACATGCGTTCTTCGCCGGGACTGGGTTCCATTATTTATTATTCGCCGGAATATCCTCACATGCATGCGTTTATGCTTTAACTGGTTCCATTATTTATTATTCTCGTTGAATATCCCGTCATGCGTGCGTTACTGGGGACTGGTTCCATTATTTATTATTCTGCTGGGAATAACCTCGCCTCAGCGATTATCGCATCGCATGGTGAATCCTTATGTTATACTATTCTTTATTATTCATTGGAATAACTCATCATGTAGATTACCACATGCATGGTGAATGATCCTTTGTATTCATTCCTTATTAAATTGTGAAAATGATCCATCTTACGTGGATTACTGCATGGCGGACAAAAAATTCATTGCGATTTTCATATATTCTATTATACTCGGTTGGTTAAAGTTTTGACTTCTATACTCCATAAAATTAGTAGAATATCCTTGATATTTGCGCTTCATCCAAAGATCTTTTCATGGAAATATTCTTCCGAGCATTCTTGAATTTTACTCTCTGAAAAGAAGTATCATGTTGACAATTTGGACATTATTGGTTCTGGATAAATTAATTCTTGAACTTGTTTTATTGAATTATTATGTCATTGTCATCATCCTCATATTTATATTATGTTGAAAGTCATCTCATGGCTGTATTGCATAGATGGACTTGGTATGATTATGACCGAGGATTATTCTTTATAATCATGATTAGTAATGTTACAAATGATGTGGAAAAAGTCCTCATTGGCCCGTAATGCATTGATGGACATTTTTGGTATGATTATGACTATGGATTCTCTTGACTAAGGGTGCAAAGATGAATTGTTTTATGGCATGATCAAGACCAGTTGATGAAAACACGATTATCTTTGGTCAGTAGTGCATGAATAATTAAATGTCGTGATACTAAAGAATATCATCAACAGTAGTGTAGGGATGATTTGATGATATGGATTATTTATTAAAAGTCGAGTCTCGTGGTAAAAGTTATGAAAAACCTTTTCAATCATAGAAGATAGTAGATTTTATTCTCTACTTGACTCTTCTAATGGATTGTTTGTTCCGCTGCAGTTAAACTTGATGTTTGTTATATTTTATCAGTTTAACACCGTTGAAGGCTAATGATAAATTATTCTGTATTATCTTAGTCATAATATTTCTTACTGGGCTAGTTGAGCTCACCTTTTTGCTTTCATTGTTCTCTTCAGGAAATGAGAACGTAGCAGGGACTAGTTGGGGAACAGAGTGATGGTCCTAGATGGTGCATTAGTAGTCCTCACTATTATGTGAAATAGTGTGATAATAAATGTAATGAGGACCCCCATTGTGTTTGTATATTGTCTAGATGACAATATTTGTATTAAAACTCACAGCATATGTTTAGTTGTATTTTACATGACTGTTGTATAATTAAGTTGTATTTGAATTTTGTACCATGTATACCTATTTTGGGGCGCCACAACAGTATCAAAGCTTGGGATATGATCCTGGCCGATGTGAGAGACAAGAACTAGGAGGGAGAGACGGGGAATTCCTTCGCTAGTATGACCTACCTAAGTTTATTTGGTATTTAATTGGTCGGTCAGAGTATAGAGATAAAATGTGATATGTTATCAACCCTTTTTTTTGTGGCAGTATTTGAAAATGGCATCTGAAAATGTTGAGATAAGCAATGGAGCACAAGAGACCGTTGAGTCTCCACAGATCAATAATCAGGACAATGTGCAACAGGATGGCGATAATCTTCCTGTAAACAACAACACTTATCAATTGACGAACGATGGTACGTTTAGGAGCTTTTTAGAATTCATGCAACATCGGTAAGGTCGCCCTCGCTCATAATGCAGAGGAAACAATGGCAACCTACTACTTGGTCACCGCTAAGCAATTCAAGGAGCTGGGACCACCAGAGTTTTTGGGAAAGCCAGAACCACTTAAGGCGGAGACGTGGTTAAAGTAGATCACCAAGATATTTGATGTCTTGGGATGCTTCGAGGAGCAAAAGGTTCCCTTTGCCACCTTTATGTTGTGTGAAGAGGCAGATTACTGGTGGGAATCTGTAAAACGTACCCATCCTGACACACTCAAGATGTCTTGGGAGAAGTTCTAGGAATTATTCAACGATAAGTACTTTCCTGAAAGTATTCGTCCTGAAAGTTCTAGGAATTATTCAACGATAACCAACCTGTTATGCAAATTCAAGCAACCGAACCACTAAAGTCAATCATTGTCATATCAAGCCATAAGTAAAGAGGCTCGGTCCTTTCTTTGTTGACTTCCTTGTGTGGAATGCACCGGCCCGGACTTTCATGGCGGCGTCGTGAATGACGATGACAAGTTGATAGGTATCAATGTGACGTACTATCCAAGTCTTGGATGAGGGTCACAGTTTTGAATGATATTTCTATTGTTAATAAATTTCCTGACGTATTCTTGAAGACTTCTTAGCCTACCCCTAGAGCGTGGAATCGAATTTTGTATTGAATCCAGTACAAAACTCATTTCTAAAACCCTCAAATATTTCTTCAACTAAAACAAACGTTGTGACGCCCCCAAAATAGGTATATAACACCCATTCTGAGTCGCCAAATACATGGTACAGAAACAACTACAACTTTATTAATACAACTGTCTTGCAAAATACGACAACACTTAAACTGTGAGTTTAAATACAAATATTGTCATCTAGACAATATCCACACTCAAATAAGTCCTCATTACAATTATTGATACACTATTTTATAAAATAGTGAAGACTACTAAAATAACTTCTAGAACCATCATTCCACACCCCGACTAGTACTTGCTACATTCTCGCCTCTTGAGAAGAAAAATGGAACAAAAAGGAAAATGGTGAGCTCAACTAGCCTAGTAAAGAACATTATGACTAAGATAATATAGAACAAATTATCGTTAGTCTTCAACAGGGAAAAATCTAATAGAATACAATAGACAACCAGTTTTAAATTAATATTCGCAGCGGAAATAATAATTCATTAGAAGAGTTAAGTAGAGAATAAAATCAACTATCTTCTATATATGAATTTAAAAGTCCATCGTCAATATTTTATCCCTGTAACATAAATCAATATATATCTGGAATCAAATATTTATCTTTGCACTATATGCCAAAGATATTCATCAGTTGGTCATGTTCATCTAAACAACTGTTCATCTTTGCACTACGGCCAAAGATATTCATCAGAAATCATTCATATTTGCACTACAGGCCAAAGATATTCAGTAATATCATCATTTAGGACTGAGGATGATGAAAAATATTTTAAAGAAATCGAATCCAGTGAAGTAAAAGAACAAATATTAGAGATTTGTATTACAGTTTTATCCAAGTTCAATAATACTCCATAATAACCAATTTTGAAGCAGAATTCAAAAATAAAGATCAAAACATGGATACATTCAAAGATAGTAACCATAATAGACATCTTGGACAAAAAGAAGAAAATTTTATTTTTTAGTGAATAGTCTTAGTCCCGTGAATAAAGAATCTCAGACACAAAAGTTCCAAATTTGATAAAAGTTCGGACCAAAGATTTTGGCATAATGATATTGAAGAAAATAATATTATTTAAGAAGAAAACAACATCACTTACCTCGAAAAGAGCAAGATGATTGACTAGAATCTTTGGATATAATCTTTGAAGGAACTTACAGACCGTATAGCAACACTCAAAGTATCAAAATACTCACAAGAATACGCTCAATAATATAGAGAGAGAAATTTTTAGTTTCTGGTGTGATTTTTAATTCTAACCTAAGCACCCTATTTATAGGAAAATGCTTAGAACACCAAAGCAGAAAATTTAATAAAATATTAATATAATTATATAAATTTCCTACGTCCACTTTGAATAACTGAATTCAGCCATTTCAATAACCAGTGGGCCCCCCCAAACATAACAAAAACGTTTTTATTAAAAAAATAATTAAAACTTCAAAAATCAATTATTCCGGAACTTCAATAATTCATAATAAATAGTCATTTTATCAGAAAAATTCGAATCTTATGTCCTTCTATAGAAAATTCAATTCTCTACAACTTTGTAAAAGAAATTTTTTCCAAATTCCAAACAGAAATTGACCGAAATCCACATACAGACAATTTTACATGCTATAATCAAATTTCAGTCAAGAAATGGGTCCACCAACATGTTTTAAATATTTTTAGTAACAAAAATACTCTGCCTCCTCATTTACTCATATATCCCACATTCATTGTAAAAATATCACCATTATTATATTATTTTAATATAATAATAAATTTAAATAAATTATTTTATCAGAAAAGATAAAATATCAATTTTCAACAATTGGCACTTTAAAAAAATTTCTCCATCTATATCCACACAAAATGAATATTTTCCTTATCATATAAATCAATAATTAATTATTCACAAATAAAATATTAAACAGTAATTAATGTAACAATTATTGAGTAGTGTCTTCTTACGTAAGAATCAATAATTGGTGCAATACCTTGTGCTACTGTGCAACAACGCGTATTACTGTGTTTTAACCACCGGGTATTCCAACAGTGTTAATGGTAATAACTACGTCGTTATTTATAAAAACTCATACTTGTCGTTTTCTTCATCCAATCGCTTTCCGTTATAGGGCTACAAAGAAAATTTGGCTTGCGTCAGCATTTAATATTCTCCGGCGGGAAGAATATTCCACGACCAAACGAATATTCCCAAGCAATAATGAATATTTTATAACCACTTGCTTATTTGAAATATTTAGCATTTTACCCATAACTAACCACATTAATCAATTCAACCCTTACTATTTCAAAATAATAAATAGAGAAATTCAATTTTATTTATAATAAGTTGGGGTCTTACAACCTCCCCTCTTTATGAAATTTCGTCCTCGAAATTGACGTACGTACCTAGTGTTTTGAAAAGGTGAGGATAGCTCTTTTTTATTTCTGATTCCAACTCCCAGGTCATTTCTTCAATAGCATGGTTCCTCCACAAAACCTTAACTTGTGGTATAACCTTGGTGCGTAGGACATGCTCTTTCCTATCCAAGATCTTAACAGGTACCTCCTCGTACGTTAAATCTTCGGCTATCTCATCTGGTTCTAACTCAATAATGTGGTTCGGGTCCTTCACAAATTTACGAAGTACAGATATGTGAAAAACGTTATGAACACGAGATATACTTGGAGATAACGCGAGTCTATAGGCCACATGTCCTATTCGATCAAGGATCTGAAATGGACCAATAAATCGTGGATTAAGCTTTCCTCTCTCCCTGAATCTTGTAATTCCCTTCCATGGAGCAATACATAACAATACATGATCCCCAATATCAAATTGTACGTCCTTTCGATGAAGATCCGCATAACTCTTTTGTCGATCCTGTGCCGTTTGTATACATTGTCTAATCGTTTGAATCTTCTTTGTAGTCATTCGTACCAACATTGGTCCCAACAACGTTGCTTCTCCCACCTCATCCCAACATACTGGAAAGCGACACTTTCGTCCATATAATGCTTCGAATGGAGCCACACCTATACTTGCCTGATAACTGTTGTTGTAGGAGAATTCCACCAATGGTAGGTACTTATCCCAACTCCCTTTGAAATCTAGGACACAAAATCTTAATAGATCTTCAAGAGTTTGAATAGTCCTCTCGATTGTCCGTCCGCTTGAGGATGGTATCTGCGAATCAATCAGAACCGCGCCTATAGCTTTTTGCAAGCTAACTGTGTCGAGGCGTGTCACCTTGTGACAGGATATTCAAAGTAATAATAAATAACGGAACCGAGATTTCACATAATAGTGAGGACTACTAATGCTATCCTCTGGACCATCACTCCATTCCCCGAACTAGTCCCTACTATGTTCTTATTTCTGAAGAGAACAAAGAAAGAAAGGGTGAGCTCAACTAGCCCAAAGAAGAAATATTATGACTAAGATAATGCGAGAATAAATTATCGTTAGCCTTCAACAGATGTTAAAGCGATAAAATATAACAACATCAAGTTTAATCTGCGGTAGAAACAAGCAATCCATTAAAAGAGTCAAGTAAAGAATAAAATCTACTATCTTTTATGATTTAAAAGGTTTTCATGACTTTTATCATTGGGACTCGACAATAAATAATCCACATCATCGAATCACCCATGCTTCTACTGCGAGGATATTCTTTAGTATCACGACCACAAAATATCCATGCACTTTGTGACCAAAAGACATTCGTGTATTCATTAATGGTCATGATCATGCTAAAGAATCATTCATCATCAATGCACTACGGACCAATGATAACTTTTACCACATCATTTTGTAACATTACGGTCATGATTACACTTAAATAATCCTCAGTCATAATCATACCAAGTCCATCTATGCACTCACAGGCACACGATGACTTTCAACATAATATAAACATGAGGATGATGACAATGATATAAGAATTCAATAAAACAAGTTCAAGAATTAATTTATCCAGAACTAATAATGTCCAAATTGTCAACATGATACTACTTTGTAGAGTAAAATTCAAGAATGATCGGAAGAATATTTCCATGAAAAGATCTTTGGATGAAGCCTTGAATATCAAGGATATTCTACTAATTTCATGGAGTATAGAAGTCAAAACTTTAACCAACCGAGTATAATAAAGAATGGAATAACAAAAGAAATCACCATGCATGCGCAGATTAGCATGTAAAAGTTATTCAAACAGAATAACAATAACGGAACTAGGTCGGACAAAATTTGCAACGAACAAGATGTTCCAACAGAATAATAAAGATTTTAACCAGTCCTGTAAAACACATGAGCGAGGATGTTCCAACAGAATAACAATAAAGACGGAACTAGGTATGGTGTAAAACACATAGACAGGATGTTCCAACAGAATAATAGAAGAATGTCACCAAGTATAGGGTAAACCGCATATACAGGTTATTCTAACAGAATAATAAGCAATGGAATAACAACAGTTTTCTTCATGAATAAGAAAGAATAACACCCCTTACATTAGTAGTAGATTGAATACTACAGTAGTGTAGTAACAGAATACTCTTCTTCTTTCTCTCTTATTCTCTCTATACTTTCTCTCTCTATAGCTTGAATGAATTAAGTGAAAATAATGAAGCACTAGGCCTCTATTTATAGAAGATTTCTAGCTTAGCACTTGAAATGTGAAAAGGCAAGTGGCTTGACGACTGGTGATGTGAAAAGAAAAGTGGTTTGACGCCTGTAATGTGAAACGACAATTGGTTTGACGCTTGTAATATTAAACGGCAAGTGGTTTGACGTCTGGTAATGGTAGTTACTATTGACGAATGTAATTACTATTGACGAAGGTAATTACTATTGACGAAGAGACTCTTAGATGATGACATATGGGCCCCCCATAAAATAACCAAACTTACCACAAACGTCTCATAATAGACTCTTTATATACATCAAGGATTGAATAAATATTACCACAAATCATTTTATTTATAATCAACACATATTTAATCTTTCAACAATTATTAATCATTTATAATTTGTCGTCTCAATTATTGATTTAATAATATAACATATTATCTGAGATGATAATGTGATAATAATTGAATCAATAATATAAGAGATATGATCGTGAATTATCAGTAGCAATAATTGAGTATAAATGAGTGACTTCTCACGTAAGCATCAATAATCAATACCGCGTACTACTATGCAACCACACGACATCGTAATTTTACTATCGGGTAGTTCAACGCTTTAACTATAACACCTCCGTAGTTATTTTCATAAAGTATTTTTGCGTTTTCTCGATCCGATAATAATTTCGCTTAATGGGGTCCACCAATGATTGTGCCGTCGTACAAATATTCCCCGACAAAAAGAATATTTCCTGACCAAACGAATATTTTATAACAACTTGCTTACTTTGCAAAATTTATAAATATTACACACAACTATAACATTATATCAAATTTACTCCATAATATTCAAAAATAATATTTATAGAAAATTCATCTTTATTTATAAAAGTTGGAGTCTTACAGTTGACCCAAAAGTCCCCAAAGAAAAACAAGAAGATTACTATCATCTTCTTTCCAATGGTGAGTCTTCTCTTGACATATAAATATCTTCGTTGTCTCCAAGTGAAAATTATATTTCACATAAACCTCAAGATCATATAGGTAGTGGTCGTAGATATATTCAGCAAGTGGATGTGCACAACCATGTCTTATGAGAACACGAGGTTGTATGTCATTAGACATCTTGTATGATAGTGGCAAAACACCCTTCCAAAGTTGGGTTCACTTTCACCCTATTTGATTCACCAAATATAACTACTAAATGATGTATAGAATACAACACACTTTTCTATATTGTTTAGGAGAACCTCCATAGCTAGAGACCACCGCTCTATTCCCCCTGTTATCCCAATCACTCGACCCTAAAGAACACTCTTATTACACGAAAGGAATTATGAAGCGAGAGGGGTGAACATAACTAGCCCATAAAAGAATATCATGACTAAAGCTAATTTACACTATCAATAGCCTTCATCATTAATAAATCGTAGATTTAGAACATATGGTAGATGATAAAAGTTTTCAACCATAGTTGAAGCGGAACGAGCAATCCATTAGAAGAGTCAAATAGACCATTTGGTCTATTATCTTCTCCATGTTAAAAGTCCACCAATAATGTTTTATCCTCAGAACATCAATCAACAATTCCTCATCCCACAATCATATGAATAACTCATAATCATAATTGTGATTCTAAATTCCTCTTAGCACCTGGGATGAAGATAATTTTCATCACCTATCTTCACCGAAACATCAAAAATCATGGCTATACCAAATCACAATTCTTGTTCATAATCATACTAATAAATTCATCTTTTGCACTACGAAAGATATTCATTAACAATTCATCTTTGCACTACTGAGCCAAAGACATACAACCCATATTTTAGAAAAGTCAAGTAGAGCATGATATCTACTATCTTCTACAAATTAAAAGTGTATAACCAATATTTTATCGCTGCGACTCAGCTTAATAAATAATCCACATCATCAAATTATCCATGCACTACAGCCAAATATATTCATTATTATCACATCCATGAATTAATATTTCATCGCTGGGACTAAGCTCAATAATTAATCCACATCATCAAATCATCCCTGCACTACAGGCCAAGGATATTCATTAGTATCACGACCACGAATTATCCATGCACTATGGGCCAAAGATAATCGTGTTTTCATTAACGGTCCTAATCATGCCATAAAACAATTCATCTTTGCACCCTTGGCCGAAGAGAATCCATAGCCATAATCATACCAAAAATTGTCCATCAATGCACTACGGGCCAATGAGGATTTTTTTTCCACATCATTTGTAATTACGATCATGATTATATCGAATAATCCCTGGTCATAATCATACCAAGTCCATCTATGCACTACAGACCACATATGACTTTTTCCACATCATTTGTAACATTACGGTCATGATTATACCGAATAATCTCTGGTCATAATTATACCAAGTCCATCTATGCACTACAGGCCACAGATGGCTTTCAACATAATATAAACATGAGGATGATGACAATGATATAAGAATTCAATAAAACAAGTTCAAAAATTAATTTATCCAGGAACTAATAACGTCCAAATTGTCAACATGATACTTCTTTGTGGAGTAAAATTCAAGAATGCTCAGAAGAATATTTCATTGAAAAGATCTATGGATGAAGCCTTGAAATATCAAGGATATTCCACTAATTTCATGGAGTATAAAGTCAAAACTTTAACCAACCGAGTATAAAAAAGAATGAAATAACAAAAGAAATCACCATGTATGCAGATACGACAGCATATACAAAGTTATTCCAATAGAAGTAATAATAACGGAACCGTAAGGCGAAATTACGCACCAAGCGGGATGTTCCAAATGAATAATAAAGAATGGAATAACAACAGAAATCACCATGCATGCGGTATTGAGATGAGACGAGTTATTCCAACGAGAATACTAAATAACGAAACCAATGTCAGCGTATGTCTGACCGACGTGATATTCAACGTAATAATAAATAATCTAAACCAGTCCGCGTAAAAACGCATGCATGACGGGATATTCCAACATAATAATAAAGAATGGAACCAAGTCCTACAGTAAAATGCATGACAGGATATTCAAATGTAATAATAAAGAATGGAATAATGAAGAATTTCACCAAGTATAGGCGACTCACAGCGTATCTGAGTTATTCCAATGTAATAATAAATAATGGAATAATGAAGTTCTCTTCATGAATACAAAAGAAATAATACCCCCTATGAGTACAACAAATAATATCCCCTACCTTAAGAAGAAGAGTCTTTGGATATATGAGTAGTGAAGTAGCAGAATACTTTTTATTCTTTCTCTCTATAGTTTATCTCTCTGAGAGATTCAATGAATTAAGTAAGAAATAATGAAGGAATGAACTTCTATTTATAGAAAAATGGATCGCATAAGAACTAACTCATGAACGATCCAGATTGATTTACTTTAATCGACGGTCCATATTTAAAGCAAAATCTTTTAAATAAAATATAATATATTCTATTTATAATCTAATAAAACGAATAACTTTATAAAAGATTTTACTACGCAAGCACTATCTGCAAACACTATGCATAATAAAATATAATATATTCTAATTATTGTCTAATAAAATAGATAACTTTATAAAAGTATTCTGCTTTTATATAAAAAGATTTTACTATTGGCCTAATAAAACAAATAACTTTATAAAAGTATTACATTTTATATAAAAGATTTTCTATTTTATTACATTAATAATACCAATAAAACAAAATGAGTGACTTATCACATAAGCATCAATAATCAATACCGCGTGTTACTACTTATGCACCATCGCAGACATCGTATTTTTAACACCGGGTGTTTCAACAGCTTAACTGTAAAACTTCCGTAGTTATTTTCATAAAAATATTTTTGTCATTTTCTCAATCCGACAATAATTCCGTTGTGGGGTCCACCAATGATTGTACCGTCGTACGGATATTCCCCGACAAAAAGAATATTCTATAACAACTTGCTTACTTTGCAAAAAAAAAAATTTCACATATTACCCTTAACTTTAAACTTTTATCAATTTAACTATTTACCAAAATAAAAAAATTGAATACTTTTATTTTATAAAATTTGGGGTCTCACACTATCTCGTATGCGTTCTGTGGGACACAGTTCCATTATTTATTATTACATTGGGAGTAACTCATCTGCGCGTCTATCGCATTTATGATGAATCCTTATGTTATTTCATTTTTTATTATTCAGTTGGAATAACCTGTCTATGTGGATTACCACATGCATGGTGAATGATCCTTCGTATTCATTCCTTATTAAATTGTGGAAATGATCTCACTTTCGTGGATTACTGCATGGGGGCAAAAAATCCATTTGCGAGCTTCATATATTCTATTATACTCGGTTGGTTAAAGTTTTGACTTCTATACTCCATGAAATTAGTAGAATATCCTTGATATTTGCGCTTCATCCAAAGATCTTTTCATGAAAATATTCTTCTGAGCATTCTTGAATTTTACTCTACAAAGAAGTATCATGTTGACAATTTGGACGTTATTGGTTCTGGATAAATTAATTCTTGAACTTGTTTTATTGAATTATTATGTCATTATCATCATCCTCATGTTTATATTATGTTGAAAGTCATCCGTGGCCTCATGGTGCATAGATGGACTTGGTATGATTATGACCAGGGATTACTCGGTATAATCATGACCGTAATGTTACAAATGATGTGGAAAAAGTCCTCATTGGCTCGTAGTGCATTGATGGACATTTTTTGGTATGATTATGGCTATGGATTCTCTTGACCAAGGTGCAAAGATGAATTGTTTTATGGCATGATCGGGGATCGTTGATGAAAACCCGATTATCTTTGGCCGTAGTGCATGAATAATTCGTGGTCGTGATACTAAAGAATATCCTTGGCCTGTAGTGCAAGGATGATTTGATGATGTGAATTATTTATTAAGCTGAGTCTCAGCGATAAAAGTGATGAAAAACCTTTTAAATCATAGAAGATAGTATATTTTATTCTCTACTTGACTCTTCTAATGGATTGTTTGTTTCGCTGCAGTTAAACTTGATGTTTGTTATATTTTATCAGTTTAACACCGTTGAAGGCTAACGATAAATTATTCTGCATTATTTTAGTCATAATATTTCTTCTTTGGGCTAGTTGAGCTCACCTTTTGCTTTCATTGTTCTCTTGTGAAATGAGAATGTAGCGAGGACTAGTCAGGGGAACACAGTGATGGTCCTAGATGGTGCATTAGTAGTCCTCACTATTCTGTAAAATAGTGTGATAATAAATGTAATGAGGACCCCATTGAGTTTGTATATTGTCTAGATGACAATATTTGTATTAAAACTCACAGCATATGTTTAGTCGTATTTTACATGACTGTTGTATAATTAAGTTGTATTTGAATTTTGTACCATGTATTTGGCGACTCAAGATGGGTGATGTATACCTATTTTGGGGGCGTCACATGTAATGTTTAGCCTAACAAATTTAAGGATGTTAATACAGAGAAGCCACACGAAGAAGAGAAAAGGAACTCTATTGCAACTCATGATTAGATATAAGTTGATAGTTTATAATCTACAATTTAGTGTATCTGAATGAGTTCAAGTCTTTAACGAAAATTTTACTGATGGTATCTCATGGACTTAGTTAAATATCTTCTTTCAGCTTATCTTCTCATGGACTTAGTTAAATATCTTCTTTCAGCTTATCCTCGGCTGAGTAATGGTTAGAATTATTGCCTTTTGTTGTTTAGTATGCAATGTTTCATCTATTTGCTTTTCATTATTGAGGTTTAGGGTGACTTAGATATGTATTTGGGCACAAAAATTTTATCCAACTCTATGTAATATATGCTATCAAAATTTTATTATTGCATAAAAATCTACCATCTTCTTATTATATTTTAATTTATTAATTGGACGTATAAATTTATTATGAACAAAATAAATAATCCCGCCGCAACGCGCGGGCTTGTATCTAGTATATACTAAATCACACTACATGGCACCATGTATTGACATATGTCCTTCTATAAATTTAACACACGTCCATCTTAAATTGTTTTAATTATGTCCCAATTATCTTAATTATAGAAAAATAATAACAAACCAATTATCTTAATTATATCCTATCCTTTTTTAAATTATGGATAAATAATAACAAACCAAGTAGAATTTAATCTCTTCAACAACCACTGAGCAAAATTTTATATGGATAAAACTTCCTAACTGAATTAGAGTTTGAAATAATGTTAATGATCATCTGACCTAATCCTCCAAGCATATACATACATATATATACGTATATTAATCAGGCTAATTATTAATTCTCATAAGTGAATAGTAACCATGGCTTCTTTTTCTTCACGGTCAATTTTCCTCTTCTTTTCCGTTTTCTCTCTGTCTTTCTTCTACTTATGTCATTCACGTTTCGCAGGATGGAAGAGCCATCACCATTGATGGTGAACGAAAACTAATATTGTCTGGTTCACTTCATTACCCGAGAATTAACAAAATGAGAGCTATTATATACACACATTATTACTTACAAGTTACAGCTATATGCAGGAGTGTGAAACATAACCCAGAAACGGGTGGACTTATTTCATTGGTTTGCCTATTTTCTAAATTTTTAGATATTATGTGCTAAAATTTGAGATTATTGCATTTGCATTTAGTTGCTGATATGCGGAATAATGTTTGCAATTGATTTCATTGATCTGATATTTGTGTTGTCAATCATGTTTAACTGAAAATTTTGGTGGGTTTTCGATTGGTGGGTTTTCGATTGGATTAGAGCTATTCACGTTTCTTATATCAACAGTAAGGAACTGGGTTTATTTCTTAATTTGATTATTTAGTATCTTCATTTTAAGTCTGTATTTTGGTTTTGTTAATATTATAAATAGGCACAAACATGTAAGTATGCATGTAAATGATGAGGTGATGAGAGATTAGTCAGTAATGGTGCATAACTGCTGCTATACTAGCAATTTACGCTACATATTATATCACTGTTCATGTAAAGGAGAAATTGGTCACATAAACAAGTGTGTTTGGTCAGATTTAAGGGTTTGATAAGATTAAGGATATTAAGGCTATGGAAGTGTGAATTTTCCTTACAGAATTTTTGGGATCAATGTCCTACTTCGCATCAATGATATATTTTGTTTGATCTCTTTTGGTAATCTTTTAAGTTCATGTCGGTCATTGAGTTATTTATATATTTATACCCTTTTCTTCTCTTTTTGTTATGGATCGTAAAAAGTTAAGTTGAGGCAACCCTTTCTTTGCATTAAACAAAATACAAAAGTAGTAAAGGACAGGGAAAATAAATCAGTTGGCTACACTTTGATCAAGAAAAATTGAAAAAAAAATAGAAAAAAGGAAGAGTAGAAAAAATGATTTGTCCACAAGTTGAGGACACTTAATTCAATTGTCATATACTTAGAGTGTAATGCACAAACTAGTAAACTCTCACTACTACCTCCTATAATGTATATTCATTTGTTTTTCTGTGTAAAATTTGATCATCGCACAATAATATACTATTTTCTTATTATATTTTAATTTATTAATTGTACGCACATATTTATTATTAAAAATTTGAATAATCCCGCCGCAATGCGGGGGTTTGTATCTAGTATTGAACTAAAGCCGCCTAATATTCTGACCCATTTGTGGAATTTTTCAGTCGATATCAAAACTGAAGAAAAAAAAAGAAGTATTTTAAATAAAATTATTTATAGAAAGAAACCAACTAAAAATTATGTAAGATCTCATCCATACATGATCAACATTTCGAATCGAAAAAATTATCGGATAAATATATTATTGGTTCAACTATAAAAATATATATTATTAGTAATTAATAAAATATTTTATCGGATCCACTTAATCGGTTTTATCGGTGGTCAACCGGTTCAATATGAGTTTTGACCAAAATTAATTAATTGGTTCAATATGAGTTTTGACCAATATGGTTCAACTAGTGGTTGAACCATTACTGAATCGGTCATATATATAAAAATAAATATAATTTAAAAAATCTCGATTTTTATGAACTAAAACATAATAAAAATTAGGTTATAATATTACTAAAAATAATTATTTTTAATAAAAAAAAAATTGGTACAAAAAATAAATAAATAATAATTTATTTGATTAACTTAACCAGTTTTATCGGTGGTTATATGAGTTTTGACCAAAACTGATTAATGGGTTGTGTTAATGCCAAGAACTTTCCACGCGCCTCAATCACGTAACACGCATCTATATCCTGCACAGTAAACACGACAACACCAAAAGCTTGACGGCTTCGAGCGTCGGGGGATAGCTCCAAAGGAGAGAGTCGAAGACAGCGATCACAAGGTTAACAATGGAGGATAAAATATCTAGTGACTTGAGAGATATAATGAATCAATTACCTTTAGATTGCGTGATCCTTGCCTCATATACTCTCGGTCGGTTTTTTCACCCACCACTCACCGTCTCGACACGATCCTCTACTCACGGTGATCCCAAATTGATCGCATGCAACCCACCTGCTCCATCCCATCACTGTTTGCCACCGCCGGCCGATCAAGTCCAATCCACATTAATGCCTTGCAGACATATCGGTCAACAGCTATCTTTGTTATTATTACCGGTCAAAGCCCAAGAGAAGAAATAATTTACTCATTGGATCCGGTCCAATGACTAAGCCCAATAAATGAAATCAAAATAGACAAGCCCATTCGGTTTGGCCCATTAGTTTTGAGACCCAAATCAAGGTAATCCACTGAATTGGCCCAATGCATAAAATATCATGATCCAAGGGAGGGGCCCATTCGATCCGGCCCAATATCTAAAGTATTATGGCCCAACAGGTTGAATACGAGTTTTTGACCAAAAACTGATTAATTGTCGACACGTGGCACTCTCAAACTACGCCACGCATACATCCTCTTATAAGATCAAAAATATATATGTGAAGACTTCAAGTGTTGCCTAAGACTTCCGACGGAGAGCTTTAGATCAGTTTGGTATAACATTGGAATAAGTGTGTTAAGGGCTTGACCAGACTGATAGTTAGAAGAATATGATTGTTGAGAGAGTGAAGACTTTCTCATACGAGTATGACATTGGCATCATTGTGCACATAACTCGCCACGTGACACGACCTAGATGTGCCACATCAATCTAACAATAAAATATTGGCAAAACTATTGATTTGGCCACCGATGTTGGCACATTTTATTGAATACACGATTGAACTTTTAATTTTTCTCACCGAAGTTGGCCTTGTCATACGTGGCTTTTGCGTCCTAGATCACCAACCTCCTCTGTCCAAACAATCCCTAAACAAATACATATTATAATAAATTCCCAAACAGAGGAAAACTCTCTACACTTTGATTCTTGTATACACATGTCCAAAGAAAAGCTAAAAAAATTTATTTGCTCTCCTCTCCTTTTCTCTTTCACACTAACAAAAACACAAAAACAGAAAAAATTCAAAGGAAAAGTACATTTTCATGTTGCCCAAGTTCTTTCTGCGTTGGAAAATAAAAAATGGCGGAAGTTTCATACCTTCATTTCCAGGGAGAAGACGAAGACGACGATAATCAGCTACAGAACGTCGTTGTTACCCTCGATTCAACTCCTTCCTTTTGGTCTCACGATTTTGAGGGGTTCGATTTTTACACCTCAGATCTCGAATTTTCGCCCTCAAAATTTCAAATTTGTACTTCCCATCACCACCGCTCTAGCCGTTCCCAGATCTTAAACGGAGACATCGGACCCAGATTCTTTTGTTACTAATATCAATTTCTTCGATAGGGAAAACCAAGTAAAATTTATCTTGGATTTGTTTCATCATCATGTTGAGCAATCGTCATCGGATCCGATTTTAATTGAAGAGAATGCCGAAATGGGTTTGAATAACTTGGAGTTGGAGCTAGGGTTAGGTTTAGGGTTTTTTATCGAGTTACATAATGATGACGACGACAATGATGATTCTGGGTTTATGGTTGATGATTATGGTGACGAGTTTTTTGTATCGAGGATGGAATCTGGCGGTGTATCTGAATCGGATGAATCTTCAAATTCCGTAGGGGTTGATTATTTTATGGGTGATTTGAGGGTTGTTGATATTGAGTCGGACTCAGAGGACAAAGGACATGAGGGTTTTGATGTTTTTGCATTGGGTAATGATGATGAGAGTTTTAGTAGTCTTCAAATTTGTACATGAGCGAAAGCCACGTATGACAAGGCCATGTCATTTTCTCTTTTTTTCCTTTTCTTTTTTAAGTCCACGTCAGATAATAGCTGAAAAGATTTAACGCCCGTGAACCAGATTTAACAGAATGACCCAATTTAATAATAATAATTAGTTCAGTTAGGTAATTTAAAAAATTAAAAGTTCAATCGTGTATTCAATAAAACGTGCCAACTTCAGTGGCCAAATCAATAGTTTTGCCATAAATAAACTTTGACCTAAAGAAAAATAAATAAACAAAAAAAAGGGTTAATTACATATATTAGTACATTTTTAAAAATAATTACAAAAATCATACATCCATAAAATAATTACAAAAATACTACAGTTCATCATTTTTATTTACAATACCAATACAATTAAAAGTCCTTAAATTAAGGGATTAGTATTAATGGGCTGACATGGCAAATTAGTTTCCATCTTCCCCAAACATTCCTTTCTCGTTCGGTCTCTCTCTCTCTCCGCCCTTAATTCTCGTTCGGTTTCTCTCTCTCTGCCCTTACTACTTCTCTCTTTCCTCTTGAAGCCACTCGTCGTCAATGAATTTGAATCTACTTCTTCGTACGATTGAGTTCTTGCTTTAGTAGAACCGCCTCCTTTTGGAACCTACCATGCAGATATATACATGGTTGAAGTGATGTTGTCATACTATGAGTCTGTATTTCGGCGACATTCTGCATTTATGTTAATTTTTTATTGAATAATTTTTTTTATCTCTATTTCGGGTTATTTGTGATAGACATCATTTAACAGCATAATATTTGCTAAAGTGGATAATTATTTTCAAATTGTTTAGGCTCTTAACATATCTAGTCTGCTTTTGAATGATCATGATTGTCTCATCTTCATTTTGCCATTTTACTTCTGCATCATATATTGACACAAGACCAATTTCTGGG
Source organism: Panax quinquefolius (assembly GCA_020205615.1). Classification (NCBI taxonomy): domain Eukaryota; kingdom Viridiplantae; phylum Streptophyta; class Magnoliopsida; order Apiales; family Araliaceae; genus Panax; species Panax quinquefolius. The sequence goes on along the minus strand of CM035174.1, from coordinate 80,896,883 downwards.
GGCTTGATGTAATGCTTATGTTGTAGCTACGTCAAGCAATAAAAAATAGATACTATCATATAACTGTTTGGTTACTTCTGCATTATGTTTTGGTTACTGTTAGCTTGAGATTCGGATACCATGTTTGTTACCTTGATTTGGTATTTTGGTTACTTTTTTATGTTGTTATGGTTACCATGTATTTGCTTAGTATACATGGTTGACTAAACTGGTTTTGGTGTACATTTTGTTTATGTATTGGTTACCATTAAAACATGTTTTGATTCTTATCATATAAATATTTGGTTACTTTTTAGTATGTTTTTGTTCTTTATTAGTTTCTCGATTTGGATTCCATTTTATTTCCTTGAGTTGGGATTTTGCTTCTTTTTTTTTTGTTGTTCGGTTACCATATATTTGCTTAGTATATATGGGTTGACTAAACTTTGTTTGGTCTATATGTTGTTTATGTATTGGTTACCATTAATATTTGTTTTGGTTACTAACATATAACTGTTTGGTTACTTCATTAGTATATTTTTTGTTATTGTTAGCTTATGATTTGGATACCATTCTTTTTCCCTCAATTGAGATTTTGGTTACTTTTATATGTTGTGTTGGCAGAATGCATATTATGATTTGATGTTTTAATGTATATGCTCATGATTATTTGTAAAGTCCTTCAAGTAAGATATGTATAAGGACTTAGTGATAGATCAAATTTGTTAGGTTGATCTAAGCTCTTAACGTGTATCATTCTGTAATAGAATGTATAGATAGAAAGATCAAAGCTGTTAGGTTGATCTTGAGATGTAATAGATAGGCTTCGAAGAAATCGTAGTGTATCATCTGATCAACATTGCAGAAGTCAAGGCAGAAACGTAGAGCTTCAAAGATAGTAGTGTGCATGCCTTGAAGGACCTCTTCGAAAATTGTAGAGTGGTCCCAACGTTTGCCGAGCCAACTCAACGATCGTAGCATGCTGAAGGAAACGTAGAGTTTACAAGTCAACGATCGTAGTGTGCTCTCGGAAACATAGAGTTAGAACCTAGCAAGTAAAGATCGTAATGTACAAAGGTTTAAGAGAAATCGTAGTGCTCTCGACTGATAGCATCAGATCAAGCACCAAGGCGACAAGTCACTACGATCTGAATCGTAGAGTATCACGATATAAATCGTCGAGCATCATCTGTCTTATGTCAGAAAACGTCGAGCCTCATGATATGTGTGAAGATAGATTCCAACATATGAGGAATGGATTCTAGACGTTGCAGTAATCATCAGTCCCAAAGTAATATGAAATATCCTTAGTATGCATCAAAGAAGCGTATGTATTGAAGAAGCTAAGGAAAGTACCATTGGTAAGGGGAAAAACACCTTTTCAAGTGTTAGGTGAGAAATCAGTCTGATGTGTCAGTGGGCCAGAATGCAGTTTCACCGAATGTGCATAAATGTCTCCATTAAAGATCAGAAAAGTCAAATGCATTTAATGCCTCAACGGATGGATTCAACGGATAGTTTTTCAAGATCACATATATGCAAATCAGACAGATGAGAGAAGTGAAGCAAGCATTGAACAAACAACGTGAACAACTCTCAAACTCAACTCTACGATCTGAGAATTTGCAAAGCTTGCTCAGCTACTCAGTTCTTTCTAACAAGTGCTTAAACAAAGAATCGGTAGCAACCATCAAGAACTCAACATCTATCAATCAATCAAGAAGAGTACCAAGTCTGCTGGACTTGAAGAGTTCTAAGTGAATCTGTAGAGAACCAAGTCTCTTTGGACTTGAAGAGTTCAAGAGTGAACTAAGAAGTTCTGAAGCTCACCGTGTCAGAAGGAATTTGTGTGATTCGTAAGTTGTAAAAGACATCCTTAGTGGACATCCTACTCGTTGAGTAGAAGAGTGGACTAGGAGCTTTAAGTGCTCTAAACCACTTAAAAATGACTGTGTCTTTTACATTCATACTATAACTGCTATAACTGCCTCACTCTCATAACTCCACTGCTTTGTAAAGAAGATTAAAACAAACATAAATTCCGCTAAGTTTTAATCATCATTAAAGAACAAGTTTAAAACGAAAAGATTTTTTAAATATCTATTTAACCCCCCCTTCTAGATAACTATTGTGTCAACTAGGAACTAACAATTGGTATCAAAACAAGTTCTATTATACAGCTTACAAGCTTTAGTAGATCCAATGGCACACGTACCAAGCGAATCTAGAACTGGAGGAGGCAGCAAGCCACCAATGTGCAACAAGGATAAATTATCAAACTGGAAAGTAAGGATGCAAGCTTACATGGACTCAATAGATGAAGATCTATTTGAGACCGTTCAAAATGGGCCCTATATTCCAACGAAGCTTGGACCAACCACTGATGATCCAAACAGAATACAAATCAAGGTTAAAGAAGAATGGACAGATAACGAAAAGAGAGCTGTCCAACTTGACAAAAAGGCCAAGAACATCCTGTTCCAATCCTTAGAAGACGATCTGTTTGAAAACGTTGTCAACAGCAAAATAGCTAAGGAGGTTTGGGAAGCATTGTTGATCATGCACGAAGGAATTGAAGAAGTCAGAGAAAACAAACAATCTCTTCTGACACAGCAGTATGAGATGTTTGCTCATGTTCAAGGAGAGAACGTGACTGCCTCCTATGAGAGATTCAACGTTTTGCTCAACTCTCTACAAGCATATGGGAAGATCTATCCTAATAAAGATCTGATCATAAAGTTCATGAGAGCCCTACCGAGTAAGTGGGATGCCAAAACCACTGCTATAAGAGAGTCAAAGAATCTTCACGAGATGACAGTCCAACAGCTATATGGAAATCTCCTGACATACGAACTGGAGCTGACAAAACGAGCTGAAACCCTATCAGAAGGAAGAAAGAAGGATAAGGGTGTTTCTCTCAAGGCAACTGAAAGTGCATCAAAGGTCAACACTGAGATTGACTCTGATTATGATGAAGACGATGATGAAGATCTTGCCATGCTGGTAAAAAGACTGAGAAGATTCATGCGTCAAGGCAAAACCAGCAAGCCAAAGAAGGTCAGCAACTACATCAGCCAGGAGTAAATAAATGATCTATGCTATAACTACAAGAAGCCTGGCCACTTCATTGCCAACTGCAACAAACCTCTAAGAGAAGAACTAAAGAAGAAACAGCATGCAAAGAAGGAATACAAAGGAAACAAAAGGCCTCAGAAGAGAGACAAAGGCCTGGTAGCTGGAGGATCATGGAGCGATTCAGACAATGACTCCAATCCTGACTCCGGAGATGATGAAGAACCACAAATGGTTAATATGTGCTTAATGGCCAAACATGCAAAGGACAAATAAAACCTCAACATTCATGATGTAAGTCTCGATGAGGTATTTGACTTCAACTCACCTGATGTAGATATAAATGATTTAAGAACTGCACTGCATAACCACTAATCTACATCAATACATGAAGTGGTTCAGGGTTTTATCTAAGGATCATTCACTTCTTCAAGATGAGAAAAAGAAAGTTCAAGAAGAGCTTGAAACAACCCTTCTAAGTACTAACCTTCTCTCCGAGCTTGAGGCTAAGAATGAGACCTTAAAACAGACAAACACACTCAATGCACAAAGAGAATCTAATCTAACCTCTAAAATTGAGGAACTAGAAAAGACTATCTCTGCATGGAATAAATCCTCATCATCTATGGACTCCCTGCTCTCTAGTCAGAGGAGCACATTCGACAGAACAGGCTTAGGCTTTGGGGAATCCATTCCAGAGCCATGTGGGGAAAAGACAAAGGAAACTAGCACTAGTAATGCCTCAAGTTTTAGTAGAAGCATTACCTTTATGAAATCCTCACAAAAGGAAGAACAAGTTCAACCTTGTCCTACTGTCTTCATTCATACTCAAAGGAGTAAAGGATCTCATGCTGGTCTGGGATTCATAAAAGAGAAGAGTAACCTAACCTCTACTCACCAACCTCGAAGAATCGTAGAGTCAAGAAAGACCAACTCTACGAATCAACTGGGAAGGTACAGTAGAGGTAAGGCACACTCATCACTATTTATGAAATTCAAAGACACATGGAAGAATGAGAATTAGTTTAATAGAAGGACAACTAAAGAACCACACAAGTCCAAATGGAGGATGAATCATCATACACACACTGACATACATCATACTAGATGTTTTATATGCAATAAATATGGTCACAAGGCTGCTAAGTGTTATTATAATTCCATGCATATAAGACCCAAGATTAAACATATTTGGGTCCCCAAAGGCACTAACAAAGAAGGACCCATGTAAATATGGGTACCAAAAAAAAGGTTCAATTTTTGACAGGAAAAGAGCTTCACGATCACCACATGGTATCTGGACAGTGGATGCTCAAGGAACATGACCGGGAACAAAGCCCTCTTGTCTAACTACATAGAGAAGGAGGGTCCTTCTGTCATCTTTGGAGACAATGGCTCGGGCAAGACAAGAGGATACGGCTCTGCTGGCAATGGTGCAGTATGTTTCAGCAAGGTAGCATATGTAGAAGGTCTCCAACACAACCTTATAATCATCAGTCAACTCTGCGACAAGGGTCATCAAGTGACATTCCTCAATAACCAATGTCAAGTCAGAGATTTGAAGACATCTGCTGTAAAGCTAACCGGGACAAGAGAAGGAAATGTCTACACAGTGGATCTTGGTCAACTAAGCTAAGATGAGACAATATGTTTTCTGGAAAAAGCATCTGAAGAAATGAGCTGGCTATGGCATAGATGGTTGTCTCACTTAAACTTCAAGAGCATGTCCAAACTGGCATCAAAAGATCTTGTAGCTGGCCTACCTAAGTTCAACTTCGTAAAAGAAAGGCCATGCAATGCCTATCAGCTTGGAAAACAAACCAGAAGCTCATTCAAAAGCAAAACTGCCAACTCTATTGACAAGCCCCTGCAGTTGCTTCACATGGATCTATTTGGGCCAATTCCAACAACTAGTCTTGGAGGAAAAAGATACTCTCTAGTTATAGTCGATGACTACACCAGATTCACATGGGTATTCTTCCTAATTTCAAAGGATGAAATGAACTCCCAGTTAATCAAGATGTTCAGACTGGTGATGAACGAGAAAGGAGAGAAAATCAAGGCTATAAGGAGTGATCATGACAGAGAATTCGACTTCTCAGAAATAGACCAGTTCTGCACAGACAATGGAATCAGATATAACTTCATGAACTCCTCAACAAAATGGAGTAGCTGAAAGAAAGAACAGAACTTTGATAGAGGCTAGAAGAACTCTACTTACAGTAGCACATCTGCCTGAGTACTTCTGGGCAGAAGATGTCAATACTGCATGCTACACGCAGAACAGATCACTAATACACTCTACGATTAAGAAGACGCCCTACGAACTGTGGAAAGGAAGAAAGCCAAGTGTCAACTACTTTCATGTTTTCGGCTGTGCATGCTACATTCTCAACAATGGAAAGCAGTACCTGATAAAATTTCAGCCCAAGTCAGACGAATGAATCTTTCTTGGATATGCCACAGACAGTAAGGCTTACAGAGTGTTCAACAAAAAGACACTGAGTGTTGAAGTCTTAATTCATATCATCTTCGATGAAACAGACTCAGACAACACAGTACTGCAAGACACTACGAATGAAATCGTCGAGCCCAACACTACAATCATAGTGCCAGATTGTGAAATCGTAGAGAGATCTATGCAAGACAGTGAACCTCCACACCACGAAGAAAAAATAGATCTTGAAGACTTAAGACAAGAAGGTATCAGGGCAGATGTCCCAACCGTAATGATGGGCGAGATCACACTCGTGGATCTAATCATTGGAGATCCGAGTCTTGAGAATCAAAACAAGAGTCAAGTACTCAAAATGAATGCTTTTATCTAAGCTTCTTATCACAAACAGAACCAAAGAAGATAGAGGATGCTATGGAAGACTCAACGATCGTAGCTCAGACTCGATAAAGGCAAAGCACTCAATGATCACTAAACTACCTCAACGATCGTAGTCCTCCCTAAGAACACCTCAGCTCTGAAGGAACCAAGGGCAAATTAGTACAATCCTTATCAGTCAAAATCGGAGAGCCAAACAAAAGTCGACACCTGTCCCACTAAGCAAAAAAGAAGAGAGGGAAGTTACAAGTACAAATTGAAATCGTATTTTTGAAATCTGAAGTTCAAAAGATTATCTCTCTCCTATCCTTTCTCAAAGCAAAAACCCTAACTCAGAAGAAAGCTCAGTCGAATCTCACTTCCAGTTAGAAAATCAATGTTGTCATCCAGTGTTATCTCAGGCTACAGACTCTATTTTGACGAATTCAATATAGCTCAACCCAAGTTCCACAAGACTCGGCCCATCAAGAAGGCGTGTCTTGAAGAGGCTTTGGTATGAGACACTCTGATATATCCCAAACTGGTGAAAGAATTCTACATGAATGGTGTGTTCAAACACGACACCATCACTACAAGAGTAAGGAATGTGGAAATCAATCTGAAGGCTGAAGACATCAATCTTTCCCTAGGTCTCAGAAATGAAGGGCATCCATTCTTAGACAAAATAGACTTCCAAGAGGGACTTAGAAGAATGCATCACAAGAAACTCCCCCTCAGTGAAAGGGCACAAAGAAGGAGTTCCCCACAGAGGTATGAATTTCTAGCCGATATAGTTGGGAAATGTATATCTTGCAAGAGCTGTGTCATGACTCACAACGGCGAAGTACAACTTAAGCTCATGACGACCATGTATTATGGTATACAACTCAACTATGGAGCCCTATTGCTCGAATGGATTGGTAAGTGGATCGTCAACTCAAAGAAATCGAAAAGCCCTCAAAAGATGCTATATAGGCGATTCATAAGCATTATTCTATAGTCTGCCCTGGGTGACAAAATTGGGGATGACGAAGGAGAAGCTATCAACCCAAATAGGCGAATGACCCAGCAGCTGTTTGAAAATTAGAAGAGGAACCCAGCTGAGTATGTTCGAATGATGACAGAATCCAGTGGATGAACTGGGGATCTGAAGGACTCAGGCTTTCTAGGAAACATGTCTGTGGTCAGGGAGAAAGAATGAGAAGAAGAAATCAACAAAGAAGAACCCTCTGTCCTTACCAGAAAAAACAAGGGCAAGAGGAAGCTAAGGGCTAGACTGGTAGAAGAGCCTCAAAGATCTACCATTGATATAGAGACTCTGAGGATGCTAAGAAGAAAGCAGCAGCAAGATGAAGCAGATGAGGATCAGGCTACCATATCCCAGATCCTGAAGAAGAACAAAGTTGGTCATAAGTCCAAAAGGCCATTAGTCACCTCAATCATAGAGTCTCTACTATTCGTAGAGACTAGACCAAGCATGGCAGGCAAGAAGGTAGCTGCTTCAAGAATAGTGGCTGTTGAATAGGATAAAACTAAGAATCAAGAAAGTCTTGCAGCTGTGGCTAAGCCTAGTAAATCAAGGAGAAATATGGTTAAGAAGTACATTCTTGAAAATGAAAAAGTACTCAAGAAGGAAGCAAAGACTATGGTTGCCAAGAAGGAACTGTCCAGAGCAAGTCAAAAGGACGTTGCTCCAGCTGAGGGGGAGATCCCTGAAATTCTCATGATAGAGAATACACCAGTTGAGGGGGAGATGCCTGAAACTCAAGAAGATGCTCCACTTGAGAGGGAGTTTATGAGCTTACAAGAGGATGATCAAGTTGAGGGGGAGCCTCAAGTTATCTCCATGGCAGAAGATGATGTCCCTGACAGAAATGAAGAGGAAAAAGTAAAAGAGCATCAAGAGCCCATTGAGATAATGGAGTCCTCCAACGAAGAAAGAGAAGAGGAAGAAGATGATGATGACCTTCAGATCACCAAAGGGCGAGAGATGGGTATAGAAGCTATCTCTACAATCAGATTTTCTCATACCTACCCATGATGCCATACCATCAAGCCCAAATCCTAAACTCTTGGGATCACATGTTCTGGAGTTTCAAAGAGTATCCAGCCATCTCAGTGTTGGCTCATGGATTCCCAGGGAGATTCAACTTTGCCAAGAAGTTGATTACCAACAACTCTTCCTCAAAGGATAAACTTGAGGTACTGTCTATCCCTACCCAATTCAAAATTAATCACTTGTCATCATCCTCATTTAGTCAATTCTATGAATTCCCTCGATGGTTGAAAGTGATTCCTAATCCAGTAAATCAATTTCCAGTTGTAGAATCCCAAAATTCTGTAACTGAGGAACCAAATGCAGTCAACCTCATTTTGCTCCCACAAACCACCACCTCTAAGATTCTTGACTCTAACCCCATCGTAGAGTCCCAAATTGAAATCGTAGAGCCACATATTCCAGACATCGACACTCAGGCCCCTCCATCAGACATACCATCTGTGACGCCCCCAAAATTAGGTATACATCACCCATTCTGAGTCGCCAGATACATAGTACAAAATTCAGATACAACTTCATTTATACAATTGTTGAGCTGTCGTATAGAATACTACCACAGTTAACTGTGAGTTTTAATACAAATGTATGTAACTCTTATGGTGCCTCGACCACAACCTTACAATGGTACTTTACATAAAAGTATAGTCAAAGATCATTTTAGAAATTAAAATCTTTGGGAAGTACTCAAGAAAACTTTCGCATACATGGGAGGCCATGCGTCTGGGTTATAATAGATATCATATGGCCACGCGAATTATCCTTGGTTGATTGATAGACCCCAAAGAAAAATGAGAAGATTACTATCATCTTCTTTCCAATAAGTGAGTCTTCTCTTGATATAAACTATCTCCACTGTCTCCAAGTGAATATTATATTTCAAATAAACTCAAGATCATATAGGTAGTGCCCGTAGATATACTCGGCAAGTGGATGGGCACAACCACATCTTATGATAACACGAGGTTGTATGTCATTAGACATCTTGTGTGATAAAGGCAAAACACCCTTCCAAAGTTGGGTTCGCTTTCACCCTATTTGATTCACCAAATATAACTACTAAATGATGTATAGAATACGACACACTTTTCTATCTTGTTTAGGGAGAACCTCCATGACTAGAGACCACATTCTATTCCCTGTTATCCCCGCTCGAATTCCGTGACACTCTTACTAAGAACACTCTTATTACCTTAAAGGAATTGTGAAGCGAAAAGGGTGAGCACAACTAACCCATAGAAAGAATATCATGACTAAAGATAATTAAATTATCAATAGCTTTCATCAATAATAAATCGAGATTTAGAAACATATGGTAGATGATAAAACTTTTCAACCATAGTTACGTGAACGAGCAATCCATTAGAAGAGTCAAATAGACCATCGATCTATTATCTTCTCGTGTTAAAAGTCCACCAATAATGTTTTATCCTCAGAACATCAATCAACAATTCTCGTCCAAAATCATATGAATAACTTTCATAATCATAATTATGATTACAATTCCCTTTTCGCACCTGGATTTAAGATGATTCTCATCACCTATCTTCACCTGAAATATCACAAATCACGGTTATACAAAATCATAATTCTTGCTCATAATCATACTAATAAATTCATCTTTGCACTACAGGCCAAAGATATACAACTATAAAACCAATAATGCTGAGACTCAGCTTAACAAATAATCCACATCATCGAATCACCCCTGCACTATGGCCAAAGATATTCGTTAATATCACATTCATGAATTATCCATGCACTACGGCCAAGGATATTCATTATTATCACATCCATGAATTAATATTTCATTGCTGAGACTCAGCTCAATAATTAATCCACATCATCAAATCATCCCTGCACTACAGGCCAAGGATATTCTTTAGTATCACGACCACGAATTATGTGACGCCCCCAAAATAGGTCCATTCCATCCAACCCATTCTGAGTCGCCAAATACATGGTACAGAAATAACTACAACTTTATTATTACAACATATAAACTGTGAGTTTAAATATAGATATTGCCATCTAGACAATATCCACACGCAAATAAATCCCCATCATAATTATTGATACATTATTTTACAAAAATGGTGAGGACTACTAAACAACTCTCTTTAGATATTCATCAGTTGGTCATGTTCATCTAAACACCTGTTCATCTTTGTACTACGACCAAAGATATTAATTAGTCGGTCATATTCATCTCAACACCTGTTCATCTTTGCACTACAGGCCAAAGATATTTAGTAATATCATCATTTAGGACCGAGGATGATGAAAAATATTTTAAAGGAAACGAATCCAAAGGAAACAAAAGAACAAATATTAAGGATTCAGATTTTTAAACAATCCAAGTTCAAAAATACTTCATAAGTAATCGAGTGGAGTAAAATTCAAGAATGATCAAAACATGGATACAATCAAAGCTAGTATTCACAGTGAGATATTTTTGGACAAAAAGAAGAAATTTCATTTTTCTAATTGAATAATGTCGATTCGTAAATAGTGTCGATATGTGAATAATGTCGATACGTGAATAGTCCCATATCGTGAATAGTAACTCAACACCAAAAGATAGAAATTTCCCAAAAACATCATCACGCTCGTGAATGAATAGTACTAAATGAATAGTAACTCGTGAATAAGAACTCATGAATAATAGAACTCATGAATAAGAACTCCCGACATGAAAAGTTCCAAATTTGATAAAATTTCCAACCAATATTTTGACATAATGATATTGAAGAAATAATATCATTTTCGAATAAAATAACATCCCTTACCTCGAAAGCACATGATTTCTAGTTGAAACAGGATATAAAGGCTATGACTTGAACTTGCACCGTATAACAATACTCAAAGTATACTCAAAATACTCACAAGAATACGCCGATAATATAGAGAAAAACTTCAGCTTTACGTTGTGATTTTCAATTCTAACCCAAAGCACCTATTTATGTAAAAATGCTTTAACACCAAAGCGTAAAATTTAATATAATATTAATATTTACAAAACACATTCCTACGCCCACTTTGAAATCTGATTTCAGCCACCAAGCACATGTTAAAGATGGTCACCAATATTTGAAAAACGTTTTTCTTAAAAAACATAATTAAAACTTCCAAAAATCAATTATTTCGGAGCTTCGGAACTTCAATAATTCATAATAAATAGCCCTTTTATCAGAAAATTCGAATCTCGCGAATTTTTATAGGAAATTCAATTCTCTACAACTTTGCAGAAGAAAATTTTTCCAAATTCCAAACAAAAATTAACCGAAATCCACAAACGAACGATTTTACAGGCTATAATCAAATTTCGGTCAATAATTGTGTCCACCAACACACAAAATATGTGTTAAACATTTAATGCCACAAAAATACTCTTCATCCTCATATACTCATATATCCCACATTCATTATAAAAATATCACCGTTAATATATTATTAAAATAATATATTTAAATGAATTATTTTATCGAAAAAGATAAATTATTAATTTTTAACAATTGTCACATTAAAATTTTCTCCATCTATATCCATATAAAATCAATATTTTCCTCATCATATAAATCAATAATTAATTATTCACAAATAATATTACGTAATCACAAGATCTTGTGACCAGTGCCGTTCCCGAAAGAGGGGCTTTCCTTCCAATAAGGATCTCTCTTCTTTGGTAATTAATTAGGTGACCAAACCTCTCCTTAGATGAACTTTCTAGACATTGCCAATAATGTTTTCTAATAATATTATTCAGATAATATAAATTATTACTTCGATAATGGAAAATCTTTTGTAATGACAATTTATTGAAACAACGACAATATAAAAAATATCAACGCAACAATTATTAAATCAATAAAATCTTGAATAGTAATTCTTGTAACAATTATTGAGTAGTGCCTTCTTACGTAAGAATCAATAATTGAGTGCAATACTGCAAATCTTCTTGTGTTTTAACCACCGGGTATTCCAACAAAAGATTAACGATATAACAACTACGCCAGATTATTTATAAACAACTTATATTTGTCGTTTTCTTCATCCAATCGCTTTTCAGCATGGGGCCCACAAAAGATCGCGTACTGTCAGTCATTTAATATTCCCCAACAAACAAGAATATTCCACGACAAAACGAATATTCCCGACAATAATGAATATTTTATAACCACTTGCTTATTCGAAATATTTATGTATTTTACCCATAACTATCCACATTAATCAAATCAACCCTTACTATTTCAAAATAATAAATAGAGGAAAATAAATTTTATTTATTAATAATTTGGGGTCTTACAACCTCCCTCCTTATGAAATTTCATCCTCGAAATTGACGTATGTACTGGTGTTTCAAAAGATGAGAATACCTCGCTTTCATTTCCGTTTCCAACTCCCGTGTCATTTCCTCGATAGCATGGTTTGTCCACAAAACCTTAACTTGTGGTATAACCTCGCATGCATGGGACATGTTCTTTCCTCTACAAGATCTTGACAGTACCTCCTCGTGCGTTAAGTCTTGGCTATCTCGTCCGGTTCTAACTCAATGACGTGGTTCGGTCGTCCACATATTTACGTAACATCGATCGTGAAAAACGTTATGAACACGCGTCGTACTTGGCGGTAAAAGCGAGTCTATAGGCCACGCGCCCTATTCGATCGAGAATTTCAAATGGATTAATAAATCAAGGTTTGAGCTTTCCTCACCTCACCGATTCTCGCTTTTGAAATAACAACTTCTTGCACCTCCTTCTTTAAATTCATCATTCACGGTTGTGTAGCTTGAATGACTTTAACTTTATCGATTAAAGTCGATTATACTCAGATATCATCACGTGGGTACCTAGAGTTTTCATCTCCATCTCTATTATTTGTAAATTATACTGAAATGAGTCTTTGACAATATCGTACTTTCAGTACTTGTATACGATCTTCTACTCAACACGCCACCTACCACGTTCGCTTTTCCAAGATGGCATGGTCAGAACATGTGTTGTAATGAGTCTCCTCTTGAGTTCTTCGAAGCTCTTCCCACATTCCTTGCTCCATTCGAATTTTGTATCTCTACGAGTCAGATGCGTTAATGTAATAGCGATTCGAGAATATCCTTCAACGAATCTCCGATAATAACTAACTAAGCCTGAAAGCTCGTATTTCAATTACCGACTTAGGTTGTTCTCAATCGTGACTCATATCCCAACCTTGGATAAGACGTTACAATGACACCTATCGCCTTCTTTGTCGCATGCGAATATGGTGTCCCCTACGGAGAGTCCGGCTTGATTGCATTCCACAAAGGAAGTCACCAGATAAAGGCTCAGTACCAAATTTTATAGTTGAATTTTAACTCCACAAGTTCAATAGGAGCCATTCGATATGAGATTTTAGAAATGAGTTTTGTCTCGGGTTCAAAAGTCGATACAAAATTTAATATCGAACTTTGGGAGTAAGCCAAGAAATTCTTCGTAAAATACGTCAGGAAAAATCAATAACAACAGGAATATTATTCAAATCTGACGTGTCTTTATTCAAATCCATAACATGGAATAAGAACTTGACATCCGTAATAAACGAATGACTTCATGGCTTGATATGAAAATGTTTGACTACAATGGTTTGATTGCTTGAATTGAATAACAAAGTTGCTTAAGAATATGAAAACTAACAACCTTACGAAAAGTAATCAATTTCGGTATGATGAGTAGTTAACCTTAAAATCACATCAAAAGCAAATATCTCTATAGAAATAAGGTTAACGAGTAATGTGATAGTGCCAACTGAATCAAGTAAGATTTCTAAACAACGGATGTAATGAAAGTTTCTCCTAACAGAGTCTCCATAAATAAATTCAAAGTCTAATTTCTCCGTAGTCAAGTTCAAACGCGTGAGCGCAAGAAGAGAGATAAAAGAATGGGTAGAACCTGTGATTCTAGTAAGGTATAAACTTCGCAAGAATTTATAATTAACTAACCCGGTGCTAACCGTTCGGGTTCCTCGCATTTTAACGGTCACGACAAACACTCTTCTAGGCACCGCTTGACTTTGACTTTTTCGGGACATCCTTTTGAGTCACCATTCCCTACCGGGATCGGGTTTCGATACCGCATAATCTCGAAAGCGATATGTCCTTCTTTTCCACAATTATAGCATACCTTAAACTGTTGTGGGCGGTTTGGGTGATATGTCCCTCTTTCCCAAGATTTGTAACATACTCTGACCGGTGGTCGTTCTCCTCCCTAGAACCAGGCTTGTTGTTGGCACCGCTGCCTTCACATGGTCGTTGTTAAATCTCCTCTTTTAAAATCTCCTCCCACTCGCTTCTTCTATTTTCATGGCCATGATTACCACCGAATGGTTACCGCTTTTGTCAAGTATTCTTCTTTCTCCATTGGTTATCGTTATTACGATGATCGCTATCTTTGGTATGATCCTGGTTATGGTCCCTGGGTTGAACGTACTCGTTATCTCGCTCTAACAACTGAGCCTTGTTGACAATATTTGGATAGAGAGAAAATTTATGAGAAATGAGATACTGACGTATGCCAGGTATCAAACCTCTCAGAAACATCCGCGTCATACGTTCCTCATTCTCCACCAAATGAGGTGCGAAACTCGGATAACTCCGCCGAACTTCGCCTCGTCATCGGGACACCGTCATGTTATTCTCGCTCGATCCTAATAAACTCCACTTCCTTCATATATATTGAATACTTTCGTGGAAGTACTTGTCATTAACTTGCTTCAAACGTCTCCCATGACATCTTTGAGTGCAATTGGGATGGAGTACGCTTCGATTCCCACCAATGAATCGCCTCGTTCACGGAACATAAAAGTAGCGAATGGAACTTTCGTTCCTCCGTGCATCCCAAGACATCGAATATCTTGGTAATTTATTTGACCCACGTCTCCACCTTAATCGGATCCGCTTTCCCTGCACTGCAGTGGTCCCAACTCTTTGAATCGCTTGTCGTGACCACCCGTGAATTGCTATCATTTCTCCTCGTATTTTGAACACGAGTCTCCTCGTGCGATTTTGCATGAACTGCAAAAAGCTTCTAAACATCCCTCGTTCATCATCTCGCTTTCGATGATGTTGTTCATAGGAGAGTACATTGCCACCACAGTTGCGCTTCTCCTCGTTGGTAAAGTCACAGCATCTCCACGGTCTCATTTACTCCACTGTTAATATTCTCAATTCGACATTCTCAAATCATCATAAAAACAAGGGTTAATTAAGGAAATCAATATATCACATAATATCCTATATCTACTAACCAACTAACAAATAAGCTTAGGTAGGACACACTTAGCGAAGGATTTACTCGCCTCTCCTCCTAGTTCTATTCCCCAATCTCCGCCAGAGATCATATCCCTAAGCTCGATACCAACCGTGGCGCCCCCAAAATAGGTCCATTCCATCCAACCCATTCTGAGTCGCCAAATACATGGTATAGAAAATGACTACAACTTTATTATTACAACATATAAACTATGAGTTTAAATACGAGATATTGCCATCTGCATAATATCCACACGCAAATAAATCCCCATCATAATTATTGATACATTATTTTACAAAAATGGTGAGGACTATTAAACAACTCTCTCTAGAACCTTCATTCCATACCCCCACTAGTACTCGCTACATTTCTCCCCTCACAGAGAAGAAAAATGGAACAAAAGGAAAAGGGTGAGCTCAACTAGCCCAATAAAGAATATTATGACTAAGATAATATACAACAAATTATCGTTAGTCTCCAACAGGAAAAATCTAATAGAATACAATAGACAACCGGGTTTTAAATCAACAACTGCAGTGAAACAACAATTCATTAGAAGAGTTAAGTAGAGAATGCAAACTACTATCTTCTATATATGAATTTAAAAGTTCATCGTCGATATTTTATCCTGTAACATCAATCAATATATATCCGAATCAAAATTTCATCTTTGCACTACAGGGCCAAAGATATTCATCGATTAATCATGTTCATCTAAACACTGCTCATCTTTGTACTACTGCCAAAGATATTAATCGATCGGTCGTATTCATCTCAACACTGTTCATCTTTGCACTACGGGCCAAAGATATTCAATAATATCATCATTTAGGGCCAGGATGATGAAAAATATTTTAAAGGAAACGAATCCATTGAAACAAAAGAACAAATATTAAGGATTAGTATTTTAAACAATCCAAGTTCAAAATACTTCATAAGTAATCGGTGGAGTAAAATTCAAGAATGATCAAAACATGGATACAATCAAAGCTAGTATCCATAGTAGATATTTTGGACAAAAAGAAGAAATTTCATTTTTCGGTGAATAGTGTCGTGATTTCGTGAATAGTCTTGAATATCGTGAATAGTAACTCAAACACCAAAAGATAAAAATTTTCCAAAAAACATCATCACGTTTCGTGAATAGTAACTCATAAATATTACTCGTGAATAGTAACTCATGAATAGTAACTCATGAATAAGTAACCCCGACATGAAAAAGTTCTAAATTTGATAAAATTTCCAACCAATATTTACATAATGATATTGAAGAAATAATATCATTTTCGAATAAAATAACATCCCTTACCTCGAAAAGACAAAGTACTTACAGTTGAAACACCTGATATAGGCTATGACTTGAACTTGCACCAGTATAGCAATACTCAAAGTATACTCAAAATACTCACAAGAATACGCTCGATAATATAGAGAGAAAAACTTGATTTAGGTGTGATTTTCAATTCTAACCTAAGCACCTATTTATAGAAAAATGCTTGTAAACACAAAGCGAAAAATTTAATATAATATTAATATTTACAAAACACATTCCTACTCATACTTTGAAATCTGATTTCACCACCAAGCACATGTTAAAGATGTCCACCAACATTTGAAAAACGTTTTTCTTAAAAAACATAATTAAAACTTCCAAAAATCAATTATTTCGGAGCTTCGGAACTTCAATAATTCATAATAAATAGCCCTTTTATCAGAAAATTCGAATCTCGCGAATTTTTATAGAAAATTCAATTCTCTACAACTTTGCAGAAGAAAATTTTTTCAAATTCCAAACAAAAATTAACCGAAATCCACAAACGGACGATTTTATAGGCTATAATCAAATTTCGGTCAATAATTGTGTCCACCAACACACAAAATATGTGTTAAACATTTAATGCCACAAAAATACTCTTCATCCTCATAAACTAATATATCCCACATTCATTATAAAAATATCACCGTTAATATATTATTAAAATAATATATTTAAATGAATTATTTTATCAGAAAAAGATAAAATATTAATTTTCAACAATTGTCACATTAAAATTTTCTCCATCTATATCCACATAAAATCAATATTTTCCTCATCATATAAATCAATAATTAATTATTCACAAATAATATTACAGAAATCACAAGATCTTGTAACCGGTAGTTCTTGGAAAGAGGGGGCTTTCCAATAAGGATCTCTCTTCTTGGTATGATTAGGTGACCAAACCTTTCCTTGATGTAACTTTCTAGACATTGTCAATAATGTTTTCTAATAATATTATTCAGATAATATGAATTATTAGCTTCGATAATGGAAAATCTTTGTGTAATGACAATTTATTGAAACAACAATAATATAAAATATCAACGCAAAGAATTATTAAATCAATAAAATCTCGAATAGTAATTACGTAACAATTATTGAGTAGTGCCTTCTTACGTAAGAATCAATAATTGGTGCAATACTGCAGTGTCTTCTTGTGTTTTAACCACCGGTATTCCAACAATGATTACTTGAGTAACAACTACTGCCAGATTATTTATAAACAACTTATATTTGTCATTTTCTTCATCCAATCGCTTTTTAGTTATGGGGCCCACAAAAGATCAAGGCCGTCAATGCGAATATTCCCAAACGCCAAGAATATTCCACGACCAAACGAATATTCCCCGACAACAATGAATATTTTATAACCACTTGCTTATTCGAAATATTTGCGTATTTTACCCATAACTATCCACATTAATCAAATCAATCCTTACTATTTCAAAATAATAAATAGAGGAAAATAAATTTCATTTATTAATAATTTGGGGTCTTACAAATTATCCATGCACTACGGACCAAAGATAATCGTGTTTTCATCAATGGTCCTGATCATGCCATAAAATAATTCATCTTTTGCACCCTTGTCCAAGAGAATCCATAGCCATAATCATACCAAAAATCGTCCATCAATGCACTACGGGCGATGAGGACTTTTTCATTAAATATCACAACCACAAATTATCCATGCACTACGGGCCAAAGATAATCGTGTTTTTATCAACATCCCCGATCATGCTATAAAACAATTCATCTTTGCACCCTTGGTCGTCAGAGAATCCATAGCCATAATCATACTCAAAACTGCCCCATCAATGCACTTTATGGGCGATGAGGACTTTTACCACGTCATTTCTAACATTACGATCATGATTATACCGAATAATCCACAGTCATAATCATACCAAGTCCATCTATGCACTACAGGAGCCACGTATGACTTTCAACAAAATATAAATATGAGGATGATGACAATGATATAAGAATTGATAAAACAAGTTCAAGAATTAATTTAACGAAGAACTAAGAACGTCTCATTTACTCGTAACTAGATTATTTTCATAAAAAATACCAAATCAGTCCCAAAAATTATTCTTTTCTGGGATTAAGCATAATATAGTCCTATATTGAACATATATTTTTCTCGGAATTTTTAAAATTCATTTACTATTTTTCAAAAAATCAGTTTCTAATTAATTCCTTTAAGAAATTAGCTACCTTAAGTTTAACTCCAAAAATTCCCAAATCTTAGAAGGATCTTACGCATGTTAACGTGAGCTTCTAGATTAAATTTCATGGTCATCGGAGTTATAGAACTCACGGTTATAAGCGTTTTTTTCGGAAAAAACCTAAATATTGAAATGGTCATAACTTGCTCATTTTAAGTCGAAATGAGCTCAGTTTTGGACAGGAGGTACTTTATACCATATACTTTCATGTCCCAAAAGGCCAGAATTTTTCTCACAAATTAAGTGGCCGAAACAGCCCTTTTTAAATTTACTCAAGCGTTAGCATTTTTCTCTTTTGCAGCTTTTGACTCCTTTGCTAAAGTCAGTCCACACGAAGATCTACAACACCTTTTACAGTGATTCCACTTGGATAAGTTACAAAACTCATAGATCTAACTCTTGAACTTGACCTCATTCAAAAATTCAAAATATAATAGGAGATATGGTCAATTGAATTTTATGTTCCATTTTCACCAAAATCTGATTTTCAACTCTTTGTGATTTCTAAGAAACTTTCATGTTTTCAAATAATAACCAACATAACTCATCATAACACTTACTAATACTCAAAATATATGAGGACATCATGTATACAGATCATTTCCATAATTTAATAAGGAATGAATACAGAGGATCGTTCACCATGCATGTGGTAATCCACATAGATAGGTTATTCCAACAGAATAATAAAGAATGGAATACCAGGAGGATTCACCATGCGTGCGATAGGCGATCGCAGACGAGTTATTCTCGTGAGAATAATAAATAATGGAACCAGTCCCAGCATAAACGCATGAGACGTGATATTCCGAGCAAAATAGTAAAATTTTAACCCGGTCCGTAAAAAACGCAAAGCATGAACGATATATTCCAATGAATAATAAAAATGGAATAACGGAAGAATTTCACCAAGTATAGGGTAGCCCGCGTATACATGTTATTCTAACAGAATAATAAAGAATGGAATAACAGAAGTTCTCTTTATGGATAAGAAAGAAATAATACTCCCTACCTTGGAAAAACTGGATACTGGAATAGTGAGGTAGTAAACTTCTCTTCTTCTTTCTCTCTATAATTTCTCTCTATAATAATCGCTCTAAAGCTTTTGTGAATTGGTGAGAAATGAAGGAAGAATGAGCTTCTATTTATAGGAAAATATAGTTTTGATAATTGCACGCTTTTGGGGCTCGAAAAATTACGATCTGAATACCTCCAACTTTTCTTTCATTTTTAACTTAGTCCTGCAAGTATTATCAAACTTGCACCACCTCCCCTAATAGTAAATAATGTGAATCAATAGTTCTATCATGTGAATCAATAGTATAATCATTTAAAAAATACGAATTACAGTATAGTACCTCCATCTATACCTCCATTTTTAACTTAGTCATGCAAGTATTATCAATCTTGCACCAACTCCCCTAATAGTAAATAATGTGATTCAACAGTACACATATGTGAACAAATAGTTATAAAAGCATGTGAATTAGTAGCAATTAATTACTCATTTATCCGATAAATTACCCGATTTATCAATATAACCCCTAGACATCAATTGTCATCGGAATAGATGTTGATTTCCACTAACACTAATAATTCCAACACGATGGAACTATCAAAATTCATTTTTAATCAACACAACTTATTCATCATTAATATTATAACTCATAATATTTAACAACCAGGTCGTTCCTGTGAAGAGGGGGCTTCCGATAAGGATTTCTCCTTATTGGCCGCTATGATTAGGTGACCAAACCTCTCCTTGTGAACTTCTGACATTGTCGATATTTCAAATAATAATATGAATAAATTTGTCGTCTCAATTATTGATTTAATAATATAATATATTATCTGAAATGATCTTTGTGACAATAATTGAATCAATAATATGAGAGATATGATCGTGAATTCTTGTAGCAATAATTGTGTATAACTTAGTGACTTCTCACGTAAGCATCAATAATCAATCTGCGTGTCTTAGTATCTTACCACAGCGTATTCTTTGTACTTTTAACACCGGGTGTTTCAGCAGTTAACAGTAAAACTTCATGATTATTTTCATAAAAAGTATTTTTGTCGTTTTCTCGATCAAAATGAATAATTCCGTTAATGAGGTCCACCACCGATGATTGTGCCATTATACGAATATTCCATGTTAAAATGAATATTCCCACGACCAATCGAATATTATATAACAACTTGCGTACTTTGCAAAATTTGTAAATATTACCCACAACTATAACATTATATCAAATCCACTCCATAATATAAAAAAATAAAAAATTATTTCGAGAAAATTAAATATTTATTCATAAAATCTGGGGTCTCACACCATCATCCTCCTCCAATGACTATTTTAGTCTCGATCTTGCTCTCTACTACGCAAGATCAATCCCGAAAAACAACCCTCCATTCAACAATCCTCAAACCAATGATACTCTCCAAAATCCCACGAAGGATGACTTGAAGGAAGCATCCAAGAATATGGTCAAAAACATAGAAAAAAGCCTGGAATCTCACTCTGACCTCATTCATATCCGGTTGAATCAAATGATCACAGCTACAAATAATTTTCCTAGCACTATGAATGTTGAGCTTACAAAGAAGTTTGAGGAAATTATTCAAGAAATTCTTAAGAAGCGTGAAGGGACGGAGATGAGATTCACTTCGAGATAACCACCAAGCAAAGAGAGGTTGTTCTTGAAATGCAAAAAAAATCAAGAAGTTCAAAATAAACTTATCTTTGGATGTAAGACCCCAACTTTTATAAATAAAGATGAATTTTCTATAAATATTATTTTGAATATTATGGAGTAAATTTGATATAATGTTATAGTTAATGGGTAATATTTATAAATTTTGCAAAGTAAGCAAGTTGTTATAAAATATTACGTTTTGTGGGAATATTCTTTTGTCGAGGAATATTCGCATTTACGGACACAATCATTAATTGGACCCCATTAACGGAATTATTGTTTGATTGAGAAAACGATAAAAATACTTTTTAAAATTAACTCTGCGGAGGTGTTACCGTTAAAACTGTTGAACTACCCAGAAGTAAAAGTATATATGTCTGGCGTGGTTGTCGCATAAGTAGCACACAAGATTGATTATTGATGCTTACGTGAGAAGTCACTCACCTATACTCAATTATTCTACAAGATGGTGTTGCATCATATCTCTTATATTATTAATTCAATTATTGTCACAAAGATCATCTCAGATAATATGTTATATTATTAAATCAATAATTGAGACGACAAGTTATAAATTATTAATAATTGTTGAAAGATTAAATATGTGTTGATAAAATGATTTGTGGTAATATTTATTCAATCCTTGATGTATATAAAAGTCTATTATGAGGCGTTTGTGGTAAGTTTGGTTATTTTATGGGGGCCATATGTCATCATCTAAAGTCTCTTCATCAATAGTAATTACCTTTATCAATAAGTAATTACCTTCGTCGATTATAATTACCTTCGTCAATAGTAATTACCTTCATCAATAGTAATTACCTTCGTCGATAATAACTACCTTTTACCAGACGTCAAACCACTTGTCGTTTCATATTACAGGCGTCGAACCAATTGTCGTTTCACATTACAGGCGTCAAACCACTTTTCTTTTCACATCACCAGTCGTCAAGCCACTTGCCTTTTAACATTTCAAGTGCTAAGCTAGAAATCTTCTATAAATAGAGGCCTAGTGCTTCATTATTTTTCATAAATTCATTCAAGCTATAGAGAGAGAAACTATAGAGAGAATAAGAGAGAAAGAAGAAGAGTATTCTGTTACTACACTACTGCAGTATTCAATCTACTACTAATGTAGGGGGTGTTATTCTTTCTTATTCATGAAGAGAATTGTTGTTATTCCATTGCTTATTATTACATTGGAATAACTTTTGTATCTGCTGATTTACCTATACTTGGTGACATTCTTCTATTATTCTGTTGGAACATCCCATGCATGTGTTTTATAATGGGACTGGTTTTCGTCTTTATTATTATTCTATTGGAACATCCATGCATGTGTTTTACACCTGACTGGTTCCGTCTTTATTATTATTACATTGTTGAACATCCATGCATGTGTTTTACACCCACTGGTTCCGCTCTTTATTATTCTCATTGGAACATCACAATGCCGTCAAATTTTACGACACGGTTCCGTTATTATTATTCTGTTGGAATAACTCCGTTTATCTGAGTAATCGCATGCATGGTGATTTCTTTTGTTATTCCATTCTTTATTATACTCAGGTTGGTTAAATTTTTGACTTCTATACTCCATGAAATTAGTAGAATATCCTTGATATTTGTGCTTCATCCAAGATATCTTTTCATGGAAATATTCTTGATCATTCTTGAATTTTACTCTACAAAGCGATCATGTATTGACAATTTGGACATTATTAGTTCTGGATAAATTAATTCTTGAACTTGTTTTATTGAATTCATATATCATTGTCATCATCCTCATGTTTATATTATGTTGAAAGTCATCATGGCCCATAGTGCATAGATGGACTTGGTATGATTATGACTGAGATTATTCGGTGTAATCATAACCGTAATGTTACAAATGATGTGGTAAAAGTTATCATTGGCCCGTGAGTGCATTGATGGACGAGTTGTTGGCATGATCATGACCATTAATGAATACACGAATGTCCTTGGGTGTAGTGCATGGGATAATTTGTGGTCGTGATACTAAAGAATATCCTTGGTAGTAGTGCATGGGTGATTCGATGATATGGATTATTTATTAAAATTTGAGTCCCAACGATAAAAGTCATGAAAACCTTTTAAATCATAAAAGATAGTAGATTTTATTCTTTACTTGACTCTTTTAATGGATTGCTTGTTCATTGCAGATTAAACTTGATGTTGTTATATTTTATCAGTTTAACACTATTGAAGGCTAACGATAATTTATTCTGCATTATCTTAGTCATAATATGTAAGACCTCAACTTTTTGAATAAAGATGAATTTTCTATGATTATCATTTTTAAATATTATGGAATGAATTTAATATAATATTATAGTTGTGGGTAGTAATTATAAATTTTGCAAAGTACGCAAGTTGTTTTATAATATTCGATTGATCGGGGAATATTCGTTTTAATAGGGAATATTCATACAACGGAGCAATCATTGGTGGACCCCACAACGGAATTATTGTCGGATTGAGAAAACAACAAAAATATTTTTATGAAAATAACGGCGGAAGTTTTACAATTATCTTTGTTGAACTACTCGGTAGTAAAGAAAGTGCGATGTCTGGCATGGTAGTTGCGTAGTAGCACTACGGCATTGATTATTGATGCTTACGTGAGAAGTTACTCAGTTTTGCTTATTTTATGGACCCCCCATTTATCCATTTTTTTAAATAACTGGAAGAAGGTTATTCATTATATATATATATATATATATTCGGTTGACAGCAGGAATGGTTTGGTGGGGGGGGGGATAAGATTGTAGTGGGAGTACTATTATATATATATTTATGTTTTGAATTTGCAAGTTGGCTACAATTATTATGATTATTATATTTATATATAGGTACTAGTTGGGAGGTTTGGTGGGGGGGGGATAAGATTGTAGTGGGAGTACTATTATATTTATATTTATATAACCCGTGACTAATATTATATTTATATATATATATATATATAATATTATATTTAAAAGATTTTTCTTTAAATATGGACCGTCAGATTAAAGTAAATCAATCTCGACCGTTCATGAGTTAGTTACTATGCATTCTATTTTTCTATAAATAGAAGCTCATTCATTCATTATTTTCTTACAATTCACTTTGAAACTCTGAGAGATAAACTATAGAGAGAAAGAAGAAAGTATTCTCGCTACTTCACTACTTATATATCCGATTACTCTTCTTCTTTAAGGTAGGGAATATTATTTGTTGTACTCGTAAGGTGTTATTTTTTTCTTATTCATGAAGAAATCTGTTGTTATTCCAATTCTTATTATTACATTGGAATAACTTTGTATCTGTGATGATCTACCTATACTTGGTGACATTCTTCTATTATTACGTTGGAACATCCTCATTTGTGTGTTTTACACAATCGACTGGTTAAAATCTTTATTATTATTCTTGGAACATCACATGCATGTGTTTTTTACGGACTGGTTCCGTCTTATTATTATTACATTGGAACATCACATGCATGTGTTTTACACGGACTGGTTAAAATCTTTATTATTACTTGTTGAACATCACATTAAGTGCAAATTTTTGCACGACTGGTTCTATTATTATTATTACATTGGAATAACTTTGTCTATCTGAGCAATCGCATGCATGGTGATTTCTTTTGTTATTCCATTCTTTATTATACTCGGTTGGTTAAAGTTTTGACTTCTATACTCCATGAAATTAGTATAATATCCTTGATATTTAAGGCTTCATCCAGATATCTTTTCATGGAAATATTCTTACGATCATTCTTGAATTTTACTCTACAAAATTGTATCATGTTGACAATTTGGGCGTTAATAATTCTGAATAAAATAATTCTTGAACTTGTTTTATTGAATTCTTATATCATTGTCATCATCCTCATGTTTATATTTATGTTGAAAGTCATCTGTGGCTTTGTAGTGCATAAATGGACTTGGTATGATTATGAGCGAGGGATTATTCGGTTGTAATCATGGTAGTAATGTTACAAATGATGTGGTAAAAGTCCTTATTGGCCCGTAGTAAGCGCATTGATGGGCGATTGTTGGCATGATCATGACCATTAATGAATACACAAAATATTCTTGGCTCGTAGTGCATGGATAATTGTGGTCGTGATACTAAAGAATATCCTTGGTAGTAGTGCGGGGGTGATTCGATGATGTGGAATATTTATTAAAATTAGAGTCTCGGCGATAACTTGATGATGAAAAACCTTTTAAATCATAAAAGATAGTAGATTTTATTTTCTACTTGACTCTTTTAATGGATTGCTTGTTCAAGCTGAGTTAAACTTGATGTCTATTATATTTTATCGGTTTAACATTGTTGAGACTAATAATAATTTATTTTGCATTATCTTAGTCATAATATTTCTTCTTGGGCTAGTTGAGCTCACCCTTTCTTTCCTTGTTTTCTTGAAAAATGAGAATATAAATTGGGGACGAGTCGGGGAGCGGAGTGATGGTCGAGAGGATAACATTAGTAGTCCTCACTATTCTGTGAATTAGTGTGATAATAATTGTAATGAGGACTCCTTTTGAGTTTGTATAATCTCTAGTAGATAATATTTGTATTCAAACTCACAGTTTATGTTTGTCGTATTGTACACGACAGTTGTATTAGTAAGTTGTATTTGAATTCTGTACCATGTATCTGATGACCCAAGATGGGTGATGTATACCTAATTTTGGGGGCGTCACAGTTGGTATCAAAGCTTAGGGATATGATCCCTGGCTAAGATGTAAGACTAGAACTAGGATGGGAGACACGGGGAATTCCTTCGCTAGTATGACCTATTTAAATTTATTTTGTATTTAAAGTGGTTGGTCAGAGTTTAGAGATATTATGTTACATGTCAATTAACCATTGTTTTGTGGCAGTATCTGAAAATGACATCCAAAAATGTTGAGAATAGCAATGGAGAACAAGAGACCGTTGAGTCTCCACATATAAATAATCAGGAGAATGTGCATCAGGAAGACGACAATCCTTATGCAAACAACAACACTGACCAAATGATGAATGATGGATTGTTCAGAGGCTTTATGCAATTCATGCAACAATGACGAGCGGCTCTGTCCAAAATGTAGGTGGAAACACTTGCAAACTCTCGGCGATCCTTATTAAGCAGATTCAAGGCTGGGACCACCGGGAGTTTAAGGAAGAGCCAAAACCACTTATAAGCGGAAGCATGGATAAAGCAGATCACCAAGATATTTAATGTCTTGGGATGCTCAGGAGCAAAAGGTTCCTTCACCTTTATGTTGTGAGAGCTGATTCTTGGTGGGAATCGGTAAAAACGTACTCAACTGCCGTCTTGAAGATGTCTTGGGAGAAGTTCGAAGAGTTATTCAACAACAAATACTTTCCGAAAGTATTCATCACATGAAGGAGGTGGAGTTTATCAAATTGGAGCAAAACAATATGATCGTGTCGCATGTCTGAGGAAAAATTTACGGAGTTATCCGGTTTGCGTCCCACTTGGTGGATAATGAAGAGAGAATGGCGCGAATGTTTTTAAGAGGTTTGAAGCGGAGATACGTCGACATCTTATTTCTCATAAAGCGTGTTTGTATTGAGATGTTGTAAATAGGGCTCGATTGGTGGAAGCGCGATAACGAGTCAACCTATGACGAAAGAAGCGGTACCGGCAAAATGATAATACCGGTGAGAGCAGTCATCGAGCGGTAACAACAAGCGTGGGGAATCAACGGTAGAAATGGTAACCACTTTGTGGTAATCGAGGCCAAAACAATAAGAATGGACATTTCAAGAAGAGAGATTCAACAATGATGGAAAGACGTCGGCACCAAAGAACCGTTGTTAAGGAAGGAGAAAGACCACCTATCATATGCTTCAAATGCGGAGGGAGGGAGGACATCGGTCAAATTGCGCGATGCCATCAAAGCGTGTTATAATTGTGGAAGAGAGGGTCACTTAGCTTTGATTTTATCATTCACCAAAAGACAAATTCAGCACTAGGATGGAGCGCCAAAAGGCATCCCGAAAAAGTCAAAGCGGTAGTCTGAGGAGGCGTTTGTTGTGACCTCCCGAAAAGCAAGGAACACGAATGAGGTCATCACGGGTAAGCTTATCATAAACTCTGGCGAAGTCTACACTTTATTTGATACCAGTTCTACCCATTCTTTTATTTCTCCTACTTGCGCTCAGCGATTAAATTTGACTCAGGAGAAATTAGACTTTGACTTATCTGTGGAAACTCAGTTTGGAGAAACCTTCATTACATCCACGGTTTATAAGTCTTGTTTGGTTCAAGTTGGTACCCACATTACTGTCGATCTTATTGCATTAAAAATACTTGCATTTGATGTAATTCTAGGGATTGATTGGTTAACTACTCATTATGCAAAAATTGATTGTTTTAAATAAGGTTGTTAGCTTTCATATTCCTAATCGACCTATTATGCGAATTCAAGCAACCAAACCATTAAAATCAATCATTGTCATCTCAAGCCATAAAGCTATTCGTTTATTGAAAAGCGGATGTCAAGCTTTCTTAGCTCATATCACGATCTAAACAAAAATACGTCGATTTTGAATAATATTTCTATTGTTAATGAATTTCTGGCGTATTCCACGAAGAACTTCTGCCTACCCCAGGCGTGAAATTGAATTTTGTATCGACCTTGAACCCGGTACAAAACCCATTTCTAAATCCCATGTCGAATGGCTCTATTGAACTTGAGGAGTTAAAAACTCAACTACGAGGAATTGTTAGACATTGGCTTTATTCGTCCCTAGTACTTCTCCTTGGGGTGCTCTGTTACTATTCGTGAAGAAGAAAGATGGGAGTATCGACTTTGTATTGATTATCGGGAGTTGAATCATGTCACCATCAAAAATAGGTACCCATTGCCATGTATTGATGACCTATTTGACCCGATTGCAAGGGGCCAAATTCTTTTCAAAGATTGATCTTCATTCCGGATATCACCAATTGAAGATTAGAGCAGATGACATTCAAAAGCGACTTTGAACTCGATGCGGGCATTATGAATTCCTAGTCATGTCCTTTGGATTGACTAATGCTCCTACTTTGCCTTCATGGATATGATGAGCCAGAGTATTCAAGGAATATTTGGATCACTTTGTGGTCGTCTTTATTGATGACATCCTCATATATTCCAAAACCCGTGAAGATCATGAGAAACACTTGAGGTTTGATACTCCAAAAGCTTCGTGAATATAAGCTTTATGCGAAGTTGAAGAAATCGAGAGTTACGGCTTGAGAAAGTAGCATTCCTTGGGCACGTGGTATCAAGTCATGGAATATCTGTTGACCCAACAAAGATTGAAGCTATTCAAAGTTTGGGAGCAACCTAAATCGATGACCAAGCACGTAGCTTTCTCGGCTTAGTGGTTATTATCGGAGATTAAGTAGAAGGTTTCCTCGAATCGCTACTCCACTAACTTCGGTGACTCGGAAGATACAAATTTCGGTTGGAGCGAGGAATGTGAGAAGAGTTTTCAAGAACTTCGAGAGAGACTCATTTCATTTTGACTACGACAATACCATCTGGTTCGGAGGGATTTGTCATCTACAGTGATGTTTCGGGCAAAGGGTTAGGATGTGTTCTCATGCAACATGGGAAAGTCATAGCCTATGCCTCATGACAACTCAAAGAATATGAAAGGAATTATCCTACTCATGATCTAGAGTTGGCAGCTGTTGTCTTCGCACTAAAGATTTGGAGGCATTACTTTTATGGGGAAAAAGTGGAGATCTTTACGGATCATAAAAGCCTCAAATATTTCTTCACTCAAAAGGAACTCAACATGCGACAACGACATTTGCTTGAACTATTGAAAGATTATGATCATACTATCCAGTACCATCCACGGAAAAGCGAGCGTGGTAGGCGGCGCATTGAGTAGAAGATCATATCTTGAATGCGAGTGCAATATTGTCAATCTGAGGCCCATTTTGTATGACTTCAAAGGATGGAGATAGAGATAAAGACTCGAGGACCCACGTGATGATGGCGAATATCTGAGTAGAATCGACTTTAATTGATAAAATTAAAGTTTGCTCAAATTCTAATCCGGGAATGATGCGTGTATGAGGAAGAAAGTCTGAAGAAGGTGCGATCTTAGGAGCAAGAATCGATGAAGAAGGAATACTTGAGTCAACTCCGGACTTTATGTTCCTAACGACCACGATTTAAAGTATAAAATCATGATGGAGCCGCACACACACACCGCTTGCAATCCATCACAGGAGTACCAAAATGTATCATGATCTTCGACATACATTTTGGTGGGGCAATATGAAGAGAGAGATAAGCGTTGTTTATCTCTCAGGTGTCTAATGTGTCAACGAGTCAAGTGAGCATCAAGTACCAAAAGGTCCATTGCAACCACTTAAAATTCTAGAATGGAAGTGGGAGCACATTACCATGGATTTCGTTACTGGTCTTCCCAAAGTTTCTCAAGGCATAGATGCGATTTGGGTCATTGTTGATAGATTGACCAAGTCTGCTCATTTCTTACCTATACGAGAAACTTATACACTTGAACGTCTTGCTCGTATGTACATAAACGAAGTTGTAAGTTTGCATGGTATGCCAGTATCCATAGTTTCTGATCGAGACCCAAGATTCACTTCGCGATTTTGGGTTAGTTTGCAAAAAGCTATGGGCACAGATTTACGATTTAGCTCGCCATATCATCCTCAGACGGACGGACAGTCGGAGAGGACTATTCAAACTCTTGAAGATCTATTAAGACTCTGTGTCCTTGATTTCAAGGAAAGTTGAGACAAGTTCTTACCATTGGTGGAGTTTTCCTACAACAACAGTTATCAAGCAAGTATTGGCATGGCTCCATTCGAAGCGTTGTATGGAAGAAAGTGTTATTCTCCAATTATCTTTGGGATGAGGTGGGTGAAGCAACGTTGTTGGGACCAGAGTTTGTACGTATGACTACGGAAAAGATTCAAACGATCCGAAAACGTATAAAAACCTCACAAGATCGACAAAAGAGTTATGCTGATCTTCATCGAAAGGACGTGGAATTCGATATAGGAGATCATGTGTTGTTACGTGTTGCTCTATGGAAAGGAGTTACGAGATTTGGAAAGAGAGGAAAGCTCAATACTCGATTCATCGGCTCATTTTTAATCCTTGATCGAGTAGGAACTGTGGCCTAAATAATATGATTCAACAGTACACATATGTGAACAAATAGTTATAAAAGCATGTGAATTAGTAGCAATTAATTACTCATTTATCCGATAAATTACCCGATTTATCAATATAACCCCTAGACATCAATTGTCATCGGAATAGATGTTGATTTCCACTAACACTAATAATTCCAACACGATGGAACTATCAAAATTCATTTTTAATCAACACAACTTATTCATCATTAATATTATAACTCATAATATTTAACAACCGAGTCGTTCGAGAGAGGGGCTTTCCGATAAGGATTTCTCCTTATTGCACGCATGATTAGGTGACCAAACCTCTCCTTGTGAACTTCAGACATTGTCGATATTTCAAATAATAATATGAATAACTTTGTCGTCTCAATTATTGATTTAATAATATAATATATTATCACAAATAATCTTTGTGACAATAATTGAATCGATAATATGAGAGATATGATCGGCAATTCTTTATGCTAATAATTGTGTATAACTTAGTGACTTCTCACGTAAGCATCGATAATCAATCTGGTATTCTTACTTATGCGACCCCACAGCGTATTCTTTGTACTTTTAACACAGGGTGTTTCAGCAGTTAACAGTAAAACTTCATAGTTATTTTCATAAAAAATATTTTTGTCGTTTCTCGATTCGATATAATTCCGTTAATGAAGGTCCACCAATGATTGTGCCATTGTCTGAATACTCCTGTTAAAATGAATATTCCCAGACCAATCGAATATTATATAACAACTTACGTACTTTGCAAAATTTGTAAATATTACCCGCAACTATAACATTATATCAAATCCACTCCATAATATAAAAAAATAAAAAATTATTTCGAGAAAATTAAATATTTATTCATAAAATCTGGGGTCTCACACCATCATCCTCCTCCAATGACTATTTTAGTCTCGATCTTGCTCTCTACTTTCTGCAAGATCAATCCCAGAAAACAACCCCTCCATTCAACAATCCTCAAACCAATGATACTCTCCAAAATCTGCCCACGAAGGATGACTTGAAGGAAGCATCCAAGAACATGGTGAAAAACATAGAAGAAAGCCTGAAATCTCACTCCGACCTCATTCATATCCGGTTGAATCAAATGATCACAGCTACAAATAATTTTCCTAGCACTATGAATTTGAGCTTACAAAGAAGCTGAGGGAAATTATTCAAGAAATTCTTAAGAGCATGAAGGACAGAGATGAGATTCACTTCCAGATAGCCACCAAGCAAAGAGAGGTTGTTCTTGAAATGCAAAAAAATCAAGAAGTTCAAAATAAACTTATGCTGGATGTAAGACCCCAACTTTTATAAATAAAGATGAATTTTCTATAAATATTATTTTTGAATATTATGGAGTAAATTTGATATAATGTTATAGTTGTGGGTAATATTTATAAATTTTGCAAAGTAAGCAAGTTGTTATAAAATATTCGTTTTGTCGGGGAATATTCTTTTTGTCGGGGAATATTCGTACGACGGCACAATCATTGGTGGACCCCATTAACTAATTATTATTTTGATTGAAAAACGACAAAAAATACTTTATGAAAATAACTATGGAGGTGTTACCGTTAAAACCGCTGAACTACCCTTTAGTAAAAAAAGTATAGTAATATGGCGTGGTTGCATAAGTAAGACACAAAGATTGATTATTGATGCTTACGTGAGAAGTCACTCACCTATACTCAATTATTACTACATGAATTGTGTTGCATCATATCTCTTATATTATTAATTCAATTATTGTCACAAAGATTATCTCATATAATATGTTATATTATTAAATCAATAATTGAGACGACAAGTTATAAATTATTAATAATTGTTGAAAGATTAAATATGTGTTGATAAAATGATTTGTGGTAATATTTATTCAATCCTTGATGTATATAAAGAGTCTATTATGAGACGTTTGTGGTAAGTTTGGTTATTTTATGGGGGGGCCATATGTCATCATCTAAGAGTCTCTTCATCAATAGTAATTACCTTCGTCAATAGTAATTACCTTCGTCAATTGTAATTACCTTCGTCAATAGTAATTACCTTCATCAATAGTAATTACCTTCGTCAATAGTAACTACCTTTACCAGACGTCAAACCACTTGCCGTTTCATATTACAGGCGTCGAACCAATTGTCGTTTCACATTACAGGCGTCAAACCACTTTTCTTTTCACATCACCAGTCGTCAAGCCACTTGCCTTTTAACATTTCAAGTGCTAAGCTAGAAATCTTCAATAAATACAGGCCTAGTGCTTCATTATTTTTCATAAATTCATTCAAGCTATAGAGAGAGAAACTATAGAGAGAATAAGAGAGAAAGAAGAAGAGTATTCATTACTTACACTTCTCTGCAGATTCAATCTACTACTAATGTAGGGGTGTTATTCTTTCTTATTCATGAAGAGAAGCTGTTGTTATTCCATTGCTTATTATTACATTGGAATAACTTTTCAGTATCACGCTGTTTTACCCTATACTTGGTGACATTCTTCTATTATTACATTGGAACATCACGTGCATGTGTTTTATCTGGGACTGGTTTCGTCTTTATTATTATTCTATTTGAACATCCTGTTGCATGTGTTTTACACCGACTGGTTCCGCTCTTTATTATTATTACATTGGAACATCACATGCATGTGTTTTACACCGACTGGTTCCGTCTTTATTATTACATTGGAACATCCTGTCGATTGCAAATTTTACGACACAGTTCCGTTATTATTATTCTGTTGGAATAACTTTTGTCTATCTGCAAGTACCGCATGCATGGTGATTTCTTTTGTTATTCCATTCTTTATTATACTCGGATGGTTAAATTTTTGACTTCTATACTCCATGAAATTAGTAGAATATCCTTGATATTTGCGCTTCATCCAAATATCTTTTCATGGAAATATTCTTACGATCATTCTTGAATTTTACTCTACAAAGCGATGATCATGTTGACAATTTGGACATTATTAGTTCTGGATAAATTAATTCTTGAACTTGTTTTATTGAATTCATATATCATTGTCATCATCCTCATGTTTATATTATGTTGAAAGTCATCTCATGGCCCATAGTGCATAGATGGACTTGGTATGATTATGACCGAGGATTATTGATTGTAATCATGGTAGTAATGTTACAAAATGATGTGGAAAAAGTTATCATTGGCGTAGTGCATTGATGGACGATTCTTTGGCATGATCATGACCATTAATGAATACATGAATGTCTCGTCAGAAGTCATGGATAATTTGTGGTCGTGATACTAAAGAATATCCTTGGTAGTAGTCGTGGGTGATTCGATGATGTGGATTATTTATTAAAATTTGAGTCCCAGCCGATAAAAGTCATGAAAACCTTTTAAATCATAAAAGATAGTAGATTTTATTCTCTACTTGACTCTTTTAATGGATTGCTTGTTCATTGCAGATAAACTTGATGTTGTTATATTTTATCGGTTTAACATTGTTGAAGGCTAACGATAATTTATTCTGCATTATCTTAGTCATAATATTTCTTCTTGGGTCAGGTTGAGCTCACCCTTTCTTTCACCGTTCTCTTCAGAAATAAGAACATAGCGAGGACTAGTCGGGAACAGAGTGACGGTCCCGGAGGATAGCATTAGTAGTCCTCACTATTACGTGAAATAGTGTGTTAATAATTGTAATGAGGACTCCTTTTGAGTTTGTATAATCTCTAGTAGACAATAATTGTATTCAAACTCACAGTTATGTTTTTGTCGTATTGTATACCTACATTTATATTAATAAGTTGTATTTGAATTTTGTACCATGTATCCGATTGACCCAAGATGGGTGATGTATACCTAATGTGAAACCCAGTTTTTATGAATAAAGAATTAATTTTTAAAATAATTTTTTATATATTATGGTGTGAATTTGAGATAATGTTATAGTTGTGGGTAATATTTATAAATTTTGCAAAAAGTATGCGAGTTGTCATATTATATTCGATTGGTTCGGGAATATTCATTTTAAGCGGAAATATTAATGCAATGCAAGCACAATCATTAGGTGGACCCTGACAATGGAATTATTGTTGGATAGAAAAACACAAAATATATTTTATGAAAATAACGGCGAAAAATTTTACCGTTAATCGTTGAAACACCCGGTGTTAAAAAGTACATAGAATGTCTGGCGTGGTTGCATAGTAGCATTACTCAGTATTAATTATTGATGCTTACGTGACAAGTTACTCAATTTTATTGGTATTATTAATGTAATAATACGAGAAAATCTTTTATATAAAATAAAATACTTTTATAAAGTTAGATACATAAATAGAATATATTATATTCTATTATGCATAGTGTTGCATAGTGTAATCGCGTAGTGTTTTGCATAGTAAAATCTTTTTATATAAAAGCAGAATACTTTTATAAAGTTATACATTTTATTAGATAAAAATTAGAATATATTATATTTTATTATGCATAGTATTTGCATAGTGCCTGCATAGTGTTTGCATAGTGAAATCTTTTATAAAGTTATTCGTTTTATTAGATTATAAATAGAATATATTATATTTTATTTAAAAGATTTTGCTTTAATTATGGACCGTCAGATTAAAGTAAATCAATCTGGACCGTTCATGGATTAGTTACTATGCATTCCATTTTCCTATAAATAGAAGCTCATTCCTTCATTATTTTCTTACGAATTCACTAAACTCTAGAGAGAGAAACTATAGAGAGATAGAAGAAAAGTTTTCTGCTACTTCACTACTCTTATATAAAGTATTATTTTACGGTAAGAGGTGTTATTCTTTCTTATTCATGAAGAGAACTGTTGTTATTCCATTTCTTATTATTACATTGGAATAACTTTTGTATCTCTGTGATCTACTCTATACTTAGTGACATTCTTCTATTATTACATCTTTATTATTCTATTTTAATATCACATGCATCTTTATCTGTAGGACTGGTTCCATTTTTATTATTCCGTCTTTATTATTACATTGGAATATCTTATGCATGCTATCTGTTGGACTGGTTCCATCATTTATTATTCCGCATTTACTATTACATTGGAACATCCTGCTTGGTGTGAATTTCACGACACCGGTTCCGTTATTTAGTATTTTGTTGGAATAACTTTATACATCAATACCGCATGCGTGGTGATATCTTTTGTTATTCCATTCTTGTATTATACTCGATTGATTAAAATTTTGACTTCTATACTCCATGAAATTAGTGGAATATCCTTGATATTTAGGCTTCATCCAATATCTTTTTTCGTGGAAATATTCTTACGAGCATTCTTGAATTTTACTCTATAAAGCGATTATCGTGTTGACAATTTGGGCGTTATTGGTTCTGGACAAATTAATTCTTGAACTTGTTTAATTGAATTCTTATATCATTGTCATCATCCTCATGTTTATGTTATGTTGAAAGTCATCGTGGGCACATGGTGCATAGATGGACTTGGTATGATTATGACCGAGGATTATTCGGTATAATCATGGCCGTAATGTTATAAATGATGTGAAAATTAAAAGTCCTCATTGGCCGTAGTGCATTGATGGATGATTTTGGTATGATTATGGCTATGGATTCTCTTGACGATGGAGCAAAGATGAATTGTTTTATGGCACGATCGGACCGTTGATGAAAACACGATTATCTTTGGCTTGTAGTGCATGGATAATTAAGTGGTCGTGATACTAAAGAATATCCTTGGCACAGAGTGCGGGGATGATTTAATGATGTGGATTATTTATTGAAATTTGAGTCTCAAATGATAAAAGTGATGAAAACTTTTAAATCATAAAAGATAGTAGATTATATTCTCTACTTGACTCTTTTAATGGATTGCTTGTTCATTGCAGTTAAACTTGATGTCTATTGTATTTTATCGGTTTAACATCGTTGGAGGCTAATGATAATTTATTCTGCATTATCTTAGTCATAATATTTCTTACTAGGCTAGTTGAGCTCACCCTTTCTTTCACTGTTCTCTTCAGGAAATGAGAATATAGATGGGACGAGTCGGGGAACGGAGTGATGGTCCAGAGGATAGCATTAGTAGTCCTCACTATTTTGTGAAATAGTGTGATAATAATTGTAATGAGGACTCCTTTTGAGTTTGTATAATCTCTAGTAAACAATAATTGTATTCAAACTCACAGTTTATGTTTTGTCGTATTGTACACGACAGTTGTATTAGTAAGTTGTATTTGAATTTTGTACCATGTAAGTGACGACCCAAGATGGGTGATGTATACCTAATTTTGGGGGCTTCACAGTTGGTATCAAAGCTTAGGGATATGATCCCTGGCTAAGATGTGAGACTAGAACTAGGAGGGGAGAGACGGGGAATTCCTTTGCTAGTATGACCTACTTAAATTTATTTTGTATTTAAATTGGTTGGTCAGAGTTTAGAGATATTATGTTACATGTCAATTAACCTTTGTTTTGTGACAGTATCTGAAAATGACATCTGAGAATGTTGAGAATAGCAATGGAGCATAGGAGACCGTTGAGTCTCCACAGATCAATAATCAAGATAATGTGCATCAGGAAGGCGACAATCCTCCTGTAAACAACAACACTGATCAATTGACGAACGATGGTACGTTTAGGAGCTTTTTAGAATTCATGCAACATCAGGCGAAGACGGCTCCTGTTCATAATGTAGGAGGAAACAATGGCAACCCACGGTTGGTCACCGCTAAGCAATTCAAGGAGCTGGGACCACTAGAGTTTTTGGGAAAGCCAGAACCACTTAAGGCGGAGACGTGGTTAAAGTAGATCACCAAGATATTTGATGTCTTGGGATGCTTCGAGGAGCAAAAGGTTCCTTTTGCCACCTTTATGTTAAGTGAAGAGGCAAATCACCGGTGGGAATCAGTAACGCACTCACCCGACTGGCCTTCTCAAGATGTCTTGGGAGAAGTTCCAAGAGTCATTCAATGACAAGTACTTTCCCGAAAGCATTCGTCACATGAAGGAGGTGGAATTTATCAAGTTGGAGCAAAATAACATGACCGTGTCGCAGTACGAAGCCAAGTTTGCCGAGTTGTCCCGATTTGCGTCCCACGTAGTTGATGATGAAGAGAGAATGACGCGGATGTTTTTAAGAGGTTTGAAGTCGGAGATACGTCAATATCTTATCTCTCAGAAACTGTGTTTGTATTCAGATGTTGTTAATAGGGCTCAATTATTGGAGCGCGATAGTGAGTCAACCAAACCAAAAGAGAGCAACCGACAAAATGATAATACGGGTGATAACAGTCATCAAAGCGGTGACAATAAACATGAAGGGAATCAACATGTCAGAAATGGTAACCACTTCGGTGGTAATCATGGTCAAAACAATAAGAATGGACATTTCAAGAAGAGGAGATTCAACAATGATGGAAAGACGTCAGCACCAGCACCCGTTGTTAAGGAAGTAGAACGACCACCTATCATATGCTTCAAATGCGGAGGGGAGGGACACATCAGTCCAAACTGCGCGATGCCATCCAAAGCGTGTTTTAATTGCGGAGGAGAAGGTCACCTAGCTCGATTTTGTCGTATGGTGAAGTCAAGTCCAACTGGGATAGTGATGCCAAAGGATGTCCCAGACAAGCCAAAGCCGGTAGTTTAAGAGAGAGCGTTTTTTTTGCGTGACGAGGAACACAAATAAAATTATCACGGGTAAGTTAATCATAAGCTCTTACAAAGTCTATACCGTGTTGAATCTGGGTTCTACTCACTCTTTTATTTCACCTAGTTGTGTTCAATGTTTGTACTCAACTCCGGAGAAGTTAAACTTTGATTTATCTATTGAAACTCCATTGGGAGAAACCTTCGTTACCTCCACTGTTTATAAATCTTGTTTGATTCAAATCGACACTTTCACGTTACCTGTCGATCTTATCTATTTGAAAATACTTGCCTTTGATGTGGTTTTTTTTGAAATGATTTGTTAACTACTCATCATGTTTTTTGTAAGGTTGTTAGCTTTCATATTCCTAACCAACCTATTATGCGAATTCAAGTAACCAAACCACTAAATTCAATCATTGTCATATCAAGCCATAAGTAAAGAGCCCCGATCCTTTTGTTGATGACTTCCTGGTGTGGAATGCGCCGAAGCCAAACTTTCTGTAGGCGACGTCGTGAATGACGATGACAAGTTGATAGGTATCATTGTGAGGTGCTATCTAGGTTAAGGGATAGAAGTCACAATTGGTATCAATGTGACGTATTATCCAAGTCTAGGATGAGAGTAACAGTTTTGAATGATATTTCTATCATTAATAAATCTCTTGACATATTCCTGAAGACTTCTTAGCCTACCCCAGAGCGTGAAATCAAATTTTGTATTGACACCAGTACAAAACCCATTTCTTAAACCCTCAAATATTTCTTCAACCAAAATGAACGTATAATGCGCCAAAGACGCGTTATTTCGAGTTGTTGAAGATTATGATCGTCTTATTCAATATCATCGTGGAAGAAGCGAACGTGGTAGGCGATGTGTTGAGTAGAAGATCGTATCGTTCTAAGTGCGATGTTGTTAACACAAAGACTCATTTCAGTATAACTTGCAAATGATGAAGATAGAGTTAAAGACTACAGGGACCCACGTGAAGATAACGAATATACTGAGTAAAATCTACTTTAATCGATAAAGTTAAAGACGCTCAAGCTACATACGAATCGATGAATGTGAAGAAGAAGGTTCAAGAGGCGTTATTCTAGAAGCAAGAGTTGCTTGAAGAGAAGAAATCTCAACCCTCGATTTAATTGGCCCATTTGAAATCCTCGATTGAGTAGGAGCGTATGGCTTATAGACTCGTTTTTACCGCCAAGTATGTCGGCGTGCTCATAAGCGTTTTTAATGTATCAATGTTACGTAAATATGTGGATGACCCGAACCACATTATTAATTTAGAATCGGACGAGATAGCGAATGATTTAACGTATGAGAGATATCGTGTTAAAATCTTGGATAAGAAGAATCGTATCCAACACTCAAGGTTATACCTCAAGAGTTAGAATCAAAATGAAGTCAAGGTATCCTCACCGCTTTAAGATACCGAGTGCGTACGTAAATTTCAAGGCGAAATTCCATAAGGAGGAGATTGTGAAACCCAGTTTTTATGAATAAAGAATTAATTTTCTCGAAATAATTTTTTTTATATTATGGTGTGAATTTGAGATAATGTTATAGTTGTGGGTAATATTTATAAATTTTGCAAAGTATGCAAGTTGTCATATTATATTCGATTGGTCGGGGAATATTCGTTTTAAACAGGAAATATTCGTACGACGTCACAATCATTGGTGAACCCCACAACGGAATTATTGTCGGATTGAGAAAATGACAAAAAATACTTTATGAAAATAACGGCGGAAATTTTACCGTTAACTGTTGAAACTCCCGGTGTTAAAAGTACAGTAATACGCGTGGTTGCATAGTAGCAAACGGTATTAATTATTGATACTTACGTGATAAGTCACTCAGTTTTATTGGTATTATTAATGTAATAATACAGAAAATATTTTTATATAAAACAGAATACTTTTATAAAGTTATTCTATAAATAGAATATATTATATTCTATTATGCATAGTATTGCATAGTGTTTGCATAGTGTTTTGTATAGTAAAATCTTTTTATATAAAAACAGAATACTTTTATAAAGTTATCTATTTTATTAGACAATAATTAGAATATATTATATTTTATTATGCATAGTGTTTGCATAATTACTGCGTAGTGTTTGCATAGTGAAATCTTTTTTTATAAAGTTATTCGTTTTATTAGATTATAAATAGAATATATTATATTTTATTTAAAAGATTTTGCTTTAATTATGGATAGTCAGATTAAAGTAAATCAATCAGATAGTTCATGGATTAGTTACTATATGCATTCCATTTTCCTATAAATAAAGCTCATTCCTTCATTATTTTCTTACGAATTCACTAAACTCTGAGAGAGAAACTATAGAGAGATAGAAGAAAATTTTTCTGCTACTTCACTACTCTTATATCAAGTATTATTTTACGGTAAGAGGTGTTATTCTTTCTTATTCATGAAGAGAACTGTTGTTATTCCATTTCTTATTATTCATTGGAATAACTTTTGTATCTGCTGGCTCACCCTATACTTGGTGACATTCTTCTATTATTACATCTTTATTATTACGTTTAATATCACAGCATAAATGCTATCTGTGGGACTGGTTCCATTTTTATTATTCTATCGGAATATCCACATGCATCTTTATCTGTATGAACTGGTTCCATCATTTATTATTCCGCATTTACTATTCTCATTGGAACATCACAGCCGGTGTGAATTTCACTTGACTGGTGCCGTTATTTAGTATTACATTGGAATAACTTGCTCTGTCTGGTCTGCACCGCATGCACGGTGATATCTTTTGTTATTCCATTCAAGATTATACTCGATTGATTAAAATTTTGACTTCTATACTCCATGAAATTAGTGGAATATCCTTGATATTTGTGCTTCATCCATATCTTTTCGTGGAAATATTCTTACGAGCATTCTTGAATTTTACTCTATAAAGCGATGTCATGTTGACAATTTGGACGTTATTGGTTCCTGGACAAATTAATTCTTGAACTTGTATAATTGAATTCTTATATCATTGTCATCATCCTCATGTTTATGTTATGTTGAAAGTCATCTGTGGCATGTAGTGCATAGATGGACTTGGTATGTTTATGACCAGGGATTATTCGGTATAATCATGACCGTAATGTTATAAATGATGTGAAAATTAAAAGTCCTCATTGGCCCGTAGTGCATTGATGGACAGTTTTTGGTATGATTATGACTATGGATTCTCTTCGGCCAAGGGAGCAAAGATGAATTGTTTTATGGCATGATCAGGACCGTTGATGAAAACACGATTATCTTTGGCTTGTAGTGCATGGATAATTCGTGGTCGTGATACTAAAGAATATCCTTGGCCTATAGTGCAGGGATGATTTAATGATGTGGATTATTTATTGAGCTGAGTCTCAGCGATAAAAGTGATGAAAAACTTTTTAAATCATAAAAGATAGTAGATTCTCTACTTGACTCTTTTAATGGATTGCTTGTTCTGCTGCAGTTAAACTTGATGTCTATTGTATTTTATCAGTTAAACATCGTTGGAGGCTAATGATAATTTATTCTGCATTATCTTAGTCATAATATTTCTTACTGGGCTAGTTGAGCTCACCCTTTTCTTTCCTTTATTCTCTTGAGAAATGAGAATATAGCTGGGACGAGTCGGGGAACGGAGTGATGGTCCAGAGGATAGCATTAGTAGTCCTTACTATTTTGTGAAATAGTGTGATAATAATTGTAATGAGGACTCCTTTTGAGTTTGTATAATCTCTAGTAGACAATAATTGTATTCAAACTCACAGATTATGTTTTGTCGTATTGTACACGACAGTTGTATTTGAATTTTGTACCATGTAAGTGGCGACCCAAGATGAGTGATGTATACCTAATTTTGGGGCCGTCACACCTAATTTTAGGGGCGTCACACTGGAGAACATCATCAACTTGAAAGCTTCAGTCCAAGAATTCTAGAAATCTTATGTCAATCAGGAAC
This sequence comes from Panax quinquefolius, assembly GCA_020205615.1. Taxonomy (NCBI): domain Eukaryota; kingdom Viridiplantae; phylum Streptophyta; class Magnoliopsida; order Apiales; family Araliaceae; genus Panax; species Panax quinquefolius. Next base: position 80,854,619 of record CM035174.1, on the reverse strand, counting down.
GACAGAATGATATTGTTCTCACTGCCCTCCGAAACAAAAAAGCTAGATCTAAAAAACAGATCAAAAAAAGTCGAGAGGACATTGCTCAGACATAAAGCCAACTGAACGAGCTTGTCCAAGGAGTGAATCGACTTTCTGCAGACATTCAAACCCTTGATGCTGACATAAAGGGGGAGAATAAAGGGAAAGGAGTTCAAGGAGCACAGAGAGATCAGGGCAGAGGCAGAGAAGGTCAAGGAAACCAAGAAAGGGGAAGAGGACAATTTTCACGAAGCCCTCCTACAAGACAATTCCACCAACAGACTGCACGATCAAGCAATCAAACTCAACGATCTGATCAGCAGGAAGTCTTGATGGCTCAGCCTTTAAGAAATCAAGGGCCAAATACCAGCTCACCAAATGTGACCACCACAGGCCTAAGAATGTCAATTGGAGATCCAGCATTCATGAATAGGCATGATCACAACCCGATAGTAAGTCCGAGTGAGCTGGAAGAGTTAGCCAGAAGAGATGAAGCTAGCAGGAAAAGAAGGGCTGAGGAGTATGATAATCCTCCAAGGAAAAGGGCAAAGAAATAGAGATAAGTTGAAACTTTAAATTCTTATTGATGTAAAGATAAACTACATATTTATTGAACATCAATAAATTCATACTTATTCTCTAGAAATTTCAGTTGTTCACTGAAATACTAAGTCATGTTTAAATTTCCTGCAAATGCATCTAGACACTAATAATCATGACAACAAATCTCCTTGGTTATGTCAACATCAAATAGGGGGAGATTGTTGGGAGAATGCATATTATGATTTGATGTTTTAATGTATATGCTCATGATTATTTGTAAAGTCCTTCAAGTAAGATATGTACAAGGACTTAGTGATAGATCAAATTTGTTAGGTTGATCTAAGCTCTTAACGTGTATCATTCTGTAATAGAATGTATAGATAGAAAGATCAAAGCTGTTAGGTTGATCTTGAGATGTAATAGATAGGCTTCGAAGAAATCGTAGTGTATCATCGATCAACATTGCAGTAGTCAAGTCAAGCAGAACGTAGAAGCTTCAAAGATAGTAGTGTGCATGCCTTGAAGGACCTCTTCGAAAATTGTAGAGTGGTCCCAACGTTTGCCAAGCCAACTCAACGATCGTAGCATGCTGAAGGAAACGTAGAGTTTACAAGTCAACGATCGTAGTGTGCTCTCGGAAACGTAGAGTTAGAACCTATCAAGCAAAGATCGTAATGTGCAAAGGTTTAAGAGAAATCGTAGTGCTCTCGACTGATAGCATCAGATCAAGCACCAAGGCGACAAGTCACTACGATCTAAATCGTAGAGTATCACGATATAAATCGTCGAGCATCATCTGTCTTATGTCAAAAAACGTCGAGCCTTATGATATGTGTGAAGACAGATTCCAACATATGAGGAATGGATTCTAGACGTTGCAGTAATCATCAGTCCCAAAGTAATATGAAATATCCTTAGTATGCATCAAAGAAGCGTACGTATTGAAGAAGCTAAGGAAAGTACCATTGGTAAGGGGAAAAACACCTTTTTAAGTGTTAGGTGAGAAAGCAGTCTGCTGTGTCAGTGGGCCAGAATGCAGTTTCAGCAGATGTGCAGAAATGTCTCCATCAAAGATCAGAAAAGTCAAATGCATTTAATGCCTCAACGGATGGATTCAACGGATAGTTTTTCAAGATCACATATATGCAAATCAAACAGATGAGAGAAGTGAAGCAAGCACTGAACAAACAACGTGAACAGCTCTCAAGCTCAATTCTACGATCTGAGAATTTGCAAAGCTTGCTCAGCTACTCAGTTCTTTCGAACAAGTGCTTAAACAACAACTGAGTAGCAACCATCAAGAACTTAACATCTATCAATCAATCGAAGAAGAGTACCAAAGTCTGCTGGACTTGAAGAGTTCTAAGTGAACTATAAGAGAACCAAGTTTCTTTGGACTTTAAGAGTTCAAGAGTGAACTAAGAAGTTCCTGATCTAGCTTTGGTGCAGAAGGAATCAATGTGATTCGTGGTTGTAAAAAGACATCCTTAGTGGATATCCTACTTGTTGAGTGAAGAGTGGACTAGGAGCTTTAAGTGCTCGAACCACTTAAAATGATTATATCTTTTACATTCATACTATAACTATATATATCTCGCCATAATCTAGCTATAAGCGCCTCACTCTCATAACTCCATTTGCTTTGTAAAGAAGATTAAAACAAACATAAATTCCGCTAAGTTTTAATCATCATTAAAGAACAAGTTTAAAACGAAAAGATTTTTTAAATATCTATTCAACCCCCCTCCTCTAGATAACTATTGTGCCAACTAGGAACTAACATGTTGTTTTGGTTACAATGTATTTGTTTGGTAAACTGTTTATGATATAAATATTGTTTATATCCGTTACTAATGATTTGTAAAAATCGATTTTGTTTATTTGCGGTTATGGAATCTTTACTATGAGGAATGCAATAGAAAATTTATTGGAAAAGTTATATTTTGGTGTGACATGGAAGTCTCCGGCATTATTACCAAGAAATTGAACCCAAGACAGTTGAAGAAGTTTAAGGCATCATTAGTTTGTGGATGTATTATTTTTGTAAATAATAAACCCAAGTCATAATAAACCATGTATTTGCTTAGTATACATTGATGTATTATTTTTGTAAATTCTTTTAAATATCTTCTACAAGGTTTGTGCTATATATTCTATTTCTACTTCCATTTCCACAAACACATCCTACATGTTCTGGTTACTTTCATATAACTATTTGGTTACTTCTTTATTATGTTTTGTTCTTCAAGTACCTTATGGTTTGGCTACTATTATTGTGTCCTCAATGTGGGATTTCTGATACTTTTATTTTTATTCTAGTTAATATGTAATTGTTTAGTATACATGGATTGCCTAAAACGGGTTTCATTACATGATGTTTCATTTTGGTTACCATTAAAACTGCTACAGTTCTTATCATATAATTATATAGTTCTTGTTTTATTATGTTACATTATAGTTCTTGTTATTAGTAACCGATAGTTATAAGCTTGTATCGGGACAAACATCAATTGTTAAATGTACATGTGTGAGTGTCCTATTTATCTACAAGCTTGTTAGTAACTCAGATAATTATAAGCTTGTATCAAGAAATCAAGTATAAAGCTTGTATATGTTTACTTTATATTGATAACTTATGATGGAATCAAAATTAAAATATTAATCAACACCAATTTTGGTTCTTCAGTACACCATCAAAAATGTTACCAACCATGTGGTTAATGGTTACTAACGAAGAAACAATTATATATTCCTCAGAATAATTAAATTTGTTGTATTGGTTCTTTATGGGTCTCTCTTGCCTAACAACCTAATAAACATTATAAAGTAACCAAATCAATATTAGACAGTAACCAAATTACATAATCTTAGTAACCAAAACATAAACCACATTTTTACATGCAATTTTGAAGGCCTAAATGATGGAATTTGATCAAAAAACCATTAATTCAGAATTAGTCAATAATCATTATAGTGTTACACAGTAAGCAAGTCAGCATTAGTTAGTAACCAATATAATATTACATAGTAACCAAGTCAGCATTAGTCAGTAACCAAGTCAGCATTAATTAGTAATATTATGTAGTAACCAAGACAACATTAGTCAGTAACTAAGACAACATTAGACAGTATAATGTTACACAGTAACCAATACAAAATAATCAGTAACCAAGTCAACATTAGACAGTAACCAATTTATATAACTTTAGTAACCATAATATAAAATATGTTTTCAAATACATTTTGCAAGCACAACATTCAGTATTCAAACTTTGTGACAATTTTAAGTTCGAAAAACTTAAGAAAGGTAATCAATATAGTAATTCGTAGTAACCATAGGTATCTATATGCTTATAAATTTTAAACTCACATACCACAAAGATTTTGTATCGAAGGCGATGTTGATTTTGTATTCAACAATCACCGCAGATTATAAGACCCTTAACTTATTATTAATGAAATTTAATTTTCTATTGATTATTTTGAAATAGTAAGGGTTGATTTGATTAATGTGGATAGTTAGGGGGGGTAAAATACGCAAATATTTCAAAATAAGCAAGTGGTTATAAAATATTCATTGTTGTCGGAGAATATTAAATGCTTGTCGGGAATATTACGATGCGGCCATGCAACCATGTGGGCCCCATAACGGAAAGCGATTGGATGAAGAAAGCGACAAATATAAGTTGTTTAAAAATAACAGGCGTAGTTATTACCGATTAACAATTTGTTGGAATACCCGTTGGTTAAAACACAAGTAATACTCGTTGTTGCACAAGAAGACACTGCAGATTGCACCAATTATTGAAGGCACTACTCAATAATGGTTACGATAATTACTTGCTCAATATTTTATTTTATTGATTCAATAATTGCTACGTTGACATTTTATATTCTTTGTTGTTTCAATAATTGTCATTACAATCGTATTTTCCATTATCTGAGCAATAATTCATATTATCTCAATAATATTATTAGATAACATTATTGGCAATGTCTAGAAAGTTACATCTAAGGAGAGGTTTGGTCACCTAATTGCGCCAAGATGAAGAAATTCTTATTGAAAGCCCCTCTTCCTGGGAACTACACAGTTGTCAATATTGTGATTCTGTAATATTATTTATGAATAATTAATTATTGATTCATATGATGAGGAAAATATTGATTTTATGTGGATATAGATGGAGAAAAATTTTAATGTGACAATTGTTGAAAATTGAAATTTTATCTTTTTCCTCGATAAATTAATTCATTTAAATATATTATTATATTTTAATAATATAATAATGGTGATATTTTTACAACGAATGTGGGATATATGAGTATCTGAGGAGGAAGAGTATTTTTGTTGCAATAAATGTTTAAAACATGTTAAACATGATGGTGGACCCCATTTATTGATGAAATTTGATTATGGCACAAGAAAATCGCTTCGTTTGTGGATTTCGGTCAATTTCATTTGGAATTGGAAAAACTTTCTTCCGTAAAGTTGTAGAGAATTGAATTTCCTATAAAAATTCATGAGATTTGAATTTTCTGATAAAAAGGCTATTTATTATGAATTATTGAAGTTACGAAGTTTGAAATAATTAATTTTTGGAGTTTTAGTTAATTATTTTGAGAAAAACGTTTTTTTGCAACTAAGTTGGCCTCACATGTGATTCAAATGGGCTGAGATCAGTTGTCTAAGGTGGGCTAAAGAAAATGTGAAAAATATATTAATATTATATTCAATTTTCTTCTTTTTGGTGTTCTAAGCATTTTCCATAAATAGGGTGCTTAGGTTAGAATTGAAAAACACACCAGAATCTGAAGTTTCTCTCTATTTCTCTCTCGATATATTGAGCGTATTCTTATGAGTATACTTTGAGTATTGTTAGACGGTGCAAGTTCCTTCAAAGACTATACCCGTTATCCATTAAAGTCTTAATCTTTCGAGATAAGGATGTTATTTTCTTCTCAAATGATATTATTTCTTGATATATCATTATCTTTGAAATATTGGTTGGAACTTTTATCAAATTTGGAACTTTTCCATGTCGGAGTTACTATTCATGAGTTCTTATTCACGAGTTACTATTCATGAGTTACTATTCACGAGTTACTATTCACGAGTACTATTCATGAAGCGTGAAGATGTTTTTTTTGGAATTTCTATCTTTTGGTGTCGGAGTTACTATTCACGTATACGGCACTATTCACCGAAAAATGAAATTTCTTCTTTTTGTCCAAAATATCTATTCTGGATACTAGCTTTGATTGTATCCATGTTTTGATCATTCTTGAATTTTACACCACTATGATTATTTTTGAGGTATTTTTTGAACATGGATAAAACAAAGTACGAATCCTTAATCCTTAATCCTTGTCATTTTGTTTCACTGGATTCGTTTCTTTAAAATATTTTCATCATCCTCGATCTTAAATGATGATATTATTGAATATCTTTGGCACCTGTAGTGCAAAGATGAATGATTTCTGAAAATATCTTTGGTAGTAGTGCAAAGATGAGCAGTGTTTAGATGAACATGACCAATCGATGAATATCTTTGGCTGTAGTGCAAAGATGAATATTTGATTCGGATATATATTGATTGATGTTACAGGGGATAAAGATGAGCGATGAACTTTTAAATTCATACATAGAAGATAGTAGTTTGCATTCTCTACTTAACTCTTCTAATGAATTATTATTTCATTGCGAATATTGATTTAAAATTTGTTGTCTATTGTATTCTATTAGATTTTTCCTGTTGAAGACTAACTAGTAATTTGTTGTATATTATCTTAGTCATAATATTCTTTCTTTGGGCTAGTTGAGCTCACCCTTTTCCTTTTTGTTCCATTTTTCTTCTCGGGAGGCGAGAATATAGCGAAGTACGAGTGAGGGTATGGAATGAAGGTTCTAGAGAGAGTTGTTTAGTAGTCCTCACCATTTTGTAAAATAATGTATCAATAAATGTGATGAGGATTTATTTGAGTATATATATTGTCTGAAGATAATATTTGTATTCAAACTCACAGTTTTACTTGTTGTAATAATAAAGTTGTAGTTGTTTACATACCATGTATTGACAACTCGAAATGGGTGATGTATACCTATTTTGGGGGCGCCACAGGTGGTATCGTAGCTATAAGTAAAGTGCCCCAGCCTCTCACCGGTGACTTCTGTTGATGGGGATGCACCGCCGACTCTCTCGTGGGGACGCCGCTTCTGCGATGGCAAACCGATAGGTATCAATGTGAGGTCTTGACACAAGTTGGTGTCCAGAGTTACAGATTGGTATCGAGCTTGAGGATATGATCTCTGGCGGAGATCGGGGAATAGAACTAGGAGGGGAGGCGAGTAAATCCTTCCGATAGTGTGTCCTACCTAAGCTTATTTGTTAATTGGTCAAGATATAAGGATATTATGTGATATATAGATTTCCTTAATTAACCCTTGTTTTATGACGGTGATTTGAGAATGTCGAATGAGAATATTAACGATGGAGTAAATGAGACCGTGGAGATGCTGTCTTTACCAACGAGGAGAACGTGCAACAGTGACAATGTATCTCCGTGAACAACACCACCGAAAGAGATGATGAACGAGGGGATGTTTAGAAGCTTTTTACGATTCATGCGAAATCGCATTTGAGGAGACTCGTGTTCAAAATACAGAGGAGAAATGATAGCAATTCACGGGTTGTCACAAATGAAGCGATTCAAAGAGTTGGAACCACCGAATTTAAGGAAAGCCGGATCCGATCATGGCGGAAACATGGGTCAAGCAAATTACCAAGATATTCGATGTCTTGGGATGCACGGAGAAACGAAGGTTCCATTCGCCACCTTTATGTTCCGTGGCGAAAGAGACATCGGTGGGAATCATGAAGCGTACCATCCATTTGCACTCGGCATATCGTGGGGAGAGCGTTTGAAAGCAGTTCAATGACAAGTACTTCCTTGAAAGTATTCGTCGTATGAAGGAAGTGGAGTTTATTAGATCGGGCGATAATAACATGACGGTGTCCCGATGATGAGCGAAGTTCATGGAGTTATCGAGTTTGCACCTCATTTGGTGGAGAATGAGGAACGATTATAGCGGATGTTTCGAGAGGTTTGAAACCCGTGATACGTCAAGATCTCATTTCTCATAAATTTTCTCTCTATTCGGATGTTGTCAATGAGGCTCGTTGTTAGAAGCGAGATAACGAGTACGTTCAACCGAGGGACCATAACCGGATCATACCAAGATAATAGCGATCATCGAATAACGATAACCCAGAGAGAAAGAAGAATACAGACAAAGGCGGTAACCACTCTCGTGGTAATCGTGGCCATAAAAATAGAAGAAGCGAGTCGGGAGGAGATTTTAAAAGAGGAGATTTAACAACGACCATGTGAAGATGACAAGATCTGCGTGAAGAATTGGTTCCAAGGGAGGAGAAAGACCACCCGGTCGACATGTTACAAATCTTGAAAGAGGACATATCAACCCAAACCGCCCATAACGCTTTAAGGTATGCTATAATTGTGGAAAAGAAGGACATATCGCTCGAGATTATGCGATATCGAAAAACCAGTCCGATTAGGAATGGTGACTCAAAAGGATGTCCCGTAAAAAGTCAAAGTCAACGATTCTCGGAAGAGCGTTTGTGCGTGGCCAATTAAAATGCGAGAAACCCGAACGAAGTTAGCACGGTTAGTTAATTATAAATTCTTGCGAAGTTTATACCTTACTAGATACTGGGTTCTACCCATTTTTTATCTCTCTTACTTGCGCTCAACGTTTGAACTTGACTACGGAGAAATTAGACTTTGACCTTATTTATGGAGACTCCATTGGGAGAAACTTTCATTACATCCGTTGTTTAGAAATCTTGTTTGATTCAAGTTGGCACCATTACCTTACCCGTTGACCTTATCACTTTAAAGATACTTGCTTTTGATGTGATTTTAGGATTGATTGGTTAACTACTCATCATGCCAAAATTGATTGTTTTTGTAAGGTTGTTAGTTTTCATATTCCTAACCAACCTTTGTTATGCGAATTCAAGCAACTAAACCATTAAAATCAATCATCATCATATCTAATCATAAAGCTATTCGTTTATTGAAAAACGGATGTCAAGCTTTCTTAGCCCATGTTATGGATTTGAATAAAGACACGTCAAATTTGAATAATATTCCTGTTGTTATTGACTTTCCCGACGTATTTCAAGAACTTCCCTTGTCTACCCCGAACGTGAAGTTGAATTCTTTATTGATCTTGAACTTTGTACAAAGCCCATTTCTAAAACCCCATATCGAATGGCTCCTATTGAACTTCAGAGTTAAAGGTCCAACTACGAGAATTGTTGGACATCGGTTTCATTCGTCTCTAAGACATCTCCTCGGGTGCTCTGCTTTTATTCAAAAGAAAGAAAGACGGGAGTATGCGACTTTGTATTGACTATCGGAATTGAACCATGTCACCATCAAGAATAGGTATCCTCTACCTCGTATTGATGACTTGTTTGACCAATTGCAGTAAGGGCACAATTCTTTTCAAAATCGATCTTCGCTTCGGATATCATCGGTGAAGATTAGAATCGAAGATATTCCAAAGACGCCTTGAGAACTCGGTATGGGCATTATGAATTCTTAGTCATGTCTTTTGGACTAACTAATGCTCCTGCGGCTTTCATGGATATGATGAACCAGAGTATTCAAGGAATATTTGGATCGGTTTGTTGTTGTCTTTATTGATGACATCCTTATATATTCCAAAAGTCGTGAAGATCATGAGCACCATTTGAAGTCGGTACTCCAAAGGCTTCGTGAAAACAAACTATATGCCAAATTGAAGAAATGCGAGTTCGCTTGTGGAAGTAGCATTCCTTGGGCACGTGGTGTCGAAACATGGAGTATCTGTTGATCCGGCCAAGATTGAAGCAATACAAAGTTGGGAGCAACCAAGCTGGTGGATCAAGTACGTAGTTTTTGGGCTTAAATTGGTTATTATCGGAGATTCGTGGAAGGGTTTTCTCGAATCGCTACTCCATTAACCCAAATAACTTCGGAAGGATACAAAATTCGCTTTGGAGCGAAGAATGCGAGAAGGTTTTCCAAGAGCTTAAGAGAGACTTATTTCGCACTGTTTCTAACAATACCATCCGGTTCGGATGGATTTGTTATCTACAAATGATGCTTCGATGCAAAGGGTTAGGATGTGTTCTCATGCAACGTGGGAAAGTCATAGCCTATGCCTCGCGACAACTTAAAGAGTATGAGAGGAATTATCCTACTCATGATCTAGAGTTAGCGTAATCGTTTTCAACTAAAATATATGGAGGCACTATCTATATGGGGAGAAAGTGGAGATATATTCGCACCATAAAAGCCTTAAATATTTCTTCACTCAAAAGAACTCAACATGCGGCGGCCGACGTTGGCTCGAGCTATTGAAAGACTACGACCACACTATTCAATACCATCCCGAAAAAGCGAGCGTGGTAGTGACGCGTTGAGTAGAAGATCATATATGCGAGAACGAGTGCGATGATGTCAAGTATACGACAGAGCCAACTTTAATAGAAAAAGTTAAGGTTGCTCGAAGCCACCGGCCCGAAGTCGCGTATGAAGAAGAAAGTACAAGAAGGAGCTATTAGGGCGAGAATTGATGAAGAAGGAATACTTGAGTCCACTCTAGACTTTCAGGTTCCTAACGACTACGATTTGAAGTACAAGATTATGATGGAGGCACACAATACACCATTTGCAATCCATCTTGGAAGTACTAAAATGTATCGTGATCTTCGACATACATTTTGGTGGAACAATATGAAGAGAGATTGCAAAGTTTATCTCGATGTGTTTAACTTGCCAACGTGTAAAGGCGAGCATCTAGTACCTAAGGGTCCGTTGCAACCACTTGAGATTCCGAAATGGAAGTGGGAACACATTACCATGGATTTCGTTATGGGTCTTCCTACGGTTTCTCGGGGCATCAATGTTATTTGGGTTATTGTTGATAGATTAACCAAGTCCGCTCATTTCTTCTGAGTATGGGAGACTTATTCACTGAACGTCTTGCTTAGTATGTGACGTGAATGAGATTGTGAGGTTGCATGGCATGCCTGTATCCATAGTTTTGGATCGTGACCCAAGATTCACTTCAAGATTTTGGGTTAGCTTGCAAAAAGCTATGGGCACGGATTTACGATTGATTCGGCATACCATCCTCAAACCAGACGGACAATCGAAAAGGACTATTCAAACTCTTGAAGATTTATTAAGACTCGTGTCCTGACTTCAAGGGCGGTTGGGATAAGTATTTACCATTGGTGGAATTCTCCTACAACAACAGATTATCGAGCAAGTATAGGTGTGGCTCCATTTGAAGCATTATATGGGCGAAAGTGTCGTTCTCCAAAGATATTGGGACGAGGTGGGTGAAGCAACACTTGTGGGACCCGAGTTGATGCGTATGATCACTTTTAAAGATCCAAATGATTCGACAACGTATACAAGCGGCAGTAGGATCGACAAAAAGAGTTATGCGGATCTTCATCGAAAGGACGTAGAATTTAGTGTAGGGGATCATGTATTATCATGCGAGTTGCTCCATGGAAGGGAGTTACAAGATTTGGGAAGAGAGAAAGCTCAATCCACGATTTATTGGTCCATTTCAAATTCTTGACCGAGTAGGAAATGTAGCCTTATAGACTCGCGTTACCTCTCCGAGTATGTCTCGTGTTCATAATGTGTTTCACATATCGTATTTCAGAAATATGTGAAAGACCCGAACCACGTTATAGAGTTAGAACCGGACGAGATAATCAAAGACTTAACGTATGAGGAGGTACTGTCAAGATCTTGGATAGGAAGGAGCATGTCCCACGCCACAGAAAGGTCATACCACAAGTTAAAGTTTTGTGGAGGAATCATGCTATAGAGGAAATGACCTGGGAATTGGAAACGGAAATGAAAGCGAGGTATCCTCACCTTTTCGAAACACCAGGTACGTACGTCAATTTCGAGGACGAAATTTCATAAGGAGGGGAGGTTGTAAGACCCCAACTTATTATTAATGAAATTTAATTTTCTCTATTTATTATTTTGAAATAGTAAGGGTTGATTTGATTAATGTGGATAGTTAGGGGTAAAATACGCAAATATTTCAAAATAAGCAAGTGGTTATAAAATATTCATTGTTGTCGGAGAATATTCGTACTGTCGGGGAATATTCGTACGACGGCGCAGCCATGTGTGGGCCCCATAACGGAAAGCGATTGGATGAAGAAAACGACAAATATAAGTTGTTTAAAAATAACGGCGTAGTTATTACTGAGTTAACACCGCTTGGAATACCCGGTGGTTAAAACACGAGAATCTGCGTTGTTGCAGACAAGATGACACACGTATTGCACCAATTATTGAAGGCACTACTCAATAATGGTTACGATAATTACTTGCTCAATATTTTATTTTATTGATTCAATAATTGCTACGTTGACATTTTATATTCTTTGTTGTTTCAATAATTGTCATTACAATCGTATTTTCCATTATCTAACAATAATTCATATTATCTCAATAATATTATTAGATAACATTATTGGCAATGTCTAGAAAGTTCGTCTAAGGAGAGGTTTGGTCACCTAATTGCGCTACCAAGAAGAAAAATTCTTATTGAAAGCCCTCTTCCCAGAACTACACCACACAATATTGTGATTCTCGTAATATTATTTGTGAATACTTAATTATTGATTCATATGATGAGGAAAATATTGATTTTATGTGGATATAGATGGAGAAAAATTTTAATGTGACCATTGTTGAAAATTGAAATTTTATCTTTTTTCTCGATAAATTAATTCATTTAAATATATTATTATATTTTAATAATATAATAATGGTGATATTTTTACAACGAATGTGGGATATATGAGTATACGAGGAGGAAAGAGTATTTTTGTTGCAATAAATATTTAAAACATGTTAAAAATGATGGTGGACCCCATTTATTGACCGAAATTTGATTATGGCTCAGTAAAATCGCCTGCTTTGTGGATTTCTTTTCAATTTCGCTTTTGGAATTGGAAAACTTTCTTCTGCAAAGTTGTAGAGAATTGAATTTCCTATAAAATTGCGAGATTTGAATTTTCTGATAAAAAGGCTATTTATTATGAATTATTGAAGTTACAAGTTTGAAATAATTAATTTTTGGGAGTTTTAGTTAATTATTTTGAGAAAACGTTTTTTGCAACTAAGTTGGCCTCACATGTGATTCAAATGGGCTGAGATCAGTTGTCTAAGGTGGGCTAAAGAAAATGTGAAAATATATTAATATTATATTCAATTTTCTTCTTTGTGTTTCAAGCATTTTTCTATAAATAGGGGTCTTGGTTAGAATTGAAAACACACCGTAAACCCAAGTTTCTCTCTATTTCTCTCTCGATATATTGAGCGTATTCTTGTGAGTATACTTTGAGTATTGTTAGGCGGTGCAAGTTCCTTTCAAAGACTATACCCTGTATTTCAGTTACTATTCACGAGTTACTATTCACGAGTTACTATTCATGAGTTACTATTCACGAGTTACTATTCACGAGTTACTATTCACGAGTACTATTCATGAGTTACTATTCACGAGTTACTATTCACGAGTACTATTCATGAAGCGTGAAGATGTTTTTTTGTGGAATTTCTATCTTTTGGTGTCTGAGTTACTATTCACGATATCGACTATTCAATAGAAAAATGAAATTTCTTCTTTTTGTCCAAAATATCTATTCGGATACTAGCTTTGATTGTATCCATGTTTTGATCATTCTTGAATTTTACACCACTATGATTATTTTTGAGGTATTTTTGAACATGGATAAAACAAAGTACGAATCCTTAATCCTTAATCCTCATCATTTTGTTTCACTAGATTCGCTTTTTTAAAAATATTTTCATCATCCTCGGTCTTAAATGATGATATTATTGAATATCTTTGGCACAGAGTGCAAAGATGAATGATTTCTCAAGAATATCTTTGGTAGTAGTGCAAAGATGAACAGTGTTTTAGATGAATACGACTAACTGATGAATATCTTTGGCCATAGTGCAAAGATGAATATTTGATTCCGATATATATTGATTGATGTTACAGGATAAAAGATGAGACGATGAACTTTTAAATTCATACATAGAAGATAGTAGTTTGCATTCTCTACTTAACTCTTCTAATGAATTATTATTTCATTGCGAATATTGATTTAAAATTTGTTGTCTATTGTATTCTATTAGATTTTTCCTGTTGAAAACTAACGGTAATTTGTTGTATATTATCTTAGTCATAATATTCTTTCTTTGGGCTAGTTGAGCTCACCTTTTTTCCTTTTTGTTTCATTTTTCTTCTGGAGGCGAGAATATAAGCGAGTACGCAGTGGGGTATGGAATGAAGGTTCTAGAGAGTTGTTTAGTAGTCCTCACCATTTTGTAAAATAATGTATCAATAAATGTGATGAGGATTTATTTGAGTATAGATATTGTCTGAAGATAATATTTGTATTCAAACTCACGCTTTCTTGTTGTAATAATAAAGTTGTAGTTGTTTACGTATCTACGTATTGACAACTCGTAATAGGTGATGTATACCTATTTTGGGGGCGTCACAATGATAATGTTTTTAGTTCTTCAACTTGAAGGCGTTGTTGATTTTATATGCTATTTTCGATCTTACAGATTAAATCATGACAACGTGTTTTTTCTTCTCCGATTACGAGTTACGTCGCGACAGGATGTTTCGTCTTCTCCGATATCAGAGTTGTGTCGCGACAGAAGATTTTGTCTTCTCCGATTGATTTGGCGTTGATCTGTTATTGATTTGGCGTTGATCAGTTATCTCGATAATTGACGTGTAGGAGTTAATGACGTGATTTTAGCAACGTAATATATTGTGTTTTGTTATTTTTGTAATTATTTTGTGTGTGTTTTATTATTGTAATTACTTTCTAATTGTTGTATATTAGTGTTAACGACCCAAAAAAAAAACTCAACCCAAAACTAAAGCCCTTACTTTATGGGTACAACCCTTATTTCCAACCACAAAAAACCACTCATATTCATAAGGAACAATTACATATTCTATTACATTTTTAAAAATAATTACAACAATAGTTCACTCATAAAATATTTACACAATTAATACACTTTAATATTTATTTACAATATTAGTGCAATTAGAATTTCTTAATTTAGAAAATTAGTATGCAATTAGGATTCCTTAATTTAGGGGATTAATATTGATTTACTTATTAAATTAAGTAATTAATAAGTAAATTATATAGCACACTTTCTCTTTCCTTAATAAAAATCACGCTTCCTTCGCCTTTGTTAATCTTCTCCTCTTCCACCATTAACAGTCCCAACTTGTTAAAGCCATCATCCGCCCTCCTCCACCATTAACACCCTTATCATCCGCCCTTCTCCTCCGCCCTCCTCCACCATTAATGCCCTTTTCCTCCGCCCTCCTCCACCATTAACGACATCCTCCACCTGCGATTTTTTCATAGTACAGTTGCTGTGATTTTTTTTATAGTACAGTTGGTAACCAAACATTCATACCAAGGTAACCAATTCAGTGTTATTAGGTTTTTAATTTATTTTTAAAAAATCTATTATAGATTTTTTTTATTTAATAGTGCAGTTGGTAGCTAACACTTTATACAAATGTAACCAATTCAGTTTTATTGGGTTACCAATTAATTAAAAAAAATCTATTGTAGATTTTTTTTAATAATGCAGTTGGTAGCCAAACCTTAATAGAAAGGTAACCAATTCTATTTTATTGGGTTACCAATTAATTATAAAAAATTTATTATAGATTTTTTTTTCATAGTGCAGTTGGTAGCCAAACCTTAATACAAATGTAACCAACAAAAACTAAAATTGTTACTTTTGAAAGTTTTGGTTACTAATCGCACCGAAATTTCTTAGTTACCCAGAAAAATAAAATGGTTACCTTTGTATAAATATTTGGATACCAACTGTACTAAAATTTATCTTTTTCTCCTTTTAATTTTCGGACTAAATCAACCTTCGTCACAATGGCAACTGTGGCCGTAATTGGTGAGGAGATCGGCGTCCATGGTGTTGAAGCGGCGACGAAGGGAAGGAGGAAGATGACCGGCGAAGGGAGGAGGAAGATGACGTTGCCAAACTTTGAATATTTGAATTTTAATTATTATTTTTAAATTTAAATTTATTGTTAGATCCAAGATATTTAAATTTGAAATATTAATTATCGTAGTTATTTCTCCTTAATTTTAGATTTCCTTATTATTATGAATTGAATCCTAATTGCATACTAATTTTTTAAATTAAGGAATCATAATTGTACTAATATTGTAAATAAATATAAAAAGTATATTAATTGTGTAAATATTTTATGAATGTACTAATAATAGTATAATTATTTTTTAAATGTTGTATATTATTGTAAAGGACCCTTTTCATAAAGCCCAATCCCAAACAACCATTGGTCCACTTTCTATACTCTTTAGGGCTAAAACAAACTCAAAGCTCAGTCTATCTCTCTCTCTCTCTCTCTCTCTCTCCTCCCGTTACCCCAAAACCCTACTCTCTCCTCTGCTCTGCATCAACAATGGCGTCCAAGTACGAATTCGAAGACGGGCAACAACCAGATTCAGCTGGCTACGACCCAAATTTTGTGCCGGACTCGGTAAAATCCTTTGTGGTTCATCTCTACCGGCACATCAGAGAGAAAAATGTGTACGAGATCCATCAGATGTACGAGACCTCATTCCAAACACTAAGCGAACGCATGTTCAAAGACACTCCTTGGCCTTCCGTCGATGCCGTTGCTCAGTACGTTGATAACGATCATGTTTTCTGCTTGCTCTACCGGGAGATGTGGTTTCGACACCTTTATGCCAGATTATCGCCCACTCTTAAGCAGAGAATTGATTCATGGGACAATTACTGCAGTCTCTTTCAGGTGATTTTTCTGGATATAAACATCAAAATTTGATATTAAGCCGGTTCATCATTTTTGAGCAATTGATTATTTGACTGTAAATGGTAGTTAGTTAAATTGAGCTTGTATACCATTTCGTATCTTAGAAATAATAGACATTCAATTATATGAACTTATACAATGCACCAAACTGACCAAAGTCCTGGTAGTATGTATAATATAAATATATAATATTATGTATGTCCTCTATTCAGTATGGGGCTTACTTTTGTTATACGAACAGTTTCTAAATTCTGAAGGAAACATAAAAGTCACCTCTTTTAACGTTGGGGATTGGTAAATTTATTGAACTCATTATTCCTAATTGTTTTCTAGTCTTATAATTCATGAAATTTGGAATTGATAAATTTTATTGAACACAGTATTCTTGTTTTGTTTGTAGTCTTTATATTTTAATTTTTGTGGCAGGTTTTAAAAAAATTAATGTCATAAAATGTTCAAATTATCATCATCGACAACAAATTACTTTAAATATGTAAACATGTTATTTGGAGTTTAATTGGTTTTAGTTGAATAATTATGCATATGCAAACCATTTATATATGTATGTAGGACAAATATTGTGGTTCCTTATTGATAAAAAAAGGCCTTTGAACAATATAAATAAATTTAGTATGTTTATACCCGTGTTATCTGGAACGTGGTTCATTTTGGTATGCGGTACAAATACAGGTAAATAGTATGCGGTACGCTACATAGTTAAAACGCGATACGCCAAGGTATCTTTATATAAGTTCTTATAGTTAGGAATTTTCTAAGTATCTAAATGAAATAAATCTAAGTTTTATTAAAAAAAAATAATTGAATCAAGAAGTTGGTTGTCAATAAATAGTTTAGGACAAATGTAATGTTTGAGCATCCAATACTAAGTTTGAATATTAATATTTGAGCAATTATAGGTAAAACAAAAAAATAATTTGGTACGGTAAATTTAGAGTATTGGTACGTAAAAGTATTGTGTTTGGCTACATAACTACCAATATGCTAGGTCAATGAGAATATCTGGTAAAACTGATACAAGTGTGTATATATGTATACATATTGTGGAACTGTGCCCTCTTAAGATGTACCATCATGTGCCCTTAATTCATCAGTGTATTGAGAACTTTTACACAAGAAACATGTCAATTGACCTTTATTGCTAATTAGTAAATTAGGTGAATGCAATACCATTTATTTAGTAGTCATAATTAAGTATTGATAGTAATTGCATATTCACCATTTTGTGGCAAGTCACATAGATTGGTTGGCTGGAAGTGTTTACTAAAAAGACCTATGTGTCTGTAATGTTAGAAATTGTAAAATGAGGCAGGTTAAATAGGTGCGGTAAATGTGTCAAAACATTGGAACATATTAAGAAAACTCGTTTAATATTGTTGTTATTTATTCTCGAATAGTGTAAAATATGAACTTAAAAATCTCTCTCTCTATCTATATATATACACACACATGGCAACATTTACTTTGGGGTTGCAGCAGTCTCATTCATGCAGGCACCATTCGTGATCATCACCTTATTTGTGTATCTATAGGGTATGATATATATTTTTGATAAGTAGAGGATGGATATATTTTTGTCTCAGATTTTTTTGGCGATTGAACTGGCTGTAGGTGGTTTTGCATGGGGTGGTGAACATGCAGTTGCCAAACCAGTGGTTATGGGACATGGTAGATGAATTTGTGTACCAGTTTCAGTCATTTTGTCAGTACCGGGTAAAGATGAAAAGCAAGACTGAACAGGAGATTGCGCTTCTTAAGCAGTTTGATCAGGTAGCCATGGTGCATTTTAAATGTTATTATTTTGTTTTTTCTTGTTAAAAGTGAGTCTCTTCATTTTCTGGAAGAAACAAAACTACATTTTTATGGCAATTTTGTAGTGCTGTATACATCTTATTTTCTTGATCTTCAATCTGTATATTTGGTTGAAGTTGGAGGTCCTTTCTGTGGTCATTAACTGTTGGACAACAATTAACAAGTTTTTTTCATAATTTCTTTCTCAGGCTTGGAATGTGTATGGTGTGCTCAACTTCTTGCAAGCACTAGTAGAGAAATCTATGATTATTCAGATTCTGGAGCAGGAGAAGGAAGGGCTTGAACAGTTTACTGCCACTGATGGGTATGATTATAGCGGTGGAAGTAATGTTTTGAAGGTTTTGGGTTATTTCAGCATGGTTGGCTTACTAAGAGTCCATTGTTTGTTGGGTGATTACCACACTGGGCTGAAGTGCTTACTTCCAATTGACATAAGTCAACAGGGTGTTTACACCAGTGTAATTGGCAGCCACATTGCGACCATATATCATTATGGATTTGCCAATCTTATGTTGCGGAGGTATGTTGCTCTTGAGCCATAATATATTATTGTGCGTATTTGTTCATGGGTTGCATCCCTTTTCCACTCTACATTGATTAGTATAGTATCAGAAAGAAGAGAATGGTAATAATTTTTAGAATGTGAAATTCCCTTGCGTAAATTGACTGCAAAGGTAGAGGGTATAAATATTTGAACTTGTTTATACTATGATGATATTGATTATTTATTTATTTTATTTGTTGGGGGAGGGGATATCTAATAAGCTGATGTGAGATTTACAGTTGTCCTTGCAATCTTTTCATGAAAGCGCCCTTCTCATTTCTCGTCGTGAAGTTGACGTCATGCCATTTTAAGTTTTTTTCTGAAAGTAAATTTAAAATAATGTGTATTTTATTCACTTGTTTTTCTTATTTACAAATGCTAGCTTATTTTTGGTTGCAAGCTTACCTATCTGGTAATATAAACCAAGCTTATTCCTAGTGTTCTTACAGATATGTGGAGGCTATAAGAGAATTCAATAAAATTCTCTTGTATATTTACAAGATTAAGCAATATCACCAGAAATCCCCACAGTACGAGCAAATTTTAAAGAAGAATGAGCAGATGTATGCTTTGCTGGCAATTTCTCTCTCCCTTTGCCCCCAAGTGAAGCTTGTTGAGGAGACTGTAAACTCTCAATTGCGGGAGAAGTATGGCGAGAAAATGTTGAGAATGCAGAGATATGATGATGAGGCATTTGGTCTCTATGATGAGCTCTTCTCATATGCATGTCCCAAGTTTATTACTCCATCTGCTCCAAGTTATGAGGAGCCTCTTGTTAATTATAACCAGGTATCATATTTCCCCCTTAGCCATGCATGTGGACCTTTCAAGTTTTAGAGTGATAAACAGATGGGCTTTACTTTTTGTCCTTGTCTTTTTAAACTTGAACACTGTTTTTATACATATTGTTAACTGTTGTAGACAGCAGTCAGTCTAATGATTTTTATTCAAAGGTAGTGACACTCATGATACATTTGTATGCACGTGTATTTTATCAAACAAAGAAAAAGAAAGGAAAGAACATTCATATGCACGTGTATTTTATAAAAGAAAAAGAAAAAGAAAGAACATGTACATGTACATATATGTATGTGCGTGTGGTATGCATTTACATATGTTGGAATATGAGAGCAAGTGATATGATGATTCCTAAATCTATACCAATTATGTATAACTTATCCACATTTGGCGTTGCTTGGCTGGGGTTTTTGGAACTGGTTCTCTTATCTCTTTTCGGTGGATGATCTTCCAAGCTTTTATTTGGTGTAGGATGCATATAGACTTCAGTTGAATCTCTTCATTTATGAAGTGAAGCAGCAGCAATTATTATCTGGTGTCCGGACCTTTTTGAAAGTTTATTCGACCATCACTCTTGGGAAGCTTGCAACCTACATGGAAGTGGATGAACCCACTTTAAGGTTAGAGATTACAAAGATTTTGGTATAGCTTATTGTACTTTCATGCACACAACATGACTTCCTGAGGATCCTTGGATTTTATGCTTAACAGGACTATTTTGATGACTTACAAGCACAAAACACATGCTGTTGATTCAGATGGAAAAGTCATCTCTAATGCTGATATTGATTTCACAATTGATGATGTATGTGTATATGCTCTCTTCAATCTTAGCTTCTTGGTTCCTAAAGATTTATATGTTGGCGTTTTTTTTTTCATTTTGAAAATCAAGAAATTTACTGTGACGAAGCATGTTTTTATATATTTTATAATCTTATGGAGCTCAATTTTTTCCCTACACAGTTATTTTGAAGTTATGTTTCTTTGAGTAAAAAGATTACTTTAATATAAAATATGGTAATGATCTGTTATTCAAGAAACTGTATTAACCATCTACAAATATTCACATCCACTTGTGTGTTTATGATAATGTAGTATATACGTGTATTTGTGAGTAAATATTGACCGGATTTACATCAGAAAACGTAACATAACATAACATATAGTCATATAATAACTTGTTAATGCAACTTCCGAATTGAGGATTTACTTGAGAAAATGTAACGTAGCATACTTGCTAGTTAACGCAATATCGAAAATTATGAGAAGGCTATGAAGTAAGGTAGTTGCTTAGTGTTTAATTTGGTTTACTCCTTGTGAATCTGATTTCCCCGTGTCTATTACTGCAGGACATGATTCAAGTTGTTGAATCCAAACTAACTAAACAATACGGAGATTATTTTCTCCGTCAGATTGTTAAGGTAATCCTATTTTGCTTCTGTTTGATAATTTTTTTGCCATGCTTAAGAAATGTTATCTATAGAGCTTTTCTGACATTTCCAATGGCGCGGTGTTCCTGTGCAGCTTGAAGGGCTGATGACTGATATGGACAGGGTAAAGATGGAATGAGTAACATCACATTTAGAATTCAGTTTTCTTACCGTCTCTTATGATACTTAGAGACAGAATTTTGTTCCCAGTCTGTTACTAGTGTTCTTTATTAGGACCTTTTGGTCACTTATTTGTAGTATTGTAGCCGAAGAAAAGATGATTTATTATTTAAGAGGTGCTTCATTTATCTATACAATTTATAAACGATTCTAGATAGAGGCTTTGTAAATTTGGTATCTTGATTTACTAGTATAATTCATTTCTATTAATATAAATCAGAAAATTGATATTTATCGATGACAACTAGATTTATTAGTATTATTCACTTATATTAATATAAAGCTAGAGTTACAGGTATAACCCACTTCTATTAATATAAAGCTCGAACCATGTTGACAACATGGTCTGAAGACAGCAACAACCTGGTGGAAGGTTACTGGGTCTGAGCACCAAACGTGATTAAGATTGAAGACAATAAGTTATCCACTCTCCCGCTTAGATCCCTCCGCTAGGTAGGTTAGGAATGGATTACGATTAAGGGCGTGAACGAACCGAGTCGATTCGAATATTGAGTTGTTCAGATTTGGTTCACAAAATTTATCAAGTACTCACTCTGTTTCGGGATAAAAGTCTTGGTAGACTTTTCATGCATATTAAGAAGATGAATGAAATGACAAAATTGCTCATAATAATATCATTAAATATGGAGAGAGAATTAAAATAAGAAAAGTATAAGATATTTAATGTTACGGGTATAATAATAAAATATGTATAAAAGTTTGGTTATTAAAAGAAAATAGACATTTAACATGAGACTATCCAAAATAATAATAAAGACTTATCATGGGACGGAGGGAGTATAAAATAAGATTTGATTGAGACTCATTTAATTATCAAGTCATATGATTCAAGTATCAATAAAAAATTATAATTTGAAGAGATTCGAGTAATTTATCGAACTTTAAAATGTGCTCATATTTGACTCATTTATATTTTGAGTCGAACTCGAATCGAACTTTTAGTCGAACGAGTACGAATCGAGCCCGAACTATTTCTTCATTTTACAACTTTAATTATGATATTCAGTAATAACATGGTGGAAGTCTGAAGACAGCAGACGTGTAATTAAGATTGAAGACAGTAAGTTATCCACTCCCCCACTTAGATCCATCCATCCCCTAGGTTAGGATTAGATTAGGATATTCAAATAAACTAAATAATTTGCCTAATTTATTTTGACAAAATTTAAGTTAGCTGAACTCCAATACTTTTTTTTGGGAAAAAAATTATTATATAAACGATTTTTATTTTTGTTATGATAATATAAAATGATATAATAATTTCCCTAATTTTATCCACATAGTTTTACTATTGCATCATAATTACTAAAATAAATATTTATTGTATTTAAAAATAAAAATACGAAAAAAGACTTTAAAATTTTAAGTTAGTTATTTTATTTTATTTTTATATATATAAAAAGTGCGGGGGAGTATTTCTTTTTCCATCATGCATTATCCACCTTGAATATGTGACCAAGGCCGGTAACGTAACTATAACATAACATACGCCTCGACTTACGTGCCCAACAAACTAAACCCTTAACACGTATCCCGTTAGTATGAAATTATTATTTTGGTAAGTTTCATTAATCGATTATGAATCAATCGACGTTTAACGTGTCAAGATTCTATTTGGCCAATTGACCAACTTATTTCAAAATAAACTTCATACTAACCACTTTCCCTTAAAGACACATATTCTCTCTCTTCTAATTCTATTTCTAGGTAGTCGCACCCCAATACTTATCGCCACGTATTCATTAATAAGCAACTGTTCCGGTGGACCCCACACACCACGTCACCTTTTCCGCCTCCCAATGTTAGTAGTATATTAGTAGTACTACCTCCGTCCCATAATAAGTATCTTTTTAGTTAAAATCATACATATCAATACACAAGTTAAAATGATAAAAATATCCTTAATATATTTTTTTTTGAAGTTGAAAAGTTAATGAGTGTCATTTAATTATAATAATAATAAGATGCAATAAATACCATTAAATGTATAAGAGCATATACGAGAAAATATTATAAAAATTTTATTGAAATTTTAAAGCATCACTTATTTTGAAAAAAACTATTAAGCGTAAAAAGATACTTATTGAGGGAGGTAGTATGTACTATTCATCTGTCAACACGGAAGAAAAACGCGCATAATAGTATCAAAACCTGTAAAAAGGCTAAAATGAACCACCCGGAGTTACCGTCATTCTCCTCGGCTGATCGGCGATTATCTGCTCTGGCTCGTCACCTCGAAGGCTCTTCGTCGACCATGGAGTCGACCGTCTCTGCTTCTCCCATCTCGGCGACCTCCAATGGCAACTCTGTCTTTGATCACCTTGTTCGTGCTCCTGAAGATCCTATTCTCGGGGTACCTTTCATTCCTCTTTTCTTTCTCCTTAAACCTCTAGTTTATTTGTTTTTATGGATCAATTTTTCCTTTACATTAGGCAAATTGATAGTAGTTTCATTGTCCATATGTTAAATTCCTTGAATTTTTATTTATAAATTGGTGGCAATTTATGGAGCTGGATTACCTATAAGTATATGATATTACGTTGTAAAATCTTGTTATTCAAATTCTATTGTATGTAGTTTTTTAATTAATTTGTATATTATTTTAGGATTCCAAGTAGGGTCACCGTCCACAGCAACCTGTAGCAACTCATTTTGGCCGATCGTTACAAGCTCTACCGGCCTTTTTTTTTTATATAAGACGGTAGAACTTGTAGCGGCTGGCCAAAATGGATTGCTCCCCAACAACCGGTTGCTGTGGATGGAGACCCTTCCAAGTATTAGGGAATGGAACCTTTGGGCTTTCATTTCTGGTGCTCTCAGCTGTGGATCATGATTGTTTTTTTTTTAATGGCTCTGCTTTCATTATTGTTGTTTTTTGTAATGGATTATGATTATTATTTGATTGTTGTGCGTTCAAATCATCTCATTTCTTGTAAGCTAATACTCCCTCAGTCCCAAAATTACTGATATATTTTTAAAGTGATGCCCCTGATTAATTTTAGGGAAGAATTTAGGAGTGATGCTAGATATGATAGTGAATAAATAATGACAAGATTAGGAATATCATGGCACTTTATAGTTCTAAAATAAAAATGTATCTTGACTTTTGGAACAGATTAAAAAGTTATCTCTAACTTTGTGGAAGAGAGGGAGTAATACCTATTTGCAATTGATAACTATGCCCCTCAATTCCAAAATGAAATAAATGGAAGCTTACTTTTAAAAGTCAATTCTTTTTGTAATAAATTGTCATCTTCTAGTTTAACCTCCGAACTCAATTTAATAATAGTACTCCTTAAAATTAAAGGATAAATTTAATCACTTTCATTCAATGTAAATTTGACAAGGTGGGAAAATTTCTCTCTTTTTTCAGAAAGTGGACTCTCTTTTGGGTCGCACTTATATATAAAGTGAAGCTTCATATTGGGATGGTGGGAATATTATATACTTGGTTGCTTGCTAAATTGGGGTTTTCCCTTCGCCCACATTCCCATGATAGCTAAAAGTATAGTGAAATATAAATGAGAGAATAATTTCGGAATATCCTTCATGACTACTTTTATATATATATAATCCTTATTCCTTCATTATAAAAAGAATCATCTATATTGTGCATGTGCAATAATCTAAATTTAAAATGAAATAGCTGGTGCATGTACTTATCTAGAAAGTAATTTTACCAGAAAAGTGATGAGAGAATGAACATGCTTTTTTCATGTTTTACTTTCTGTTTTCATTAAGCTTGACCTGCAAATATTTTCCCCCAGTTAGGGGATTGATTTCTTTGAGTAACATTCTGTCAACAAAATTCGTAGTCCATGTTTTGAATTCATAGTTTATGACAATTTTTCTTGTGTAATAATATTATACTTTAAACAGGTTACTGTTGCATTTAACAAGGATCCTAGTCCACTGAAGTTGAACTTGGGAGTTGGTGCTTATCGAACAGAGGTAAAAAAAAAATTTCATTTAAATGGATGTGTTTTATGACTGAGCAATCAATGTGAAACCTCATAGTTGCACATGCGCATTTTGTTTGTATGTTCTTCTGAGAGAGATGAATTAATTCGTGACATATCTGTCTCATTTGCACCTTTTCACATCTTTACACGCTTATAATCTACCACATTGACTATTACTAGCCGGTTAAGTTTGGTTCTCAGTTCTTTCATATATGTCGAACTGCTACCATTTCTTGTATAATATCATGCCATACCATGGTACATAGGGTTATTGTTGTTACCTAACTGCTAGATTTTGGGTTCTCTAGGATAATTTTCCCTTCACTTTGTTGTTGTTGAATGCTAGCGTCCTTACCTCTGTTTCGCACTTTATGATGCACAATGTGTTGGTTGCAGTCATGATTGTTTAAATTGGCATATTAAAAGAGAGGATTGAATCTGACTTGTGTTTGGACACCATATTATGCCTCTAATACGAAATCATTTTGCCTTGTCTTTTTCGTGGCATAACAGGAAGGGAAGCCTCTTGTCCTGAATGTTGTAAAACAAGCAGAGCAGCTGCTTGTTAATAACAGGTGGTGGTTTATTTATTTATCTTTCATTTTTTTTCATAGAAAAAATTCTTTTAATTATTGTAATAGCTCGTATCATAATTTAGAATTACCTGAGATTAATCTCAAACTGTCATTACGTGCAGATCTCGTATAAAGGAATATCTCCCAATTGTTGGACTGGCAGATTTTAATAAATTGAGTGCTAGGCTCATACTTGGTGCTAACAGGTATAATGGTTACGATGCTACATCTCATATTCTTACTAACATTGTTGTTGATAACATATCATCTATGTCCCTGACAAAAATTAATAGTCTCTTTGACAATAATATATTCTTGAAGATTTCTTTTTAATATTGGACTTTTAGTAAACTATCTAAAATATACTTCTTTTGTACAGATATAAAAGAGACTTGATGATTGATCATGTGATACATAATCTGCATAGATCAAACTGAAAAGTCGTTATTATGGAAAACTACCATTTTAAATAAAATTTTGACCAACCGGCATAGGGGAACTGCCGAAGTCATAAATGTTAATTGTGTAACAACCCGGCCGAATAGTAAAGAGAGGTCACGAGCAAAGCACAACAAATCTCAAATAAGCAAACAGAGCACTAATAACTTCCAAAGCATTTAATAGCTAATAATCTATACATGTTGAATTAAATAAAATTCTCCTAAATTTACACAATAATCAAAATTAGTCAAAACCTAAAATCAAATGAACTTAGATGGTCAAAGGTAAGTTCTCCTCACACAACCCTGAATCATTCCTGCAAACCTGACTTGAGCCAAATGCCTAGTGCGGATATTGAGATACACAAATATACCACAATATAGATAATGCAATCAAATAAGTCGAATGGATAAACCAATACGAACTACTAATGAATTATAAATATATCAACGTTATGTCTGAAACCAAGAAAATAATGGGGACGTAAAACCACAACATTGTCCACAACATGATAGTTTCAAAGAAGAATCAAATATAACATAGAATTGTAAGATCACACATTTAATCCCGAAGGATTAACCGAACTCAAATATGCTAATAATGTTCCCCGTCTAACCACCTTATCACTCCCTAATGGCTTCAACAAGCCTATGTGCACATATGAATATAGCAAAAGTCTCATAGACCCCCTTTTAACAAAGGGTTGTTCAAATATGTATGATCTTACACAAGAACAAGATATAACATCACAATAAATGACCCCATTTCGATAATGCTAATTACACACGAAAACAACATAAGGATTATGAACAAAATCTGTCCTATTTTACTAAAGCTGAAATAAACCATGCTTGAATATCAAGGATGTAACTAATATTGCAAGAAATTTTTGGATAGTTGGAAGAGCTTTTCAACAAATAAAGAATCACTCAAATCCGAATGAAAATGAGTTCCAGGTGAATTTTACAACGAAGTTGTTATGCTACTGTATAAAAAGCTGGGCAGATCGAACATATTTTACAAATCATAATATAAATCAAGTTTAGAGTTTGAATTAAGAATCAAGCAATTTCGTTACGATATGAAATTTATATGAATTTTAGAACAAGGCTGATCAATTCCCATCACTGAGCAGACCAAATTTTATAAATTGCCAAATTGACCATGTTTAGGAGCAGATAATTAAAACTAAAAGAGCATCGCTGAAGGAGTACGAAATATAGCCAAATCCACTTATTGCACACTCCACAAAATCTTAACCTCAAACGGATATCGACGATATCCGATACGAAACCTTATTTACCACCTATACATATTCACTCCAACTTAAGTATACAATTCAACCTACTAATTTTAAAACTCTTTTTTTAACTATTCAAGGTGTCTTTAGTTATTCTTCTTAGATCATTATTAATACCTCTAAAGCATAAAAATCAATAGCGAAAGTTGAGAAATCTTAAACCCCAATATGATAATTTATTTTTAAAACCACAGTCCATTGCATCGCTCATTCCAATCTAATTTTATAATTATTTTTCAAATTAAATAATTGTAACATAAACTAAACTTCAAATACTTCAATTTAGCCTCAAGAATCACTCAAATCGGATTTAACATAATTAAGTTATACATTTTTAAATATTAGAACTTGTTGAAAATTCTGCCACAAAGATTCTAGACCAGCCACATCTTAAAATTCATAACAAATCATACGATAATCTTTTAACGGTTTAAAATTGGTGAAAATATTCTCATCCAATATAAGTGACATCCAAAATTTAGAACGATCCAACGGTCGGATTAGGAGATATAACTCGCACAATAAATATTAAAAAAATAAAAATTGATTTTCAGATTTTAACTTTTATATTCAATCGTATTATATTCTTTTATATAAATTTATCTTCTCTTTTCGATTATTATGATACCTAATTAATGTTTTGATTAAGAACAATCTCTAATTTAAAAACCCGCATAACTAAACTTAAAATCAAAATGTAAAATAATATTTACCTTCCTTGTTCGTCTTTCTACAAATCGCAGCAGCAAACAATCAGAATTTCGGGTTTTGTAGAGTCATCAAAATCTCTTCACGCCTTCATAGAAATTGTAGCCTCAAAAAGATACATGAAATAGGCTCAAGAATACCTCGATTTGGAGTTAATATGACGGTTACAAATTTTCAAAAAAATTAGGGCTGAAAACAGTGACTGAAACGGGACAAATTGCGTTTTTCAACAATTTAAGGCATGAAGATGATGTCAAATAACTTTTCTTCCTTCACAATTGTAGAGGTCGAAAAATTAAAGAAACGGGTTTTGGATTCAGTCAATTCCGACATCATCGAATGAATTAACTATGATTTTTTTATAGTGCTGCAGTGCACAAAGAAATTTTAGGAGAAAATTCAACAGAGAATAGGAAAAGGATTAGGGTTGCATCTAACGCCCTTTAAATATAACTCTAACTAATATAGACGTTACCAAAACCCTAATGACTCCTTAATTTTAATTAAATTAATTATTTAATCATCTACTAAAAGAATTTAACTCTCCAAACGAAATAAAAATAATAAAAATTAGTAACTTACATTTTCTGATTCAATTACGCTTTTATAAAATAAAATCAATTAATATTTAATTATTAAAAAAAATCCGGGTTATTACAAATTGCCCCCTACTTTGTTTTCCTTGCATAGAGTAAATTTTGACTAGATCCTTGATTTCAAAGATAAAGAGCTTGGAGTTCAAGGATTAAATATATTTTTTGCTATACTCATCATGTAATCTATTATGGAGTATTTCATGCAACAAGATTGATATGCAAATATTATAAAAATATTCTCGCTCCTTTGTGTAATCTTCTCTCCCTTTAAGCCATTCTAGTTCTTTTCCATAGTGATGAGATATATTACTCTCAGTAGCACCTGATCTGGAGCACCAGGCAGAGATGAAATGTTCCTGATGTTAATCAGAATATTTTCCTTTGAATTTTAGGATTAGGTACAGCTGACAGACTTTTGTGGTGTTATGGATTCTACAATGTTATATAATGATCTCCGTTCTCAACCAATTTTTTAGTATATATTATAAATTTAAGTTTCTTGCACTGCAAAGTTGCTAGAGCACATGGCATTTGCTGAAGTGAAGGCATGCACCTTTTTCTCATATATAATTTTTTCATACAAAAAAAAAGATTCATAAGTGGAAACAAACAGGAAAAGAAGTGAGCCACAATAGAAAATCTGTTGATACCCTTTAAAATAGTCAAAGATAAAAAAGAACGGACTTTTTTTTTTCCAAAAAAATTATTCCTAAGTGGAAACAAACAAAGAAAAGAAGTGAGCTTTGTTGATACTCTCTAAAAATCAAAGATGAAAAAGAACTACCACGATTGCATCAGTGTTACTATGTCTCTTTATCTGTTAACTGAGACAATTAGTGTAAACCATATAGGTCTTAAAGAGATTACAGATGTAGTTGACAGCAAGGAATTTAATTTGATTCACTTATTGTTTTCAAAGAAAAGAACATGATCCAATATCAAGAAGCATGATTGTTCTGCAAGGTGAGTTACTCAAAAGAGTGTGACAAGTGTCCCTGAAACTAATTCAGAGCCAGTCTAATAGGAACTGAGCATCTTTTGAAAATATGATATTACTGCTTGAGCCCCATGTTATGCCTATATTATCGATTGCTCAAAAAGTGGCTTTAACCTCTGAGTTATAAGTCTCACGGCTTAGCCAAGTAGAACTGGTTCAAAGGTTTATTTCTGTGGGATAGTATCAACTATTTTACATATAATTTCCACAACAGCGGAAAAAGTCTTATGAAATTCTATTTTACTTTTGCATGCAATAATTCTTTTATTGTGATTAACTTGACACATTTCTTACTGTGCTTTATTGAAAACAGTCCTGCTATTCAGGAGAACAGGGTAACAACTGTACAGTGTTTGTCCGGCACTGGTTCCTTGCGAGTTGGAGCCGAATTTTTGGCTAGACATTATCACCAAGTAAGGATTCACTCTCTTTTCCCTTTTCCTTTTTGAATAATTTTTTTATATATATACTTTTTGGCTTTTGTGACTAGTGTTAGAATTCAATTGACCACAATTAGTCTGACTTTGCAGCGGGTGATATACATTCCTCAACCAACATGGGGAAACCACCCAAAAGTTTTCACTCTAGCGGGTTTGTCAGTGAAGACTTACCGATATTATGATCCTGCAACTCGCGGACTCAACTTCCAAGGTGGGAACAGTCCTCCACCAATAAGTAGTGACTTTAATAGAACTAACGATATATATGCTTTTCCCATTGACATTATTTGTGTGACTTTAATTTATTAGATTGTTTGAAATGATATTGATGTGCTTGTTGTTCTGTTGTCTGGAGTGTCCTCTATCTACAAAGTTGCAACTTTTATAAGAATAATTCGTTTTGATCTTATTTAACTCTGGTTTTGATTCATTGATTTATGTGAGCCTTGTGTACCCTTAATTTTCTTAATTTTGCTTCTTTTTTTCCTGTCTTGGATATTTGGTGTACAATCTCATTGATATGGCTTATTAGAGTATTCATGTCAATACATATATGTGTGTGTATATATGCCTAATATGTTATATGTTATTAATGTTCAGTACATGATTTTATTTACGTCGTGCAAGCCTTTTTTTGGTGACTGACAGGCTTGTTAGAAGACCTTGGTTCTGCATCATCAGGAGCAATTGTGCTTCTTCATGCATGTGCTCATAACCCCACTGGTGTTGATCCAACTTCTGCACAATGGGCACAGATGAGGCAGTTGATGCGATCAAAAGGATTGTTACCTTTCTTTGATAGTGCTTATCAGGTGAGTTTGTGCATGCTCTGAAGGTCAAAGCAATTATTCCTTAACTGGACAGCA
Organism: Panax quinquefolius; assembly: GCA_020205615.1. Taxonomy (NCBI): domain Eukaryota; kingdom Viridiplantae; phylum Streptophyta; class Magnoliopsida; order Apiales; family Araliaceae; genus Panax; species Panax quinquefolius. Next base: position 80,823,370 of record CM035174.1, on the reverse strand, counting down.
TCTGAATCTGAGTAATGAGCTTTGTATACTATTTATTCTTAAGGATTGATTGATTTGATGGATTCTCATTATTCTAGGGTTTTGCGAGTGGAAGTCTAGATCGCGATGCAGAGTCTGTTCGCATGTTTGTTGCTGATGGTGGTGAATGTGTTATAGCTCAGAGTTATGCAAAGAATATGGGGCTCTATGGAGAGCGTGTTGGTGCTCTAAGCATTGTAAGTCATATCTGAATGAAGTTGTATCTGCCAATTTGATATGTATTCTCTATTGACGCCTCGACTTCTGCCTACTATAATTTTCAGAAGTAGGAATGCAAGTACAACTTCATTCCCTTTTCCATGTCTCATTCATTACTTTATTATTTTGTGTCACTGTATGAGACAAGCATCTACTTCTGTTCTTGGTATTCCTGTTGGCATTTTTGCTGGAAAGATGTTTTCCAGACTTTGTGAAGCAAAATTTAAGAAATTTTAACTTTATTGTCATCTAGATTCCTTGCAGAAGCTAGTTAGAGAATCTAATAAGTTTCACCATTTTTTTTTATAAATGTTATGTAATGTTAGTGTTAGAGTATTAACTTTTGCTGCTTTTCTTTTATGCCTGGTGTGACTGCTTGTCCTTTTCTGTACTGAGAGAAATAATATTTTGATATTAATTTAGCAAATTAAATTTAATATATTTCTGGAGTATTTTTTAACTGTGGCTGTGTGGTTTAGGCCTTTAGGGAAAAGATGTTTCATCATTTTTACTTGAAAATTCTTCTCCATTTTCTCTCCTCTTTTTTTTTTGGTCTTTTTGTTTGTGAATTACCTAGAATTTCTTTTATTTTATTTTTTTTAAAATAATATTAAATTTATGGTGTTGGGAGAGGCTACTGCCAGAGTACCAAGTCTCTCGTGGAAAATACAAATAACAAAATGTTAGAAGGTATTTACAAATTACTTAAATCATGGAGGCGGTGATGACTGATGATCCCCTAACAAGGACTGGAATTTAATAGCTCAAAATGTCAGATGTACATTGTTATCTTCTGAGTGCAAAGTTTCACAAAATCCTCATTTTTAAGGTTTGCAAAACTACTGATGTGGCAAGTCGGGTTGAAAGCCAGTTGAAACTTGTGATCAGGCCAATGTATTCAAACCCACCCATTCATGGAGCGTCTATTGTGGCTACCATACTCAAGGACAGGTATTGTCTTATAACCTGCCTTGTGCAGTCTGCTAAAGAATTGGAAGTTGATATCTTTTATTTCAGGATTTTTCTTGTTTTTTTTTTCTAGTATCTTTATTCAGTTCAAGGATGAGTAGATTTCAAACAGCAAGTCTTAGCTGGTAGAATTTGTCTTTTTAATTTGTTTGTGCTCTGTCTGCAGTAACATGCACCATGATTGGACAATTGAGTTGAAGGCAATGGCTGAACGTATTATTAGCATGCGCCAGCAACTGTTTAATGCTTTACAATCTAGAGGTATCATGTTATTTCTTTGATTTTGGCAGTGCAAGTTCATGTTCATGTTTGTTTCTTTCCCAAGTTTACAGCTGGCCATGGATCTAACATAGGCTCATGCATTAACAAAAATAGCCAAAACTTGAATCTTGTTTAATAAAGAGAAAAGTCCAACCAACTTGGTATATAACCCAACTTAGAACTACCTTAAAGAAAGAAAAAATCTGAACTTAGAGTGGACAGACTCGAGGCAAATTATAAGCTCAAAAAGTGGAGTTCCTGGTATCTTTCTTATTAGTCTGGATTCTTCAAGTTTGTCTTATACGGTTTTACCTACCTTCCCTGCACCCTTTTATTCCCTGCTACACTACTGTTATCAAATTCTAGTCTTGAAATACTCGAGCACTCAGAGCATAATAAGTTGATTAATCTACTATTTTAATGCTATAACTCAAATTTTTATTCTTCTTTCCTAATAATTTTTTTTTAAAGTTCTTTGTTTCCCTCGTCTTTGTTGTGATTTGTCTCTTTAAGCTGCATGTGAAAAACCATATCAAACCCATAGCTGGATTTGTGCTTAGTTAGAGTTCAAAATTCATGAGCTGAAGCCTTACGAGTAGCAGGCCAACTGGTCAGGACACCTTTTGTGCATACATCTAACATCTTGGGTTGAATGCACTTATGTTTCTATTCTTCTCTTTGTTTTGTAGGTACACCTGGTGATTGGAGTCACATTATCAAGCAGATTGGAATGTTTACTTTCACAGGACTCAACTCAGAGCAGGTCACCTACATGACTAAAGAATACCACATTTACATGACATCTGATGGGTAAGAAGATTCTGCATTATTTTATTATATTTGATGTTCTTGAACTATAAAGAATAGTGATTTCCTAAAAGGCTAAAACAAAATCCTTAGCTTATGTTTTTTGTAACTTACAACTGGGGTTTATTTGAGTGGAGGGGGAGGGGTGTATTTTTAGGTTGGAGGGGTGGGGGGTTTCCATACATAATAGAGCCAGTTTCTTTGCATATCTGAATTTAGCAGCCATTTTTGTTCATTCCTATTTCCAGATATAGTTTTGCTCATTCCTAGTCTTAAATTCCATAAGAATCAAGTAGATTTGGTTTTTCATAAAGATCCAAGTTTTAATTAGCATTCATTGTTTTATATATTGGCTTTTCCTATTCCTTGTTTCACAATGTCTATTGAAGGGCTACTGCAGAATTTCATGTTTGCGCATGAAACCATTTGTATAATAACTGCTGTGTTGTATGTACACATATTTAAGATATGCTAATATACACAATGTGTGCGTGTGTGGTTTGTTATGTTTTATATTATGCTGAAGAATATAATCCACTTGCTACTCATTGCCATACAGAGATGTCAAGAAGGATTAGATATAGAGCGTTATTGCAGATCAAATGTGAAATAGTTAGGTCACAAGTTTTGAAGACGAGACTCTTCTGTTATGTACAACAATAAAAACACTATTGATGAGTTCTTGAGTGAATAGCAGTCATAATTCCTACACCACTTACGTCTTGAAGGCTACTTTGAAATGTAGAGCAAAAAGTAGAAATCTCTCTTCTACATATAGAAAGGAAAACTGTGTTAAAGGGGGGGAGAGACTTATCTGAAATCGTTGGTCCAAAAGGTGGATATCAGCCAGATAAATGTATGTAGACTACTAGACTGGCATTTTACGTATTCCATCTCTTCCAATTCTTCGAAGATCCCAAAACTTAAGTTTATTTATGAATTCTGGTATCTATGACTAGCCTCATATTTATATTCTTAGGAGTACACATTGCTCCCCTACTTTCTCCCTGGATAGCTAAGGGTTTGCTGGTGGAATAACATGAAATAAAAGTAAAAAGAAAACAAAATTTGAGTTTCTAATCATTTGAATTTTTTTTATTGCGCAGCCGGATTAGCATGGCAGGTTTGAGTTCTCGGACAGTCCCACATCTGGCAGATGCAATACATGCTGCCATTACACGTGTTGTCTAAGTAGGCAAAATTTGGACAATACTATGCTCTCCTCTTCCTCTCTCTCTTGTAGCAAGCCCCTTACAGCCTGATTTACTCCTAGTGTTTTCATATGGCATTTTGATGGTTTTTTGAAAATAATTTTTACCTTGTGTATATGAGGTAAAAAAACTAAATGCCGGGTTCCATTGAGAAAGTTGCATGTATTAAAATCGGAGGGATTTTCTGGTGAGGAAATGTATGTGCTTTAACTGGTTATACTGGAAGTCTGGAATGGTGTATAATTGTAATATTTTCATATTTAACATTTTCTCCATCTTCCTGCTCATGCCTCGCTATCATTTTATAGCATTGTTGGAAAAGATTGTAGGAAAATGATTGAAAAATTAACCATGTGAGCAGATGCATCTGTTGACGTGTACATCAAAAAAATTCTATATATTTTTTTACGAGAATAGTTAGTATGAAGTTGATTTTGGTCAATTCACCAATACAGTGTCGACATGCAGATCGAAAGGTGATTTCTTTACGTATTGGTCAATTGATCAACTTATCATGAAGTTATAGTAACCGGATTTATTTTTTACAAGGGTTTGAAAGTTTAATGAATTCAAAACAATAAAATAAAATAATTTGTATGCTTTTTTGATAGCTTGATAAGAGTTTAATATTTTTGAGTTTTATTGCGATAAATTTATGTCAATTTATAATTTCGAAACTTATCAATATATGAGTTTCATTTATTACACATCTCTCCAAAAAAAGTTACCACTAATACATATGAATACGTAATTGACAATCAAAAAATTAATTAAACATTCACAATATATATTATTTTTCAAAAAAAATAAAATTGTCATTTTTGTCTAGTAACAAGACTTGAGGTAAACACATGAAAACAAGGTATAATAACTATTTTAAATATTTCAAGATACAAAAAATCACAACTTCATTCAACAATTATCCATCCCTCTGGACAATTATAGCTGTGTGCCGGGGTGAAATTGAAAATCAGGTGCCTGTATTTGAAGTTCTTCATCTTCTATGGTGGCCCAGGAAATGGAGGGTGGTGGTCCACCAGAAATTATAACAAAGAAAACAGAAAGAAGACATGAAACAACAAATCAAGAGATATAAGGCCTGAAAAAAGTTTCTAAACAAAAATCAAAACTCTGAAGAGGATGACAGACCAATCTTTGCCTTAGAATAAATGGATATTCCCAATGAACTGAAAAAGATACCACCAGCTATCCACTAATAATATACTCCCTCAGTTACCACAAAATTAGAGAGAAATTTACAACAACAAAAAAACCACTATATTCTCTTGGCAGTTTTAGAATTAATACATGCTTTTTGTGCCCGTATCATATTGCAACTTCTATGATCATTTGCTTTGTAACAAGAAAATGAAGAAAAAGGGAAATATATTAGGAATGAGCTTTCATTTATATTTATATATATATATAAAGAATCCGAAATCCATACATATTTCAATTGGATAAAGAAGGTAAAGATATGGAGGAATGCAAAATAAACACATGTATAAACTTAAATTTAGTTATAACACAAGTCCAGCCAAAGAACCAGCTACCTGCAAGCCTTCAACAAGTAGGAAGAGGGACTTGAGAAGGTCATGGCAGTTGAAAATCTCCCACTTTCTGTTCCCTTGCCAGGAGTATCACATTCACTAAAATCAAGTACCCGCCGCTCCGTCTGAAAAGATTCCAAGGAATAAAAATGTTAAATGCTTGTATAAAATTACAGAAAATGATTTTTATGACAATTAATTTTATGGCAAATGTGAATTGCGACCAACATTTCCCTCTAAGCGATAAAATAAGAGTAATGAGTAGGTCCCTTCCTTGCACCTTCCTATCTCATATATTCACATATGTTGGTATTTGGCCAAATTCTAGCCAGCAAAAATATGTTTAAGTAGCAGCTAGTTCAAACTGATCATACATACCAAGACATTTGAAGTTGATTCTGCTTTTTCTTTTTCATTGCTGGAGCATCTATTCTTTAATATCGTATCAGGAGTTTCGTCTCCCAAAACCTCCTTGGCATCGGCTAATGCAGCTGCAGTATGCTCACTTAACTGTTTCATTAGCCCAATAGCATCATAGCTTTTGCTGTCGCCTGGGCTCATAAAATAACCAATATCCTGCAGAAAGTCCAAACACAAAAGGAGGTTAAATAAAGCAAAGAAAGAAAATCTTAAACATGAAAAAAACAAAAATCAATCTATTTAGTACCAGAACTCAGATACCTCAATCGTTATGTCTGTATCAAACCTTGGGCCCAGCACAAAAGAGTTGATAAACCAAGGAGATTTCCAGGCTGAAGGGGAATCAATACTTCTCTTGAAAGGAGTTTCACCAAAACTGCAGAACAAAAAAACCATCAGCAAGCAAACCGTGAAAAGCAACTGGCTACAATACTTAAAAAAGCCGAAGAGTGAAAATAATTTTGCATGACACCCATAAAACATATCTTTTCAAGCAAAAGAGAAGATAATTTGCCAAACAAATTTGCATAAGCAAATAACAGGATCAATAAAATTCTGAATAAGTAGAATATATCATACATGTTTAAATTTTCAGCACCGTCAGTTTTTCCAGAATTAGGAATGACAATATCCAGGGGAGCTGATGACCGATCAGAATGTATGGATGTAGTTGCAACAAGATGATTTCCACCCTTCTTTATGTAGGCGGTACTAGGGCTTAAGGTGGATAAACATGGGTTCTTTGATGAGGATTCTGAAATAGCAACTTGACTTGATGCAGCTTCTAACCTTCTAGTGTACTGACTTCCAAGATTTCTTGCACTTGAACTCGTGACTCTGTTTGATTTGATTCCAAGCCGATCAGGAGAAAAGAAGAGCATATCATTAATTTTCTGTTCAACAAGGACTCCAGAAGGCTGCTGTTCCTGGGAAACAATAAGGATGAGAAGTTTCATCTGACAGTTATTTCTAACTTTACATGTAAATGTAATAGTCAAATTACATGATTAAGTACTCTACACCTTAACTCTAATAGAAAGCAAAAGAAACTAATCAAAATAAGCATGTAAAACTTATTTCTGTCTTTCAATCTAAGCATCAACACATCTAATTCTTGTCCAAGCATCAAATACTTGGACAAGAATTAATATTTTTTCCATTTATCTAGTTCCATTGATATCGAAGGAGGGAGGGAGAGAGAGAGAGAGAAGAAAAGAACTCACGGCTTGTGCAGCAGCGTCACCCTTAGTTTTAGCATCATTACTAGTAGTCCCTTGCTTTATGTTGTCCTGTGAATTGGTGCAATCAAACTCTTTGTCTAACATTGTGTTTTCTGATAGTGCAGTGCAATTTTTGTGCTCCTGTTTACCCATTGCAGTAGCATCACTCATATTTTCTTTATCTTCGTCAGAAGAACCAGAGGATCTTTCCATGTTTGCTGGTGGAGACGTTACAGGTGCTTCATGGTTGCCATTCTCATCAAACACGACCTCTAATTGAGAAAAATCTCTGGCCAAGTTGGAGAATGACTTCTGATTCAGGCCGCTTTCGAGCTTCTTTTCACATCTTTTTTCGGATAAAGGTGAAACTAAATCTCGGTGTCGTTTCTTCAATATGGATGGCGTACCTGTAAAACTCTTTGCAGCACTTTTCAGCACAGCATCTGGACTGTCATCACGTGATGGTGAGTCCCACAACCTAAATGGAGTAAAAGAATTCATAGAAGACGTCATTAGCTGTCGGATACCAAGAGGGCTATACTCCTGCTGCATGTCTGTACCAGTCTGGATTAGATCACAGCTGAAGAAAGGAACATCCAAGCATGGAAAACGAGGCGGCTCATAGAATAGAACTCCAGCATCCTTCAGTTCAGCCGGTTCAATTTGCTTTTCATCCAGTGAATGGCAGTTTTGAATATTGTTTGTTTCTTCGGAAGCATCTGCAGGAACAAAATTTGAAGAATTCATTTCCTGATCAGGTTGCTGTTGCAGTCCTACATTATCTGTCCCATTATCAAAATGAGAATCAGCAGTCTCATCGTTATAGATGAAGTCATCATGTGTTCTTGTGAGCAACTCCTCTTCTTGATTTTCAAGTGGGAGGTCATTAAATTGATTGGGATCACTACCTACGATAATTGCACCATCATCATCTGAAAGTTGTGAAGGAATGGAAAAGGGCTGACACCATGAAGTTCCCAACATGTCAGTGTTGAAGGAGTAGTAAGAGCTTGAAGCTAGAGGGGCAGAGTCAGGGATCTGATGATGTGATGACCGGTAAAGTAATGAATCTGTGAACCCATCAGCGTTGGTGATATTTGAGCTCCTAGTAAGGCTTCCCATGGAAAATTGATCTTCATTTCCTGCCTCCGGGTAGCCATCTTCAGATATCAACAAATGCTCTGGTTTATCACACCCCATTACCATGTTTGTCAGTGGAGTGGAAGCACTTATAGCCACAGAATTTTGCAAAGGAAAAGGTACCCCTTCATGGTTTTCATTGCCAGATATGCAATGCAATAACCTTGAAGATTCCTGCTCCAACAAATCCAGCGAAGATATGTTTGGTAAACCATTTGTATCAAGCTGCCATTTTTTTTCTGGAGAAGTCACCCAATCATTTGAAAAATTATGTTCAAGGAGCTTGGCTAAACTACCAAATTCATAAGGTATTTCTGGCATAGAAAACGAAATTTCTTGATAGGCTGTTTGAATATTATCAGAAGACGATGCTTGACTGCTCAATTCCTTTCCATGACTAGATTCTTCAGTCAATTGAAAATCCTCTCTTACAGCTGCATTGGCCATGTCAATATTATTTTGAGAACAAGCCAACATAGTAGAACCTTGACTACATTCTGATGCTTCTTCCGCTTCTATTCCATCCCTGGGAATATTATCATCACCACTGTACTGCTGAACCCTTGATGAAGAAGAAGACATTGATTGGTTTGCAAGGCTGTCATGAGGCAAACCTTGGAACTGTGCAAGTAAGCCCGACGCCAAGTATGAATCCAATTTCTTTTTGACAGAACTATTCCAATGGTTTTTAATGGCATTGTCTGTCCTGATAACCGTGCAGGCAGACAGATATTCAATACTCATGCATAATGACAGTTTCAACATTGAAAAAAGATGAATATGCTCGGTGAATAAAAAAGTTAAAAAATAAAAGAAAATTAGAAAAATCTGCTGATGATGGACGCCGGCCAAGGAATTACATGTATATTTAGAATTTTGACTAGCTAATCAAGGAGGAATATGCTGCACTTGATCTTATAAAGAAGGAATATGTTACACCTGATCTTATCCAGACGGCCGATAAAGGTAAGTGTGAAACCCGTATTTCAATAACAATATCAAATCTTCCAAATGTATAAATAAATAAAATACCTTCCTGATAAGTATTTTGATAACTCTGCCCACTTGTTCCCATAAGCTTGATGGGCACGAATCAAAGCCAATTCTTCTTCTTGTGTCCAAGGATCCTTGTTTATGGCAGGATTTAGATGATTGTGCCACCTGGAAAAATGTATCCTTGACATAAAGACAATGCAGAATGATATTTGCTAAAAATTAAAAACAATTAAGCAGTGTAAGTGATCATCTTGCATTCACTAATTCAAGAAAGTCACTTGCAAATTGCAATTGATTGTCATTACGCTGGCAAAGATAAAATTCAATATTCCAAAACATGAATGTAACTTAAAAAAACTAGTCTACAAAACCAAATCTCCAATAAAAAGAGGAGATACTGGAACTATAAACAAAACAAGAAAAATATAAGCAGTGGATATTAAAATTTATTTTGCTACTGGAGAAGGTGGATGAAAATTCAGTCTATAAAAGACCACAAAGTTAACTTTGTAACAATTCAGACAGGACAAAGTCTAGACGGGTAAATGAAGGTTGCTTGCAGTAATGAATTTTTTTACTTCAGTGTCTGATGAAAGCAATTTTAAAATCGCAAAATAAAACAAGTAATAGGCAAATCATGAAACTAGATGATTAAATGAAAATACACATATCCAGGTGGCAAATTAAGGATTCGATAATTGTCTCAGGTATACATTAAAGTAAGGGAAGATGAAGCATAAAATCGCTGAATAATATAAAAGAAAGTAGATGCTAATAGCAATTAGCAATTAAAAATATGTATGAAAGACAACGCCCCATCATACAATGACTGTGCATTCACAACTCCAAGAAAGTCATCCTCGCATTAACTTACATTTGTAATAATGATTCTAAACATCAGTTCAAATGCACTGCCAATGCATAAATGTGAAGATAAATACATGTAAAAAAGCAAGTTTAGGCTAACAATGAAAGGAATCTATAATTAAAAAAACAAATTTCTCAGTAACAAAAAATAAATAAATGAAATGATCAGCAAAAAACCTGTATACTGCTATTTGAGGCCTCAGTGAATTGCCTAAGGTAAGGGTTAGAGAAGAAGATGTGGAGACGGAACTTTAACAAAATTTGTAATTCCCTACTTTGAGGGGTTAAAGACGAAAGGTTTTGTTAGGTGCTAAGCCACTGAAGGAAGGTTAGGTTCTCTAAACAATGTTCTATTTTTGCTCAGTTATAATGTAGTGGTTATTTACAAACTTGATTAGTATATTTACTATAAGATAATTTGATTAAGTTTGGTCAATTTATGCAGAGAAATGTCAAGCTAGCATTTGAGAAGGGCTTCTAACTACAGAAAGGTAAAGTAAACATCATGCAGACTCATGAACAGGCGAACACCAAAAAGTCCAACTTTCGGCGTTGTTTAGACATACATTAATCAATTTGGCAGCACTTGTACTCGTAAAGCTTAAGTAAGGAAATACACAGCACTGAAATTCAGAGGTTGAAGCAGTCATATCCAATCTTACCTTTCTCGACACTGCTTACCAATACGTCCAGGTAGATGTTGTGCAATAGTAGACCATTTTTTTGGCCCATAGTGGTCCACCAATTGTATTATTATTTCATCATCCTAAACATATGTTACAAAAATAATAGCACCAATGAAGTCAGAATACGGAAATGCTCAACAAAATAGGGAAATTCGAACAATCAATAAACAATTCTTGCCTCACCTCTTTAGACCATGGACCTTTGACAAGCTCCGGATTTAAAACTTTCTGCCACCTGTGTAAGCACTGAACATCTGTCCGTTCTTTGAAACAATCCGCTACACATAGCATGATGTCAATTTTAAATATTAATCTGACACTGGTGTAAAGCATTCATGAAATATAGGTAGCCTCAAAACTAATTAAGGACAAAATCAGAAGCAATGGTGATGGTTTGGTAGTGCAAGTCAAAACATTTGCAGCACAATAATGACACAAAGATGTACAACTGCAAATCGAACAAAACCAAAAAACGTCGTGCATAGTAGTGAGGATAAGAAAATTAACCATGATGGAGATAAAGTCTGCCTAGATAGAGAGGTTGGTACAAAGTGAAATTGAAACGATGTTAGAGACTTGAAAGACTTTAAAAAAACCTTAGTAGAGCATGCAGAAGACTGAGTTGAGTTATAATTGCTACAAAGCTATTCTAGCTACAAATGATTCTCAAATATTTCTCTATGGCACCAGCAGGTTTCCCCTTCCCAAAGAAAAATCGAGGAAAACCCTACAAAGTCAATAGAACAATGGGCGTATGGCATAGAAAACAAAATAGTATGAACCATGAAGTCACTAAGCAATGATCATCCCTGTAGATTTCTTGCCTTATGCCTACTATAATGTATCAGAAGAACTCAAGAGCTATAATCCGTAAAATAGACTAAGTGACTAACTCAAATAGCCAACGGCCCAACACGCTTAAAAGTGAATTAGGATTGCTTGCCTATTGTACATGTTGAAGTTACATATCCACTGAAAAATCCATCTAGTGGCCCAGAGGCCAAACTTAGAGTAGGCGTAGCTATACTTAATTATGTAGATAGTCAAGTGATCTATATACAAATCCACACATTTCTTTCTAGCATTTCATACGAGATTACATTCTACACAACTCTAGTCGATGTTGAGTTCACATAAATTATCAATAATTATAAATAAAGGAATGACTCACTCATTAATTCTATATTAAAGGGGGAGAGAGAGAGAGAGATCTAATCTAAATTGCAATACTCCCGAATGCATCGAGTAAAGTTCCCATATTATTTCCTAATGCCTAGGCGACAAAGCAAGGAATTTAGTTCTATGCTAACATATGCCTGATTTTTCTCATGGTAACAGAATAACTAACGCAAAGCGCATACAACAAACATTGACATATAAATAGTTTATTCTACTAACCACGTTCCTCCTCTCATCGTTCAAATTCTCAGTTACAACAAACTAAATTATTAGTAAAACTTTTTGCTTGCCTTTGACAAATATAAATTAAAATTGATAAATTAGAAACCATAATACGTACAAAAAGATTCTACCGAATGCCAACAGGTGTACAACAATGAGCGCCTTCTGGGCTTCCTCAATAAGCGATTACATAACATAATCTACTTGAAAATGCACATCTTCTGATACTACGCTTGAAACAACTTAACCGATTTTAAAAAGCCTACCCCAACGTAAAACGTTCCAGATAAACGTATTTGGTACGAACCAAGCAATGCAAAGAAACTTACCCCTACCGTACTCCATGTCACAAAAAGTGATACATTCTGTCCTGTTTCTGTTCCATGTACCATATTGAATCCAGTAACAATGGTCTCATCTATACTGAATTGAAAAAACAAAAGAGTCTAAATCTGAAACCACTAATCTCTCAGTCCACCCTTGAAGAAAGAAAAAATACAACTTAAGAGTACACTATAAAATGTTCCTAATGAAAAACTTTCGATTTTTTAATTTTAAAACGTCTATTCATTTACAATTTTGTTTTAATCCAACACTGTTAACAAAAATTAATATAAGTTGCACAAAAAGGAAGCTTACTATAGAAATAAGCAGATGTTAGTTATACATTAAGAAATTCATCTCTTAATGGCTATACCGGAAAAAAATTCTCTTTGTATCAAACTACATAAAAGTAAAATTGTTAGAATGTAGAATATTTTGTAAATCTGTTAGAATATTATTATAATCTAGCTATTTAAGGAAGGTCGTATCTATCCTTGATTACAGCTCTAATTAGATCCTTAATTATAGTTTGATTGTAACAAAATGTAGTATATATTCACCAATTTATTTGTTCATTGGCAATGTAGCAAATTACTGTTCATCCGTTACCGGTACTGTAGCAAAGTATTGTTAATCATACGCGATAAGTTCTAGAGTGCTCGCCCCTCTCTCCTCTTCTCATCTACAATAGTTGTGTGTTGTTTGGTTCAGTTTTCCTCAATTTTTTCTCATATACAGTGGTATTATCTCTATTTTTTCCGTTGTTGGTAACTATATTGTTTACCTTACGAGATATAGTGTTCCTTAAGCCTTTGAATCATCTTTGTTGATTTTTTTGGATATTCGTGTTGCTTTTATTATACTATATCATGTATATCATGGCAGAATCTAATTCTATCAATAGTGGTGATCCTAGTGGTCTCACTTCTGAGGAAATTTTAGCTTTTTGGACACTCTTGTCCACTCCGAGCTCCGCTCATCATGTCCAGTGATCCAGTCAGGTATATTTTCTCATGCACTTAATGTTACTTCTGCATGTACCTCTTGGATTATTGATTCAGGTGCTACAAAACATATGACTGGTTCATCCTAATTATTTACCACTTATACTCCTTGTTCCGACAAAGATAAAATGTTAATAGCCGATGGTTGACTTTCTCCTATCTCAAGGAGGGGTTCCGTACTCTTACTATATCTTTATCTTTTGTTCTTCACGTACCTTCTTTTTCTGCAAATTTATTATATGTTACATGTCTCACCAAGTTTCTAAATTGCTCGGTTACTTTTTTTCCTTTGTATCTTTCAGGACTTGGTGTCGGGGCAGAGGATTGGCAATGGTAGTGTAATTGGTGGTCTCTACTATCTAGATGGCTCTCATACTAGTCTACCTTTGGTTGAGAAAGGAACTTCCACTCAGGCTCTTCAATCTACTATGACTAGTATGGCCTCCCTTCATCAGTGGCATTGTCGTCTGGGACATCCTTCATTTAGTACTTGAGAATCTTTGTTTCCTCATTTAACTAAACAGTGTAAAAAATTATTTTTTTGTGAGCCGTGTGACTTAGCTAAACACAAACTCTTAGTTTATCCTACTATTCATAATCGTCATTTTGAACCATTTGTTGTTATTCATTCTGATGTTTGGGGACCTTATTGAGTTATTTCTTGTACATGTCATTGTTGGTTGTTACATTTATTGATTGTTATTCTCGCATAACTTGGCTTTATCTTCTTCGTTGTAAAAATGAAGTTTTTTCCTTTTTTCGAGAAATTCATAAAATGATACAAACATAATTTGATGCTAAGGTCAAAATTTTACAGTGACAATGGTCGTGACTATTTCGATGGTGCTTTTGGTTCCTATCTTACTAACCATGGCATTATTCTTCATACTTCTTGTGTTAATACTCCAGAACAAAATGGCGTTGACAAGAGAAAAAACCGTCACTAAAAGTTGCTCGCTCACTCATGTTCACCATGAAAACACCCAAATCTTTTTGGGGTGATGATGTTCTTACTGCTACCTTTCTCATCAATCGGCTTCCTTCTAGAGTTCTCGATAAACGGAGCCCAATCTCACTTCTCAAACATTTTTCTGGCCCTTCACTTTCTCCACATGGTTTTTGGTTGTGTGCTTTGTCCATAATAAAAATCCTACTCAGGGAAAGCTTGATTCCAAATCTCTCCGTTGTGTCTTCATTTGGTACTCTCCTACACAAAAAAAAGGTTATAAATATTTCCATCCTCCTAACCAAGTTTATATTACTCATGATATCACCTTCTGGGAATCTGAATCATTTTATCTCGTTCCCTCATCTCCTTAGGGGGAGAAATCTACTAGTGCAGAGGAGTTGATGGACTTTGAACCTAGTTGTGACATTCATTCTGCTATCACTTATCCTATAGTCATTGATATCTCTTTACAGGGGGAGTTATATAATAGATGGAACGGACCTGATTTGAAGACCTATAAGGAACCGATCTTGTCTGTACTACCACGGCAGCTCTGCTCCCTAGCTCTCCAGCTTGCTCTATTGATCCTAATGGTAATAACTCAAATATCCCTACAGAAAATTGTGATATCAATATTCCTATTGCCCTTAGGAAAGGAGTTGGATCATGTACTCAATATCTTATTTCTAACTTTAATGATAATTTATCTATCGTGCCTTTGCTTCCTTGTTCCTTAAGGGTGTTAGGAAGCAATCCAAGATGAAAAATGGAGGAAAGCTATCATAGAGGAAATGATTGCCTTGAGAAACATGAGAGTAAGTTCCTCTTCCCCATGGGAAGAAATCGGTTGGGTGCAAATGGGGATATACAGTGAAGCAATCTGTTGAGAGACTCAAAGCTAGACTAGTTGCAAAAAGATACACTCAAACTCGTGGAATTGATTATGAGGAGACATTTGTTTCAGTGACAAAAATGAATTATGTCTGTACCATTATATCTTGTGTTGTAAACTTTGGGTGGAACCTCCAAAAACTTGATGTAAAAATTGATGTGAAGAATGCATTTCTTCATGGGGACCTTAAGGAGGAAGTATATATGGAAGTCCCTCTAGGTTTTACCTCATCAACAACTAATGGAAAGGTCTATAAGTTATGAAAAAGCTATGTATGAGTTGAAACAGTCCCCTAGAGCATGGTTTGACAGGTTCTATAAAGCCATGATGTTAGGTACAAGCAAAGCCGGGCAAATCACACTATGTTCGTCAAACGTGGAAATGGCAAGATCACCATTCTCATTGTCTATGACATTGTCGTAACTAAACATAATGAAGATAAGATGGTTAATCTCAAGGCAAAACTTGCCAATAAATTTGAAATGGCCACTTGAAATATTTTCTTGGCATAGAAGTTGCAAAGATCTTCTAGTGGCATCTTCATGTCCCAACGGAAGTATGTACATCTATTACCAAAGATGGGCATGTTAGGATGCAAACCAGCTGACTTTCCCATTGAGTTTAATCATCATCTTACAGGTGGCATAGGATCCACTGTTGATAAGGAGAGATATCAACGGTTAGTGGGAAGACTAATTTACCTCTCCCACATTAGACCTGATATTTCCTATGTTGTGGGAGTAATAAGTCAATATATGCATGATCCACAGGATTGTCACATGGAAGCAATCTATAGAATCCTTAGATATCTAAAATCTGCTCCTAGAAAGGGAATATTATTCTCACATCATGACCATATGCTTTTACCAATGCAGTTATCAATGGTCAGGTTGATGATGATAATGCTGCTTTTACATTTGGATATTGTTCATTTATGCGGCAACCTTGTCACTTAGCACAGAAAAAAACAGTCGGTTGTGGCTAGATCTAGTGTTGAAGCAGAATATCGTGCTATTGCCTTGGGTGTGTGTGAATTTATGTGGTTGTGAACATTGTTAGAAGACTTGGGAATCATAACTAATGAGCCAATGAGAATATTTTGTAACAATAAAGCAGCCATCAGTATTGCAAATGATCCGATACAACATGATAGAACGAAGCACATTGAGATTGACAAACATTTCATCAAGGAAAAGTTAACTAGTGGTCTCATTTGCATACCTTTTGTCAACACAAATCATCAGCTTGTATCTTGACCAAAGGTCTCAATAGTACAACGTTTCATCTCTTATGTTTCAAGTTAGGCTTGCAAGACATCCGCACCAACTTAAGGGGGAGTTTTAGAATGTAGAATATTCTATATAAATCTGCTAGAATATTATTAGAATCTAACTATTTAGGGAGGGTAGTATTTAGCCTTGATTACAGCTCTAGTTAGAGCCATAATTGTAGTTTGATTGTAACATAATGTAGTATATATATAATAAAATGATGAGAAGGATTTAACCTCTCATATTCACCAAATTCTTTGTTTTCTCACAACCCTAAATATGGGATTTAACTAACCAATATTTAATGTCGTAAGAGAATTGATCAAATGTAAACACAAGCATATCATGTTGTCCAAAAATTGACAAGCGCGCCTAACATACATCAAAGCCAACATCAAATTTCTTAGGATGTTTACATAACCAAACAAGAAGATTTGAAAGAGCTACGTACCTATTTTTTTCCAATTTTTCCCATTAAAACGATGAACAGCCTGGCGCAAAATCTCATCCTGGGTAAAAATAAAATTTGGCCAAATCAAATATGCGCTTTTTCAACACGAGGCAGAAATATATTTTATGCAAAGCAATGAATAGAAGATGAGAAGAAATGAAGATTGCATGATGGTACAAAACAGTAAGTTATAGGTGTCCATTTACCTCTTCAAAAGTCCATTGTCCCTTTGTTGAGCGTCTGGTGGGGCCACTAGTCCTCCTATAGAAATAGTTGCATAGTGTTATACAAGTTCAAGTTACACGTCGTTCTTTCATACCAAACAGATGCTAGAGATACAAAAAATTCTTTTCTTGATTTACACGAGTTGGTCAAACCCAACTGTGGGAGAAGAAGGATTTCGGAAGCAATCCCCTCCTATGGATTGATGATTGCTAATGTTATAGATGAAAGGGGAGATCTCGATACTGTATTTAGTATTTGTAAAATAATCAGTCTGGAATGTTATAGTGTTAGTGCGGGTGCGAAAGAATTACCAAAATCAGTTTCAAAAGGCTTTCTTTCATGTCTCCCATAGAAAAATTCATCCTCAACATCAATGTAACAGGTTAATCAGAATGAAAAAGATACATAAATGTCAAGTTTTCCATAAAAATAACTACTTGATGTAGTTGCAGGATTTAAATATAATATTGCATGGTGGTGCAAACAACAAATCTAAAACAGTAAACCTACTCCCTCAAAAATTGACAAGGTGTTTAATGCATCATGAGAAAATATGTTATTTCGTAGATCATATAAACCTTGAAACCTATTATACAGGCCGTGAAGGAATATGGCAAGAGCAAGGTACATCAAGGAAATAGAAATAATGAAAGGAATAAGCATACCCATGTAAAGGTCGCGCTCTCTGACGATGATCAGTGATCCCATCAGAGGAGTTGTTGTTTGTCCTATCGCTTTCCATAACTGATTGATCTACACAAATTTGCACGGCCCAATTTGTTCTTTCCAATAATTCTCTCTCAAATATCTCCCCCAAATCATTATCAATTACACTGTGATGTAGCAGGACCCAGCTCCTTGCCTGATGAAATCTGAAACTAAAAACAATAAAACATAAATTAAAAAATACACGCGACATTAAAACTAAAGCACAATTGAGTACTGAAAAGAAATAAACAAAAATATGCAGTCGGGGGAAAAATTTAAGGTCTGGACAAGCAAATCAGCATTCTTAAAAAAGATTCCCATTCCACTAAACATATTTTTACCCTCCTTAAACTTATATTACACACTGCAGGTACAAACTTAATTATACAAAAAAAAAAAACCATCAAGTAGTATAGCAAACAAAATGATTGGGAAAAAACACACAAACACTACCCTCAGAAAATAAATTAAAGCCGATTTGAATTCTGACCAAATATAATTAAGTAAAGTAGGGTTTGTATAAGAAAATTGCAGAGAGGAAATTCAACAAGAGAAATTGAGAAGAGATTTCAAAAACTAAATTAAAACCACTGATAAAGTCCAAATTTTGATCGAAATTAAAGTGAAATTAAAGCCAAAAAAAAGTAATAGAAAGATGAAAATGGTGACTTACCGAACTAAACTTGAAGGATTGCGATCGGAAACGTGAGAAAATCGAGGGCTTTTTCGATAATACAATCAGATCAACGCCCATTGCTGATCGAATTGGTGAGCGGAAAATATGCAAATACCCTGTGAATTTCCAGCGAGAGAGATTGAGAAAAATTTTAGAGAGAAAGTGTGGTTTCTAGACAGAGAAAGATGCAAACGGTATAATAAGTTTTTCAAAAAATGGCTAGGGGCGGACTATGTATTTCAAACCCTATGCTTAAAGGTCGAGCATCTTTTGAATTGCTTGACGGCGACGTTTTAAACTTCGTCAATCCCAACGGGAAGCTTTTGAGTGTTAAATACCGGTGGCATCCGGTAACAACTTTTTGGCAAACATTTAATCAGGATAAATCATTTTTTTGTCACCGTACTGAGGTCCGATTTTCATTGTGGTTACCAAAACTTTTTTTATTACAATCGAATAATTGTACTCTCAAAATTTTACAAAATGGTTATTACTTCAGATTTCACTTAGAAAAAGGGATGAATGCCGAATCTTTTGCTCAAGTTTACTGACTTTTTGCTTACGTGGAGCAAGTTGACCAGACTTTTTTGCTTACGTGGACTACACTTCTCTTCTTTGTTATCTTTAAACAAAGTGGAGTAGTAAAATTTATGATCTTTAAATAATAATAATAATAATAATTTCAAAATAATAGTAATAGTAATAATAATAATTTTGAAATAATAAAAATAATAATAATAATAATTTCAAAATAACAATAATAATAATAATAATAATAATAATTTTAAAATTTTAAAAAGATTATATAAATTATAAAATATTTTTATATGCAATCTGATGTGTATTTAAAAAATAATATTTTTATTATTTTATTAATTTAAATTATTTGAGCAAGGGTAAATTTGACAAATCATTTTTATTCTTCATTAAAATAAAAAAACAAATTTCATACAAATCTGCATGGAACAAACCCCCAAATACAATTAATTTTATAAAATTAATTGTAATTGTATTTTATAAAATTAAAATTTTTATAAAATTATAATGGTGTATATATAATAATTATTTATAGCTCATCATAAGATTAAATAGATGATATAATAATAATAATAATAATAATAATAATAATAATAATAATAATTATTATTATTATTATTATTATTATTATAAGTACGTATATTTCACACACATTTAACAATATATTATTATGTTATTATATGTTTGAAAAGAGTTTAAGTCACTGTAATAAATAGTTCCACTTTTTAAAAAGAAAAAAAACATTACGTACTTTAATTATGCTCCCAGACTCTATATATGTATATCAAAAGCAAATTGTTAAAAAGCTTTTCTTTTAATTTGTTGCTATTATAATTTTATAAAAATTTTAATTTTATAAAATTAATTGTAATTGTATTTTATAGAATTAAATTTTTATAAAATTAATTGTATTTGAGAGTTTGTTCTCATGATTTGTATGAAATTTGTTTTTTTATTTTAATGGAGAATAAAAATGATTTATCAAATTTACCCTTGCTCAAATAATTTAAATTAATAAAATAATAAAAATATTATTTTTAAATACACATCGCCATATATAAAAATATTTTTATAATTTATATAATCTTTTTAAAAATTTAAAATTATTATTATTGTTATTATTGTTATTTTGAAATTATTATTATTTAAAAATTATTATTATTTTTATTATTTCAAAATTATTATTATTACTATTACTATTATTTTAAAATTATTATTATTATTATTATTATTATTTAAAGATAATAAATTTTACTACTCCACTTTGTTTAAAGATAACAAAGAAGAGAAGTCTAGTCCACGTAAGCAAAAAAGTCTGGTCAACTTGCTCCACGTAAGCAAAAAGTCTGGTCAACTTGCACAGTCAGTATTCCGTCCGTTTTTTCGGACGAAAATCTGAAGTAATGACCATTTTGTAAAATTTTGAGAGTACAGTTATTCGATTGTAATAAAAAAAAGTTTCGGTAACCACAATGAAAATCGAACCCCAGTATAGTGACCAAAAAGTGATTTATCCCCATTTAATCACTACCATAAAAATAGTAGAGTAGTAAATTTTGTTTTAACCAACAAAGTAAAAAAATTGATAATAAACTTTTTAAATTATAGAAGATAGTAGATATCATACTCTACTTGACTCTTCTAATGAATTACTTGTTCCGTTGCAGTTAAACTTGTTATTTATTATTAGTTTAACACTGTTGAAGACTAACGATAATTTATTCTGCATTATCTTAGTCATAATATTTTTTATTGGGCTACTTGAGCTCACCCTTTTATTTTTATTGTTTTCTTCTGAAAATGAGAACGTAGTCGGGGAACGGAGTGATGGTCCGAGATGGTGACTATAGTAGTTCTCACTATTCTATAAAATAGTGTGACAATAATTGTAATAAGGACTCCATTTGAGTTTGGATATTGTCTAGAAGACAATATTCGTGTAAAAACTCTCAGCTACGCTTTTATCGAATTGTATAAAAGAAGTTTGTATTTAAATTATGTACCATGTATTTGACGACTCAGAATGGGTGATGTATACCTATTTTGGGGGCGTCACAGATACTGTACCATTTTCAATTGAGTCATATCCTCGAGTCTTTCCAGAGTTATTATCTCTAAAGACAACTGCGGGACCATCCTTTGCTTTGAAATTTGACAAGAGATCCTTGTTTCCGATCACGTGCCGCGAACATCCACTGTCAAGATACCAAATTGAACTTGTGGAGCTCTCTACCTACAATAAGAATTATCTTTTTAATTCTAGGTCTAAAAGAAACAAGATAATAATCATTAAAATGGCACAATGCAGTTATATGACCATACTCATAATAATTATAACATTTTATATGATGCACGCTTGTGTGTGTGCGTGGATTCCTTCTCTTAAAGGACATGTGTTGATGATAGACACTTGGAACCTTTCTTTTGGGCTCATACTCTCCCTGTTTCCATAATACTCTACAGTTCTAAGATTTCGTATGTTAGAAGTCAACTTTACGTTTCTTATTTGGTTGATTCGTAGAGCAAGTTTTACCCAACTCTATGATCCTTCGAGGCTTGAAGGTAGTGTTACACTTACCATGTTGTATCTTGAACCCTAGACCAGTATGTGATCTGTTATTCTTAGGGATTACAACTTGATCTACAGAGATAAGATAGCTCGGAATAATTGGCCTTCGTTACCTCCGTGAATTTCACAAACATAATGCCTCTATGGGGGTAGAAGCATTGTTATTGTTAATCTTCAGTACATTATCCACACTTTGATCTGAGGAAGAATCCCTAAATTAATCTCAATCCTGATCGGTCTGAGACTTCTCTCTGACTAATGATTAGGGAGTTTATAGAAGAAGAAGATCCATTCCTCGTAGAGATCATCTTCTTTAGTTCCTCAATTTGAGAAACCAGAGTTGATTCTTTTTGTGCATGATGTTCATTTATCTTTCTCAACCTCTCATTCTTAGCTTCAAGGTTGCAGAGAGAGCTAACACTTCGTAGACATGTTTCGAACTCTACTTGTACTTTCTCTTTTTCCTCTTGAATGAGAGAATGATTCTCTTATAGAACCCTAAACCATTTCATAGATTTATGCAAATATGAAGTAATTTCATGCAATGCAACTCTCAAAGCATCTATATATACATCAGAAGAATTGAAATTAAATACCTTATTGATGTCAATTTCTTGACTATCAGTGGTGTTGTCGGAGTCTGCTTCTATGGCCATTAAACACAAGTTGGCCATATAAGGTGCTTCGTCTTCACCGGTTTATGAGCTTGAATCATTCTCAGAATCACTCCACGAACCCTCTATTACAAGGCATTTATTCTTCTTCTGGAACTTTTTGTAGGGCTGACTATTTCTTCTTCTTGTCTTTTTTTAGTTCCTCTCGTAGGAGCTTGTTGCACTACGATATAGTGACCTGACTTTTTACAATTGTAGCACAGGTCCTTATTGTGATCAAGACTGCTGTTATTATTGTTATATCTCTTTAGCTTGTTACTTCTGCTTTTCCTCATGAACTTCCTCAGCGTTCTTGCAAGCAGAGCTATGTTTTTGTAAGACCCCAACTTTTTATAAATAAAATCGAATTTCCTCTAATTATTATTGTGAATAATAAGGTGTTAATTTGATATAATGCTTTAGTTATGGGTGAAATGTGCAAATTTTACAAAATAAACAAGTGGTTATAAAATATTCATTGTTGTCGGGGAATATTCGTTTGGTCGTGGAATATTCTTGTTGTCGGGGAATATTCGTACAATGGCGCAGCCATTTATGGGCCCCATAACGGAAAATGGTCGGATGAAGAAAACGACAAGTTTGAGTTTTTACAAATAACGGCGTAGTTGTTACCGTTAACACTGTTAAAATACCCCATGGTTAAAATACTGATGTCTGTGCAAGGCATGCTGCAGCGATACCACCATTGCCTGATATTTTTGAATTATTAATTCTTACGTAAGAAGGCACTACTCAATAATTGTTACAGTAATTATTGTTCAATATTTTTTTTATTGATTCATTAATTGCTACGTTGATATTTTATATTATTGTTGTTTTAATAATTGTTACTACACAGTATTTCCCATTATCAGATCAATAATTCATATTATTTGAATAATATTATTAGATAGCATTATTGGCAATGTCTAAGGAAGTTCTGTCTAGAAAAGGGGTTTGGTCACCTAATTGCGCGTCAATAAGGAGAAATCCTTATCGAAAAGCCCCATCTTTCATGGGAACGACCTAGTTGTCATAATTGTGATTTTATAATATTATTTGTGAATAATTAATTATTAATTTATATTATAAGAAAATATTTATTTTTATGTGGATATAAATGAAGGAATTAATGTTGAGGTGTTTTATCAATATTTTGTCGGAATAGAGGTGTTAAAAAGCATCCGTATGTTGATATCGGACATTTTCTTATTAGAATTTGGAAAAACATTCTTCTACAAAGTTGTAGATAATTAAATTTCCTATGGAATAGACATGAGATTCAAATTTTTCTGATAAATGAGCTATTTATTATGAATTATTGAAGTTTCGAAACTAAATGTTTTTTATTAAAAACATGGATGGGCCCCACTTTTGGTTGGTGTAAAAAATCTGAATTTTGGTGGGCCCCACTAGTGGTGGCTGAATTTTGGTCCAAGAGGTGTGCGTAGATATTTTTTGAAAAAAATATTATTTTATTAATTTAGTGTACTTTGGCGTTCTAATATTTTCCTATAAATAGAGTGCTTAGTTAGAATTGAAAATCACACCAGAATCATAAGCTTTCTCTCTCTATATTATCGAGCGTATTTTGTGAGTATTTAGATACTTTGAGAGTTGTTATTCAGTGCAAGTTTTCTTCAAATATATATCCGTATTTCATCAATCTTGTTCGCTTTTTTGAGGTAAGGGATGTTATTTTCTTCGTAAATGATATTTTTCTTTCAATATCATTATGTCGAAATTTTGGTATGAATTTTATTATGAAATTTTTACCTTTTCATGTCGGGATTACTATTCACGTATACGACACTGTTCACGTATACGACACTATTCTCGAATACGGTACTATTCACGAGTACAATTCACGAAGTATGATTTTTCTTGTGAAATTTCTACCTTTTTGTATCAGGGTTACTATTCACGTATACGGTACTATTCACGTATAAGACACTATTCACGAATACGACACTATTCACAAAAAAATAAAATTTTCTCTTCTTTGTCCAAGTTGTCGATTATGGTTACTATATTTGATTGTATCCATGTTTTGATCTTCATTTTTGAATTTTTCTCCACTATGGTTTGTTATAGAGTATTTTTGAACTTGGATTATCTAAGAGTACGAATCCCTAATCTTTGTCCTTTTATCTAACTGGATTCGTTTCTTTAAAATATTTTTCATCATCCTCAGTCCTAAATGATGATATAACTGAATATCTTTGGCCTGTAGTACAAAGATGAATGATTACCTGATGAATATCTTTGACCCGTAGTGCAAAGATGAACAGGTGTTGAGATGAACATGACCAACTGGTGATACAAATGAATATCTTTAGCCCGTAGTGTAAAGATGAACATGACCAATTGGTGATACGATTCTGATGCACGTCTTCAAGGACCTGATCGTAGTGTCTTGTTGAGTGTTGCTCATTGACTGGTAGAGTTAACACTACGATCTTGAAGAGTGTTGATTGGATCTTCAATGTAGAACACATCTTCCTTATATCATGCGGTGGCTCAATACTTCATTTTGCTTCGACTGCTCTCGTAGACTAATGGCTAATTCCTTGTTACGGTCCCTTCTCAATATCAAGACACTTGATTTGTGGCGCGTCCCAAATTTGCTTTCTCCTTGTGATCTCCGCTTCACTTATCATCAATGAATCGACCCTCGACTTAATCACTTTAGCCTTGCTTCTTGGTGACCAAAGATCTCTGTTCATCTTCCATCGGTTCCTTCTTTGTTTGGCAAACACTACGATCTTGGTTGCTTCCAAGATCGTTGTCTTCTGTTCACTTGATAGCTACTGCATTAGCTGACTTTCCTTAGTCAGCTTTTGAAGTCTTCTTTGGATCTCCTTGTGGAAGACTTCATCACGAATGGCCTTACAACTCAATCTTGATGCTGATTGGGTTGGTGCTTAGATCTTCTGTTAGCCTGCATGCCATTCGTTGAGTGCTCTCTGGTTTCCTTAAGGTGGAATGCATCTTTGTAGTGCCAACCGTAGGCCTCGCCCTTTGAATATTCTCGGGAGTGCTCATTTGTTGAGAACCGTAGTATATGCTCTCCACGATTACGCCTTGGCATTGTGAGCACTTTCTATTGAGGTCGTGGTTCTCGCACTCTATGATTCACTTTCTACCGGTGCAGACACTCACGATCCCGAGATCGATCTTGACACTATACGATTTCTACCTTGTTTGTTGTCTTCATCCGATCTTGCTGACTACGATCTCTCGATGTGATCAATAGACTCTACGAACTCGAGTGTGATCTACGATCCTTGACTTGCTTCGACATCGATGAGACTCTCACGACTCGAGTGTAGTCTATGTTTCGTCTTGGCTCGGCGGATGATCTGGTCTCATTTGTAGGTAAAGTACGCCTCTACGATTCTCGAACATGACTTCCTCGGCAAAGACACTACGATCCCGAGGAAGCTCTACTCGACACACTACGATCCTTCTTTGTTTTCCCTGGCAGTCTACGAACTCCGAGATCTACTATCTTGCATACTCTTATTCTGCCTCGATAGCTCTCGAGTTACCCTTGACTCTCCTGGCAGACTACGACTTCTGGTGCAGTGCTCGACGATGAGACAAGCCTATTTATTACATCATAAGATCAACCTAAAACTATCCGGAACGCGAATTCCGAGGACGAAATTATTTTTAAGGAGGGAAAAATGTAATAATTCGAATTTTTGTTAATAATTAAATATTATTTTTATTTTTCTTAAAATTATCCGGAACGCGAAGCTACTTGGGAGGTGTAAGAGACTATTCGACAAGAGTATCATCACCTCTTTAATGTCAAGTAAATCATTGTTATTCTTTTGATTCCGAGGACGGAATCCTTTTTAAATGGGAGGTAATGTAATATCCCGAAAAGAAAAAAAATAATTAAGATTTTATGAAACAACCCGGGTCAAATCTCGAGTCCGAAATAAATCTCGGGTCAAATCCCAAGTCCGAATCAAATCAAATCCATCAAAATAAGGCCTCAAACTACTGGCCCAATAGTATCTTCTTGGGTCATCTTAGCCCACCACAAGCTCCCAAAAGGTCATGACTTGAAGGTACTATTGGTAGTCACTTATTTCATTACATACAAATAAATTTTTCCCCTATCTTTTGATGTGGAACTGGGGTGTTACAAACTCCCCCACTTAAATTTCTAACGTCCCTGTCAGAATCCGATCACACACACAGCTCAAATATCTTTGTCTCTCTAGCCATTGTGGGATAATATCGGTCGGCTTCGTGTCTCCACCTCTGGACCTCCATTTTTCTATTATGGGATAATACCACCAGCCTTCGTGTCCCCACCTCCGGTAACCCGATCGGATGACTCGACTCGAGCTTTGAGAGTCGGCTCGATACTATATGAAAATAACCCGGGTCAAATCTCGAGTTCTAATAAATCTATGGTCAAATCCCAAGTCCGAATCGAATCAAATCCATCAAAATAAGGCCTCAAACTACTGGCCCAATAGTATCTTCTTGGGTCATCTTAGCCCACCACAGACTCTCAAAAGGTCATGACTTGAAGGTACTATTGGTAGTAACTTATTTCCTTATATGCATACAAATTTTTCACATATCTTTCGATGTGGGACTGAGGTGTTACAATCACACCAGAAACAAGTTTTTTCTCTCTATATATATTATCGAGCGTATTTAAATACTTTGAGTGTTTTTATTCGGTCTGAAGTTTTCAAAGATTTACATCATATATTCCAAATGTAATCTTTGTTCTTTTGAGGTAAAGGATGTTATTTTCTTCAGTAAATGATATTATTTTTTCAATATCATTATCTTGCCGAATATTGATATGAATTTTATTGTGGAATTTCTACCTTTTTGAGTCAGGGTTACTATTCACGTATACGGCACTATTCAGGAATACGACACTATTCACAGAAAAAATGAAATTTTCTTTTCTTTGTCCAAGTTGTCTATTATGGTTACTATCTTTGATTGTATCCATGTTTTGATCTTCATTCTTGAATTTTGCTCCACAATTGATTACTATAAGGTATTTTTGAACTTGGATAAACTAAAATACGAATCCCTAATCTTTGATCTTTTATCTCATCGGATTCATTTTCTTTAGGATATTTTCATCATCCTCACCCTAAATGATGATATTCTCAGATATCTTTGGCTGTAGGTGCAAAGATGAATGATTACCTAATGAATATCTTTGGCCCAGTAGTGCAAAGATGAACAGTGTTGAGATGAACATGACTTGGGTGATACAAATGAATATCTTTGGCTCGTGAGTGCAAAGATGAATATTTGATGCAAGATGTATATTGATTGATGTTACAGAGATAAAATATTGATGATGGACTTTTACATTCATAAATGATAGTAGATTTCATTCTCTACTTAACTCTTTTAATGAATTGTCATTTCCTCTGTGAATATTGATCTAAAACTAGTTGTCCATTATATTTTATCTGATTTTTGAAGGCTAACGATAATTTTTTGTTCATTATCTTAGTCATAATATTTTTTACTGGGCTAGTTGAGTTCACCCTTTTCCTTTTTGTTCCATTTTTCTTCTCTGGATGTGAGAATATAACAGGAACTAGCCGGGGTATGGAGTGATGGTTCTAGAAAGTTGTTTTAGCAGTCCTCACTATTTTTGTAAAATAGTGTATCAATAATTGTAATGAGGACTACTTTTAAGTTTGAATAATGTTTATTACACAATATTTGTATTTCAACTCACAGTATATGTGTTGTCTTATTTTGCACGACAATTGTAATAATGAAGTTGTAGTTGTTTATGTACCATGTATTTGGCGACTCAGAATGGGTGATGTATACCTATTTTGGGTGCGTCACAAGAATCATAAGCTTTCTCTCTCTATATTATCGAGCGTATTTGTTTACTTTGAGAGTTGTTATTCAGTGCAAGTTTCCTTCAGCGTTATATCCAGTATTTCAGTCAGAAGTATTGTTCTTTTGAGTTAAGGGATGTTATTTTCTTTGTAAATGATGTTTTTCTTTCAATATCATTATGCCGAAATATTGATATGAATTTTATTATGAAATTTTTACCTTTTCATGTCGGGATTACTATTCACGTATACGGCATTATTCAAGAATACGGTACTATTCACGAAGTATAATTTTTCTTGTGAAATTACTACCTTTTTGTGTCGGGGTTACTATTCACGTATACGACACTATGCACGAATACGGCACTATTCACAGAAAAATGAAATTTTATCTTCTTTGTCCAAGATGTTGATTATGGTTACTATCTTTGATTGTATCCATATTTTGATCTTCATTTTTGAATTTTACTCTACTATAGTTTATTATGGAGTATTTTTGAACTTGGATTATCTAAAAGTACGAATCCCTAATCTTTGTCCTTTTATTTCACTGGATTCGTTTCTTTAAAATATTTTTCATCATCCTCAGTCCTAAATGATGATATAACTGAATATCTTTGGCCTGTAGGGCAAAGATGAATGATTACCTGATGAATATCTTTGGCCCGTAGTGCAAAGATGAACAAGTGTTGAGATGAACATGACCAACTGGTGATACAAATGAATATATTTGGCCCGTAGTGCAAAGATGAATATTTGGTTCAAGATGTATATTGATTGATGTTACAGGGATAAAATATTAATGATGGACTTTTAAATTCATAGATGATAGTAGATTTCATTCTCTACTTAACTCTTCTAATGAATTGTTATTTCCGCTGCGAATATTGATCTGAAACTTGTTGTCCATTATATTTTATCTGATTTATTGAAGGCTAACGATAATTTGATGTTCATTATCTTAATCATAATGTTCTTTACTGGGCTAGTTGAGCTCACCATTTTCCTTTTTATTTTATTTTTCTTCTAAGGAGGCGAGAATATAACGGGAACTAGTCGGGGTGTGGAGTGATGTTCCCAGTCATTTGTTTTAGCAGTCCTCACTACTTTGTAAAATAGTATTTCAATAATTGTAATGAGGACTTATTTGAGTTTGAATACTGTCTAGAAGATAATATTTGTATTTAAACTCACAACATATGTGTTGTCGTATTTTGCACGACAACTGTAATAATGAAGTTGTAGTTGCTTTCTGTACCATGTATTTGGCGACTCAGAATATGTGATGTATACCTATTTTGGGGGCGTCACAATCTTCATCGTCTTCATCATAATCATTAGAATATTCTTCAACAGGAGCTTTGGAAGCTTCCTCTGATGCTTTAAGAACGGCTCATCTTTCTTTCTTCTTGGGTTCCAAAGTAGTCTCTACTCGTTGGTTTAGCTTACCGTAGAGCTTCTGCATAGTCATATTGTGCAAATTCTTTATGTGACTCCCCCAAAATAGGTATACATCACCCATTCTGAGTCGCCAAATACATGATACAGAATTTAAATACAACTTCCTTATACAATATGACAAAAATGTTGCTGAGGGTTTTTAGACGAATATTGTCTAGTAGACAGTATCCAAACTCAAATGGAGTCCTCATTACAATTATTATCACACTATTTATAAAATAGTGAGGACTACTACAGCCACCATCTCGGACCGTCACTCCATTTCCCGACTAGTCTCGACTACGTTCTCATTTCCTGAAGAGAACAATGAAAGCAAAAGGGTGAGCTCAACTAGCCCAGTAAAAAATATTATGACTAAGATAATGCAGAATAAATTATTGTTAGCCTTCAACAGTGTTAAACTGAAAAAATACAATAAACATTAAGTTTAACTGCAGCATAACAAGCAATCCATTAGAAGAGTCAAGTAGAGCATGATATATATTATCATTTTTGATTTAAAAGTTTATCATCAATTTTATCATTGAGACTCAGTTTAATAAATAATCCACATCATTGAATTTTTCATGCACTATGGGCCAAGGAAATTCATTAGTATCACAACCACAAATTATCCATGCACTACGGGCCAAGGATAATCGTGTTATCACCAATGGTCATGATCATGCCAACAACTGTCCATCAATGCACTACGGGCCAATGAGGAATTTTACCACAACATTTGTAACATTAAAGGTCATGATTATACCGAATAATCCATGGTCATACAGTCCATCTATACACTACGGGCCAAAGATGATTTTCATCACAATATAAGCATGAGGATGATGAGAATGATATAAGAATTCAATTAAATGAGAGCAAGGATAAATTTTAAAGATTTATAATTTAATTTATCCAGAATTCAATAATTGTCCAAATTGTCAACATGATACTGCTTTGTAGAGTAAAATTCAAGAATAATATTGTATCAAAAATGATTTGGACTGAAAAGAAATCAATTTTTGTCATAAATAGTACTCAAGTGAATAGTACCCTGTGAATAGTTCTTTGGGAATATTATCCCGTGAATAGTACCCCGACATGAAAAGATTAAAAATTATCAAGAATATTTAGAATAATATTTCATGAAAAGATACTAGAAGAAGCGCAAATTTCAAAGATATTATACTAATTTTAAGGAGTATAGAAGCCATATTTTAACAAAATATGTGTAGAATTCAAAATCTGAAATGAAATAATATTACTTACATACTACATAGTATGGAAGAAAATATTATTTTTTACGAATATTGAACAAAATAATATTCCTTACCTTAAAAGAATAGTATTTCTGACTAGTAGAGCGGGGATATTCTTGAAAAAAACTTGTACTGTTTTCTACACTCAAAGCTTCTTAAAACTCGAAAGAAATACGCTCAATATTATAGAAGAAGAATTCTCTGATTCTAGTGTGATTTTCAATTCTAAACTAAACATCCTATTTATAGGAGAATGGAAGGATACTATTTAGAAATTTTATTCACGAACTGCACAGTGACAATCACGGGCGCTGCAACATTCGGCTGAAAAAAAATTCTAATTTACAGTCACTGTGTAGATACTATACAAACACTATGCATAATAAAATAAAATATTTTCTATTTTTCATAAAAACAAAACTTATAATAATAATAATAATAATACACTCCCTCCCGTGACTTTCTACCCCCCCCCCCCACCCCACCCCACCCCACCCCACCCCCACCCAAAAAAAAAATATGTGACATATATATATATATATATAAATATATATAATACTTATATATATATATATATATAACAAAATTGAGATAACTTTCTACCGACTGTTTTGAAAAATGGGTAAGTAGGGGTCCAAATAATAAGCAAAATTTATAACAAATACTTCATAAAAATCCCCTCAATATTTTTAACAACATTTATTCATCAATAATATAACTTGCAATATTAACAACCAGATCATTCCCAGGAAAAAAAGGGGCTTTCCGATAAAGATTTCTCCCTATTGACGCGCAATTAGGTGACCAAACCCCTTTCCTCGACAGAACTTTCTAGACATCGTTAATAATATAAATAATAATATGAATAATTTGTCATCTCAATTATTGATTTAATAATATAAAATATTGTGACAATAACTGAATCAATAACGTGAGATACTATGCAGCAAGTACTGTAGCAATAATTGAGTATAATTAAGTGACTTCTCACATAAGCATCAATAACCAATATCGTGTGCTACTATGCAACCACGCGTATTACTGTACTTTTATCACCGGGTATTTTAACAGTTAACGGTAAAACTTTCGTCGTTATTTTTATAAAAAATATTTATGTCGTTTTCTAACTCCGACAATAATTCCATTGTGGGGTCCACCAATGATTGTGTCGTTGTACAAATATTTCTTGTTAAAACGAATATTCCCCGACCAATCGAATATTTTATAACAACTTGCTTTCTTTGCAAAATTTATAAATATTACCCATAACTATAACATTATATCAAATTCGCACCATAATATTTAAAAATATATTTTGAGAAAAATTAATCTTTATTCATAAAAGTTGGGGTCTTACACTTTAACTCTTTAATAGCAGTGATTTTCGCATCCCACTTGTTTGACAAAGCCCTCATGAACTTGATGTTGAAGTCTTTATTTGGGTAGACCTTTCCAAATGCTCTAAGGGAGTTAAACATCACGTTGAATCTTTCATAACATGGGAGAACATTTCGTATTGTTGGGCCAGTAGAGACTGCTTGTTTTCCTTGAGTTCTTCGGTTCCTTCATGCATCACGAACAAGGCTTCCCATACCTCATTGGTTGTCTTGCAGTTGACTAAGTTCTCAAAAAATTTATCTTCTAGAGCCATGAAGAAAATATTTTTGGCTCTTTTATCTAGCTGCACGAGCTTCTTCTCCATATTAGTCCAATCGGCCCTTTGTTTGACCGCAATCTTGTTTGGATCTTCTGTTGTTGGTGCAACCTTTGTTAGTACATACATGTCACTAATCACCGCATCGAACAAATCTTCATCGATCGCATCTATGTATGCTTGTATTCTAACTTTCTAGTTAGCAAATTTATCTTTGTTGCAAAGAGGTGGCTTGTTTCCACCACCAAACTCAGAACTGGTTTTGTTTTGTGTCATTGGTTTACTCAGGTTTTTTAAGTTTCGTTCAAGAGAACCTGCTATAATACCACTTGTTGTTTCCCAAAGACACAAAGAGATCTAGAAGGGGGTTGAATAAATCCCTTTAAAACTTTTGGTTTAAAGAAGTATTGTCATATTATAAATTAAGCAACTTAATTTTAATATGCACATCGAAATATTAGTTTGAAAACCCCCTTTAAAGATCTAAGAATTTTTCAGTTCTGAATTTAGCACTTAAGTGGAATTAAGTCACAAATGAATATAAAGACTTTGCAGAAATTCAAGTGCAGAAAATAAGTAAGACACATGAATTTTTAAGTAGTTCGAAGCATAAAGATCTTCTAATCCACTCTTTGACTCTTAGGAAATTTACTAAGGATGAGGGTGATCACTTAGATCAGTTCACTAAGAATTATTACAACCAATAAATCACTAAGACTTGGTATGTGTCACTAAGGCTAGTTCACTAAGAACTCTTTAAGTCACTTAGACTTGGTCACAAACAGGTCACTAAGACCAAGGAATCGCAAAAGAATAAGTGATTTTGGGGGTGCTACTAAATTGCGTTATGCTCAGCTTCTGAAGGACTTAGTAGCAGAACAAGATGTTCTGAAATCGTAGTGTAGAGCTTTTTGAGATTTGGGCAACAATTCAAATTCTTAATTGTGTTCTTTTTACTATTTGATTGAATCTGCGTGCCTTATATAGAAGTCATTGAGATTTTTCCATTGAAAAGTTGTCATTGCTCATTTAATGTTCCGATTCTAGAAGATCTCTGATTGTTGACTTCTAGAGAGGATATGTTGGCTTGTTTTCGACTGTAATATATCATATCAGACTACTACAATGACAATCATGTGGGTTGTTGTCACTTCATCGTACTAGTTGTTAGACACACATCGATCTGATCTTCTTTTTCAAACTTAAGATATTCAGCAACTATTTTGGGATTTTCACTCTGCAAGTCTTGACATTGTCAATCCATTGTCAGAACTGATGTACTCTACGATTTTCTAATCGTAGAGTTTTATGGTGATCATAGAGTATCTATCTAAATTGACTCTACGATTCTGCAAGCTCTATGATCTGCTCTATGATTCACAAGCCCTACGATATGTTATACGATCTTTCAGCTCTACGATCTGCAAAATGCTTTACGATCTCTCTTGGCATGCTCTACGATTTTTCGTTTTGCCTTACGATAATTGAGTTGACTCTGCGATCTTCATATTGTCTTACGATTTTTGGGCAGACTATGTGATTTTTATATTGACTTACGATCTCTGAGCAAACTCTGTGATCTTCATTATGTCTTACGATTGTTCAATCAACTATACAATCGTTCAAACAACTTGGCGATCGTTTAATTTTTTACAGTCTATCCATTCAATTTGCTCAATAGATCAATCTAACAAATTTAATATTCAAATCTAAGTCATTGTACATCATTTCATTTTAAAAACTTTACAAAAATTACTGATTACAAATATATATTATCTCATCATAATCAAAACAAATATGCAATTGTCCTAACAAAAATATTTGATCCTACTTGCTCATATTTAAAAATATATTTACTTTTGTGCGATAATATATATTTTATTATTTTAGTTATATTTTCTTATCACATGCATGGCGTGTGTGGGGTGTGCCACCCCTCCCCACCCCATCCCACCCCACCCCTCTCCTCCCCTCCCTTCCTTCCTTATTAACTCTTAATTTCTCACCAATATATTTTTAACCATGCTTGTCTAACTTGATGTTTCAAATTGTGATTATTAATACTTGTCTATATGAAAGAATCAATTTATTTTTATGAGAGAATTAATGGATTTTCTCTAAAGTTTAAAATTTTGAAAATAGGTTATGATTTGAAAACAGAAAGGAAAAAATAGCTTAGCACGTGTTTTTCCCTAATAATATTAGTTGACCAATTTTTTAATTTTTTTTATTGCAAGTATATGTCTTGCTATGACTTATAAATGCAAAAATGTGCTACCCATTACAGAAAAAAAAAATAAAAAATTATTTAAAAGGAAAATGTGTTTGGAAAACTAAGATTATAGAATCAATTTATTTAATATAACTGTCCAATTTCAAACTTAATATTGGAATTATGTTATGATTACTGTCTAACTGTAGGAGAGTTAATTTATTTTAATTAAACCGAATATTAAAATATGAAAATATGTTGTGATTTGGAAAATAAAAGAATAATAACAACAAAAAAAGAAGAGGACAAAAAGTTCAAAATTTTCAAATCATTTTTTTTGTTTTCTCTATTTGTGAATTTATTTCTTCCTCTTCTTTTAATGATGTTTGATTGGTTCTTAAAATTATAATAGTAATAATAATATTTTTGATTACGCAATTATACTGTATTCCTCAAAAAAAATTTAAAAAAAAGAACCTAGTAATGGTGAAAGGTGATTGAGAGAAAGAGAAAGGGTTGAGATTATCAGTGTGAATGGTTATGAAAAAAGACCAAAAGACCCCCACAAATTAAGAGGTATATAATTTGAAGGAAAATGATACATGCTGTAAGTTTATATGTCCATCTTTTTATTACAAATCAAGTGAATAACTATAATGAGTAATATTTTAACAATGCATTTGATATAGCAAGTTGATCTTATAATCTTATCCAATCCCGTGTAATTCAGTAAAAAAATGTGTTGGGACTCTAATTTGGATGGCAGAGGAGAGGGTAGGGACTGAACAATTCAAACTGCTATCAAGAACAAAGGGGATGTTCATGACTGTACTACAGGACTAGTACTAAAGCAATCAGCAGCTGTGCTCATGCTACCAAACCACAACAATTAAGTCACAGATAAATAATAAGCAGTTGTGCTCATTCTACATTGAAATCATGTGTTGACTTGGGAAGATGAATGAAAAAGATCTGTAATCAAAGAACTAAAGAGAACCACCAAAATAATGGAGGTAAAAGAAGACCAGTAACTATTTAGGGGCACTTTTGTCTACAATTTTTTTATTGCTCTGACAACAACTTATTTGCTCAGGCAATATCAAGCCCCCTGGGAAACTAGAAATATAGTACAATCCAAATTGGGACAAAAAGCCTTCTCTTCTTCAACCAAATGATAAACTAGAAATATAGCATGCCTGATTTAAACTATTCAGATTCTTTTTCCCATCCATAAAAAGACCCCAAAAAAATGCATAATACCAACACCAAATCAGTGAAGATCTGCAGAACGGCTTGTAAAAGGATTTCCAAGCACGAGGAAAAATATTACATTTTTCTCATTTCTGCAGTTTATAGGGTCATAAAATTTGAAATGATTTAGTTTTGGCAATCATGATCCAATTATTTGATGTAGTTTGCAAATATTAAGACTAGAAGGTGAACCACCCAAACAATCCCTAATTAAGTAACAACTATTATATTAAAGATTGCTACGTAATAATTGGCATATAAAAAGGAGCAGATGTAATAGTTGGTACATTAAGGAGCACACATATGTTTCTATATATTTTGAAGCACAATTTAACTTGGTTCTAAGGGTAACCAAGTGGTTAATTGAGCAAAACTGATAAAGGTGTCTTACAAAAATGGGCCAAAGATTGTCTTACAGAAATGCGCCAAAGATTGTCGAGGGTGGCTACTGACTCAAGCTTTTCCAACTTTCTGAACTTTATTTGGGCGACTTGAGCGATCATTTTCCCTAGAGCGAGAGTGCTTCCCATTAAAATGTCTCCCACCTCTATTGGACTTTCCTCCCCTGAGAAGAAAACAGGCTTTTGAGAACGTTTTCCTTTTGGATTAAAAAGTTTAATACACTGACATTGTATACACGGACAGTGTTAGGATTATAATTACACATCATTAAATGAAGTAGCTGTGTTCGACAAAATTACCCTTGTTTTAATGATGTGTCATAATCTTAACATTGCTGGTGTATACAATGTTAGTGTATCAAATTTTAACTCTTTCCTTATTGGCCAGTAGCCCTGTAGTACTTTTACAAAACTTAAAATAGTGCCAACAAATAACAGTGTCTCAATCACGGTAACAGATAATACATGTTTGTACTGGAAATTTATAACTAGATAGAAGAAAACAATGATCAGAGTCTATATAAATAGAAGGAACGAGACAATAGGTTACCATACCTTCCACGGTTGCCCTTGTATCTTTCCTTGTTACCACGAAGTAAATCCCAGTACTCTTTTTCAGCCTCACCTGAGAGTATAACAGGATGAACAAAAGGATCTCTGAGTGCTGCTATATGTAGTCATGCAGTCAAGACAGAAATAAAAAAAGATCTATGACAGTGCATTTGCATAATTCCATTGTACAAGTCATCGTAAAATCAGCCAATTAAAATTGGTGCGACTATAAGTAACAGCCAATCTAAAATAACCAAGGCAACCAAAGATAAATCGATGAGGTAACTATAAGCACAGAGGACTTGGGAGTAAACAACAATACTTTGGTAAGGAATGGTTAATAAATATGGATACAAAATGTGGTTGTGGTTGTGGTTGTGATTGGTTATTATCACTAGGCCCACCCATGTATGGTGGATCACCAACTAATTAGTAATTACACTTTACTGCATCATTTTGTAAATTATATTAAGTAAGATTGTTTTGTCACCATAGCAATACTTTATAGTAAATCTCCTGCAGCAAAACCCCTTTAGAACTATTTCTGCTGAAAGGGTTACAGATCCCTTCCCCCATTTCTCTCCCAACCCCTCTTATTTTTTTTTCAACAAGTTGATCATTCAATTAACTCTTTTACTTCCAAATCAATCCATTTTACAAAAGAACAGGATTACAAAAAAGCTGAAAACAAATTTCTCCATACTACCAAAAGACAAGAAAAGTTTAAACACGGTAAAGATAAAGTTAAGGCTTGCTGCCTACCAGTTACAGGATCCAAAGTAGCCACATAGTTTTTCACAATCAGACCACCTTCTTCAGCAAGTACGGCAGCAGCACGAGCTTTCTGTGCTGCTTCTGCTTCTTCGAATCGGATGTATCCTGAATCTGCTCCCATAGTAAAATCGATAAACTGCAAAAAGGGAAGGAAAAAAATGATACTAAACTTAGAAAGCTAATAGCCAACCATTTTGTATGTTTCAATACTTTTATTGAAATTACACAAATGCAGATAACTAGCACAATATATTAAGGGCTTGTTTGGTAACTGTTTCTTCAACCATGTTTCTTGTTTCACTTGTTCTCACTAGACACTGTTTAGTAACCATGGCATGTCATAAATAAATGAAAACAGAAATCAAAGTTTGTTCCCAAAAAATGTTAACAGGTTTATGCTTGAATAGTATTCAATATTGAAGAAGCTATTTTTTTTTCCCAAAGTGGGTTTTGCTCCCACTTTTCCTGAAACAAAAACATTTACCCAACAGCAACTTTTTCTATTGATTACAAAAAAATAATATACACAAATAAATAAATAAATAAAATCTTGAAACAATTACAAAATGGCCTAAGGTCCCATTTGTTAGAGAAATTGTTATCATTCTCTTAAAAAATACTATATTTTCAAATACTTGGTTGGCAAACTGAAAATGCTGATTTGCACATATTATGAAATAAAATCGAAATAATTTAAGGAAAACTGCTGATCTGCCTATGAGAATGTTTTCCCCAAAAAAATTGAAGATGTAAATAAAATCAAAGTAATGCATTAGTTACATAATTGAGACCTAATGCTTAATACAAAATTATGAAGCTTAAATACATATAGTTGGTACCATAAAGCAACTTATGATTTTGTTCATTAAATATTTCATATGTTTGTAAGAGTAAATTATACACAAAAAACCAAAACAAACAAGTATATCATAAATCATAGGCTTCATAATCAAAGAACAAGTGTTAAATTTTCAAATAATATAACTCGACAAAAAAAACCTCTTTAAATATTTAAACATTAGCCATAAATCCATTGAAGCATTTTTGAAGATTATTGAAGGGATGAATCTATTAAAAGATGAGTTTGGATTTTTCTAGAGAAAAGAGATTAATCAAAAGAAGATATGATTTATGTGCGGAAAAAACCACCAAATTATACATGTAATTCATGAAGGAAAAAATGCATTTAATTTAAAATATAAGAGAAAAAAGAAAATAGAAGAGGGGGAATCGTGTTATTGCAAAATAATATATAATGAGAAAAAACACTCATACACCTTCCGTAAATTGACTTACAGATTCAAATTAGTATGTTGTTTATGCAAAAATAATCAAGGGATTTTCAAGTAAATGAAAAATGACTTACAATTGGCCACATTTTCCATAACCTACCAAACAGTTGGAAATACGGAAAAAGTTTTCCTACAAAGAAACGAATCCTAAATTGCACTCCCCACTTCTTATCCTATAAAGACCAACTAATGCATAGCAACCCACGGATTGAAGAGAGAGCACTAAGAAACTTTCCGGAAAAAAGGCTTATGAATTCATATTTAAAAGTTGCCTAGCGAAAATGACGAAGGAATTTTCTGTTGACTGGAAAATGTCTTACAGTAGACTACATTCTCCACAACCCACCAAACACTGCTAAATAAGGGGGGAAATTTCGTTTTGTTAACTCAAAACACTGAAAATAAATAAGAAGTTTATAGTTTGTAACCTCAAATGCACTATCCACTTATCATCCTAAAACAGACCAATTGAGGCATTGGAACCCGCCTCCCTCCCCTCTTCTCCCAAAAAAAACCCTCGAGACAAAGTAAGACGCATTTGCCAAATTTCTAAGACATAAAATTATGTAAAATGCAAAATACACACGGAAAATACAATAGTAAGGGTCAAAAAAACGTAAAAATACACAGAAAATACAATAGTAAGGGTCACAAAAAGTAAAAATACACAGAAAATACAATAGTAAGGGTGTTAGAGATGCAATTTAACTTCCAAGTAAAACATGATAAAGTGACCATATAATTCTGTGTCCAAGTTAATGAAAGCAATGAACGGATTAATGACACTAAAACCTATGTGAAACTACAGGGATAACACAAGTGAAATTGAAACTTAAGAAGCAGAAAGAACTCTAGGGTTTATTATGAGGGTAAATTGTGTAACTTGCAATAAATTAATGGCACTACATTATATGTTGCCATTGGTGATTGACAATCATGTCTAATTCCAGTGTACATTAAGGTCAACAATTAGCTAGATACGACTTTTATGTAGAATTATACATGAACACACTTCAAAATGGCTGTAACCTATTATTCATGTTATATACCCATAATACCATATGGAGGCAAGGGATAATTAAATAATTTTTTAAGGCTTAGATATTGTATAATAGATAATTAAGCTTGCAACCAATTATCATAGTTATTATTTAACAAGTTTGTTGCACTTAACATGCAATTCAGTAACCTAGAGCCTGGCTGTTAACCACAAGATTTCTGATATATCCGTTACTGCAATGAATCTCTAAGTTGTTATCAGAAAACTCGGTTATTGTTCAAAACAAGTTTGCGCATAACGTAATTGGGCCGACCTTGAGCTAGATAAATAAAGAAGCCAAGCTTAAACATCTCAAACTCATTTGCTCAAAGGTTAAATAATGAATTGGGTAGGTGACTTGCCATGAACTGAAACTCATTCATGTCATACTAAGACTCGTTCTACATGCAACTTAGACTCGGCATAAAACAAAACAAGTCAAGTCCAAAAAGAGGGGTAGATTAAAAGAAGGATTTGATTCTGAATCGTATTTCGAGAATGTTCAAAAAAGGAAACACAATCAACAGAGAAAGTTACAAATAGAGTCACGCATAGAATAGATTCAAGTCAATAGTCACAAGTGAAGTCAAGTTATGAGTCAAAAAAATAAACAATCAAGTTGCAAGTCAATTTTAGAGTTGGAAACTATCATAATTGCATGAGATCTATTGCTTCCGACTTATTATAGATTCCTACTATCTTTAGAAGAAAATTGGCAATTTATAATACTCCCTACATCCCAAAGTCTTGGTTTATTTTTTTACGCATATTAAGAAAAGAGGATAAAATGACAAAATTTTCCACATTTAAATTCTCATTTAATTGCATAGTTTTCTGCACATGACTAGTAATACTCCATAAATATATATAGATAATAGAAATATGACAATTAATACTAAGGGTAATATAGGTAAATTATTTTAAAAAATAGATTATTTAAAGTAGAAATTTAACTTGGAACTACCTAAATTAGTAATAAGGATTTTTATACTGGGACGGAGAGTATAATCTTGCCATATAATCTAGTTTCATTTTGTAACTCATTAACGCCAATTATATATTGCAACTTCTAATATCAACCAAACATCAAATAGAAATACTTCATTGTCTTTATGTCTTACCCTAACAACGCCGAATTTTTGGAAAACCATCTTGAGATCTTCACGTAGAACAACATCCTTATTGTCCTTGTACATTGTAGCAGCCAAATTGTCTTCCCCACCAGCTTTTGCTTCATCTTTTTGGATAGGACTGCCAAGTGATTCCTTTCCCTTTTCAGCTTGCTCACCTTCCGAACTCGGTTCCCCCTCAACCTTTTCCTCAGTCTTGGTCTCATTATTATCTTTAGAGCTTTTTTCATCAATTTTAACATCTTCGCACACCTTCTCATCAGCCTGCTCAGTTAAATCTTTCATTGGCGTTGGTTCGGAATCCATCTTGCAAACATCAGCATTATCACTGGCCAGCTCCTGGCTACAATTTACTGCAGAATCTACAGTTGACTTGCTCTTTAATGTAAATGCAACAATTAAGCCCTTGGGGTAGCTGTCATCAGCACCAGTGAATGTAAATTAATAAACAAAATATTTAAGCAATATAATAATATATCAAGTAGAATGAACAACTGGTACTCATACAATTATGACAATACATACTTTCCTTCAGCATTTGAGATGTCTTTACGATTTGAACTCATTTTCGAACGAGAATCCTTAACTTCTTCTTCTAGCTTTGCTCTTTCTGCGTCAAAATCCTTCCTATAACGGTAAATAGATTAGGAAAGAAAAAATATACAATAAATTTACCTCGAAATAAAGACAGTCAGGAACCATTTTCCACATCTGTTTACGTTTCAATGAAAATATTCGTTCTCAGGAATCATAAAAAAGGGCCAAGTTCCTTCTGATCAATACTAGATTCCCTACTAAATATTTTTCGCCCCCAAACAAACTATTTTAAATTTATTTGACAATCATCAGTTGCCACCGTTGTAAATGACATTTCTTTAGTAACCGGATAACTGGAACTCAAAAAACATTGTTCTAAAAATTCCCGCCTAGGTCCGCCTAAGCGCTAGGCCCCCTGGCGTCTCACCTAGGCCCAAGGCAACAAAAAAATTCATCCAAAAAATTAGGCGGGGCCTAGGAAGGGTCTAGGCGGAAATGTTTTTTTTATTTTAATAACAAAATCAGATCTTGATATATTTATTTTTCTAACGATTTACTATGTTGTAGCATATTAAATCACAACAAAAAATGAACAATATCAAGTCAAAATGGATAATTTTATTATAGTTGTAATTATTTGAACTTGTACCAACTTCAAATTATATAAATGAGGATACATTTGTAATATTTAGTTTAATTCAATATAATTCTTAAATTTATGTTTAGTTTCTTAAATTTTAATATTGAATTAAATTCTTGAAATTTTAAATTTTATTATTTAATTAGCAATTGTTTATGAATAAAACTAATACGTTAAAAATATGTTTGAATTTTAAACAATTGCATGTTTGTGTTTGAACTTTGACATTAACAATATGGATATGTGTTTGAACTTTAAGCAAAGGTCTCTATTATCTTTATTATAGATTGTTTTGATTTATATTATTGTTTTGTTTAGATAAATGTAAGATAAAATATTAAAATTGGCTTAAAATAAAAAATCTGCCTAGGCCCCCTAGGCGCCCCTCAGCCTCCCGCCTTTTAGAACATTGTCAAAAAGTGCCAAAGATGAAAGAACCAAGGGTATAGCATCACATAAGTGACAAACATAGAGACACCAAATACAGATGTGAGTATGGATCCATGAAATCTAAATATGGTAAAAACATACATTTAGGAATATAACCCATTCTCACGCAAATACCAAATTTCTGACAACATTAGAACTATCATTAACATTACTTTGATTCACAAGACAATCATAACTTACTTTGGTTTTAGTTCTAACTCGACACCTGCATAAACCAAGCTTTGCTTCAAAACATTTGTAGCATCTTCCTCAGTTGAGAACTCAACCAGAGCAGTGCCACAAAATTGCCTATTGTCTGCAACATGGCGTGGCAACCTCACACTATTAACCTGGAATTTGAAAAAGAGCAAATGCACAAAGATAATCAGATTCAAAGATAAAATGAAGTACAGTAACCATTTTCTAAATCACGCAGTTATTTTTAACACAAGATCTATAGTTCAAGCTACAAATATAAGGTATAATTGAAAATGGCACTGATTTACTCATTTAAAAGGTCAACAATAGATTAAATAAGAGGGAAAAACTAATCAACAAAATAAAATAGAACTGTTGGGGAAAAAAATCAACAAAGCTTCTAACTGCATCCAATTGAGACCACATTTTAAATAACCCACAAGTGTACTAGTCAAAGGAAGTGTACTAGTCAAAGGAAGTGTCCAACAGTAACATCTTAGAATGATCTTTATTATTTCATAGCCCGACTCTCTCGAGCCTGGAGGATACGAAAATGTGTCTCATAATTAGGCATGACAATTTGGGATATGTCAAAGAAAACTGGATAATATTGCATAATAACGTGACTGCGGTTGAAGATGATGATACAAGAGCCAATATATACACTAAATTCTCTATTAACAAAACTTGGATCATAAAAATAAATAAATGCATGAATAAACCCAAAAATATAACATACGAGTTTGCACATACATTATGAGAATAGAACACCCAATACCTTGGAAAACTGACCGAAGAAAGACTCAACATCTTCAAGCTTCACATCATACTCTAATGGCCATGCTGCAATTGTTTTAACATCTAATTGCTCGATAATCTCTTCAGGTTTTGAAAGTTTGGTAGACCTACCAATCTTCTTACCTAAAATGCAAAAAATAAAAGTTGCACACACCATCATCCCGTCTCC
Organism: Panax quinquefolius; assembly: GCA_020205615.1. Taxonomy (NCBI): domain Eukaryota; kingdom Viridiplantae; phylum Streptophyta; class Magnoliopsida; order Apiales; family Araliaceae; genus Panax; species Panax quinquefolius. Next base: position 80,779,713 of record CM035174.1, on the reverse strand, counting down.
AAAAGAAATGGTATTTGACATGCCATGAAATTTTCCACAATTTGAACTAAATTATACTGGGCATAAAAACAAATACAATGCACTCTCACCATCTTCAGAAACCTTGAGAAAAGAAGAAGTTTTTAATGTTCCAGCCACAGCCTTCAGTGTATCTTCAGAAATATCTTCTTGCTTTGCATCCCCCAAACCCAGATGAGCTCTCATCCTAGAGAACGAGCATATCAATGCCAAACTAACCACTAAAATTTCCGTCAAGAAAACAGAATTTACTTGCCAACAATTGTTTTTTATAGTTTCATCTGGATCTGTCTAAATCTCCCAGACAACATCTCTTGCAATGAATAAATAATTAAGTTTTTATTTTTTCTATTAAACATCAATTATAACCATACACACACACAAATATATATATATATATATATATATATACGAGGATAAAATTTATGGGTATTGTAACCACTGAGCATTGTAACTCCTAATCCATAATCACTAAAATCATGAATTCAGTTTCATTACTAATTTAGAGATTGGTTATACATAAAAAGCGGATTTTTTTTTATAAATTGCATTTTATTAAATTGAGGTGTTAGACCATAATTAGACTATTGTTTTACCTTTTTATACTCCATGGGTACCATCCCCTTTTCATGGCTTTTCTAATTCAATTTTACTTATATTACATAACAATGTGGGAGGTTCACTAAATCAACCGTATCCAATAACACTGTCTAGTACATTATCTAAACTATAACAAAAATGCAATAAGAAATAATTCTAGGATCACTCACACAACCCAAACAAACCTAACAAATATATTTTTTTAATGCAAGTTATACATTAGTAATAGACATAAACACATGTATATACACATGCTCTGTTCTAAAAATTCCCGCCTAGGCCCCGCCTAGGCGCTAGGCCCCCTCTTGGCGCCCCGCCTAGGACCTAGGCCCCCCCTTGGCGCCTCTAAGCCCCCAGGTGCCTCACCTAGGCCCCAAGGCGACAAAAAAATCCCTCTAGAAAATTAAGCGGGTTCTAGGCGGAGAGATTTTTTTTATTTTAATAACTACTCAAACCAAATCTTGATATATTTATTTTTCTAATGATTACCATATTCATAATACATGTTGTAGCATATCAAATCACAACAAGAATTGAACAATATCAAGTCAAAATGGATAATTTTATTATAGTTGTAATTTTTTGAACTTGTACCAACTTCAAATTATATAAATGAGAATACATTTGTAATATTTAGTTTAATTCAATTTTATAATTCTTAAATTTATGTTTAGTTTCTTAAGTTTTAATATTGAATTAAATTCTTGAAATTTTAAATTTTATTATTTAATAGCAATCTTATTTATAAATAAAACTAATACGTTAAAATTTTGTTTAAACTTTGAACAATTGCATGTTTGTGTTTGAACTTTGACATTAGCAATATGGATATGTGTTTGAACTTTGACATTAGCAATATGGATATGTGTTTGAACTTTAAAAAAAGGTCTTTATTATCTTTATTATAGATTAATTTGCTTTATATTATTATTTTGTTTGGATAAATATAAGATAAAATATTAAAATTACCTTAAAATAAAAAATCCACCTAGGCCCCCTAGGCGCTTGCCCCTCTCGGCCGCCCGCCTAGGGCCTTTTAGAACATTGTACACATGTGCACACATATATATAATGAAAGAAAAAGGATACATCCATCTTCACTCTCGATCATAGTTTTCGAAAGAAAACCATCTCTGGGAAGATTACTATCACTAAAATAGAACTCAACCTGCGCCCAAAACAGAAAAATCAAACAAACGAAGATTTCATTTCTAATCGATTCATCACCAAACCGAAAAAATAATTGCCGCTCATAACGAAATAACAACTAAATAAACGATCAAATGAACCTGTCGAATAACTTTCTTCGAAGTTTCCTCGTCCAAGGACGCCGTCGCCATTGCTGTATATGCCCTAGAGGTTAAGCTTTCAGAGAGAGAGAGAGAAAGAAGAGAGTAGACAGCAATTTAGGGTTTTGGAGCAAGAGTGTGATTTGGGTTTTGTGAACGGAGAAAGGGTTTATGAGTGCGAAATGTTGTTATAAGCCCGCAAAATGGGCTCGGGTCTTTACACTAAATTGGGATATTTGGGTGACAGTGTACATTAATGTATTGTATTTCACGGCCCACTTATATGTTGCCACGTCTTGTGCAATCACATTCCATTTTTCCATTTACCGTAACTTCAAAAACTAACGACTTATTAATTTTAATAATAAACATGAAATAATAAAACATTTTTTTATTTTTGTAAATAACAATAATATATTCTTAATATTCGTAATTTTGTAAGTAAGAATCTTTTTGTACAATAAAAATAACTTTTCTTTTGTAACATTATATATTCTTTTGGATTTTCGGAGCTTAGTTGTCTTAATAAAAAAATTCATCTAATTATTTTGCATGTAGTTTTTATACAATTTTTATGAATGTATACACACATAGAAAAAAATGAAAGTACACAGCTATATAAATTTCAATTCGTATAATTAAATCACCCTACGATCGTAGAATAGTCATTGACTAATAGTAGAGTAGTCACTCTACTACCACTATAGAAATATATAGTGACTTAACTCTACTATCATAGACTATATATTGTATACATTTTGGAATCTGCACAACTGTGTAGCTCCATTAATCGGATCAGGATCCTCTACGAGGATTTCTCTGTGAGGATCTTATAAGGGTTTAAGTGTGGGGTTAACAACACATCAAAAAGAAGATCCAATGGCTCACAACTTTTTTTTTTTTGTCTGTGTATCAAAACGACGTCGTTTTGATAAGAATTTTTTTTACAAGTTGACAAAAAATTAGAAGTCACCAAACGCCGTATATTTTTACATATAATTATTTTAAACTTCTTGATTATTCTGTATATGATTTTTTTTATATTTACTAACTTAGCTTGCTATTAATATTAGGATAACTACAAATTTGGCTAAAAAATGAATAAATATATCGGTTATAATTATCGTTAATGTTTTCAACGTGGCTTTATGTGACGCCCCCAAAATAGGTCCATTCCATCCAACCCATTCTGAGTCGCCAAATACATGGTACAGAAACAACTACAACTTTATTATTACAACAGTAAAACTGTGAGTCTGAATAAAAATATTATCTTCTAGACAATATCTATACTCAAATAAATCTTCATCACATTTATTGATACATTATTTTACAAAATGGTGAGGACTACTAAACAACTCTCTCTCTGAACCTTCATTCCATACCTCGACTCAGCATCGCTACATTCTCGCCTCCCTAGGAAGAAAAAAAATGGAACAACAAGGAAAAGGGTGAGCTTCAACTAGCCCAAAGAAAGAATATTATGACTAAGATAATATACAACAAATTATCATTAGTCTTCAACAGGAAAAAAAAACTAATAGAATACAATAGACAACAAGTTTTAAACCAATATTCGCAATGAAATAATAATTCATTAGAAGAGTTAAGTAGAGAATGCAAACTACTATCTTCTATATATATGAATTTAAAAGTTCATCGTCGATATTTTATCCTCGTAACATCAATCAATATACATCCGAATCAAATATTCATCTTTTGCACTACAGCCAAAGATATTCATCACCGGGTTATGTTCATCTAAACACTGCTCATCTTTTACACTACGCGCCAAAGATATTCATCGATCATTCGTGTTCATCTCAACACTGCTCATCTTTGCTTTATGGGCTAAAGATATTCATCAAGAAATCATTCATCTTTGCACTACTGCCAAAGATATTCAATAATATCATCATTTAAGACCGAGGATGATGAAAAATATTTCAAAAAAAACGAATCCAAGGAAACAAAAGAACAAGTATTATGGATTCGTTCTTTAAACAATCCGAGTTCAAAATACTTAATAAATAATCATATCAAGTAAAATTCAAGAATGATCAAAACATGGATACAATCAAAGCTAGTATCCATAATTGATATTTTGACGAAAAAGAAGAAATTTCATTTTTCTATTGAATAGTCTTGATATTAAGTGAATAATCTTGATATCACGTGAATAAAGTCCAGATCGTGAATAAGAACTCCGACACCAAAAGATAGAAATTTCACAAAAAAAACATCTTCACGCTTCATGAATAGTACTGTGAATAAGAACTCGTGAATAGTAACTCATGAATAAGAATCGTGAATAAGAACTCATGAATAAGAACTTCGTGAATAAGAATCTCATTAATAGTAATCCCGATACATGAAAAAGTTCCAAATTTGATAAAAGTTCCAACCAATATTTCAAAGATAATGATATTGAAGAAATAATATCATTTGAGAAGAAAATAACATCCCTTACCTCGAAAGAGCAAGATTTCTAAATTGAAACACCTGGATATAAAGCATGACTTGAACTTGCATCAGATAGCAATACTCAAAGTATACTCAAAATACTCACAAGAATACTCGATAATATAGAGAGAAAACTTCAGTTCGGTGTGATTTTCAATTCTAACCCAAGACCCTATTTATAGAAATTGTTTAGAACACCAAAGCGAAGAAAATTTAATATAATATATTATAATTTTCCCACAACTTCATACGCACACTAACAATCTGAATTCAGCCTCCTAATCACATGTTAAATGAGTTTCAAAATGAAAAAACATTTTTGTAATTAAAATATTTTAAACTTCCAAAAATCAATTATTTGAACTTCGAACTTCAATAATTCATAATAAATAGCCATTTTATCGTAAAATTGAATCTCGCGAATTTTTATAGGAAATTCAATTCTCTACAACTTTGCGTAAGAAAGTTTTCCAAATTCCAAATGTAAATTGACCTAAATCCACATACGGACAATTTTACAAGTGCTATAATCAAATTTCAAATCAAGAAATGGGGTCCACCGACATGTTTAACATGTTTTAAACATTTATTGCAACAAAAATACTCTTCCTCCTCAGATACTCATATATCCCACATTCGTTGTAAAATATCACCGTTAATATATTATTAAAATAATATATTTAAATGAATTATTTTATCGTAAAAGATAAAATATTAATTTTCAACAATTGTCACATTAAAAATTTTCTCCATCTATATCCACATAAAATTAATATTTTCCTCATCATATAAATCAATAATTAATTATTCACAAATAATATTATAGAATCACAATCTCGGCAACCGTAGCCGCTCCGAAAGAGGGGCTTTCCAATAAGAATTTCTCCTCATCTTTACAAGCAATTAGGTGACCAAACCTCTCCTGTATGTAACTTTCTAGACATTGCCAATAATGTTATCTAATAATATTATTCAAATAATATGAATTATTGCTTCGATAATGAAAATAATCGTGTAATGACAATTTATCAAACAACAAGAATATAAAATATCAATACAAAGAATTATTGAATCAATAAAATAAAATATTGAATAAGAATTATCGTAATAATTATTGAGTAGTGCTTTTCTTACGTAAGAATCAATAATTGGTGCAATACCGCTGCTACTATTCAACAACGCGTATTAGTGTGTTTTAACCACCGGGTATTCCAACAAGATTAACGATAACAACTACGCTAGTTATTTAAAAACAACTTATATTTGTCGCTTTTCTTCATCCAATCGCTTTCAGCTATGGGGCCAAAAAAGACTCATACCGGTCGTCTTTAATATTCCCTAGCAAAGAAAGAATATTCCACGACTAAACGAATATTCTCCGACAACAATGAGTATTTTATAACCACTTGCTTATTTGAAATATTTGCGTATTTTACCCATAACTATCCACATTAATCAAATCAACCCTTACTATTTCAAAATAATAAATAGAGAAAAATAAATTTCATTTATTAATATTTTGGGGTCTTACACTTTAGTTATTTGTCGTTTATTATTATTTTTGTTTGTTTATTTATATTATTATTATTTATTATTATTATAATTTATATTTATCTGTTCTATAAAAAGAGTTTACTCTCACCATTGAAAATATTATTATTATTTACTCTAACCATTGGACCGTCTGGGTCAACCAACCTATCAATTATTATTATTTACATATTCCTTTATATCTTCTTTTTTTATTATTAATAATCGTTTTACTTTATCCCTCTTAATCCACTGTTCAACGGAGACAATCACCATCACAACTCAAATACTATTTTAAATGTACTCTTTTTACTTTACTTCGTTTATTTGGTAAAAGTAAACTGTGTTTGGTGGCTTCCAATTTTCTGTCAACTTGTAAAAAATAATTCCTATCAAAACAACGTCGTTTCAATACACAAACAAAAAAAAAGAGTTGTGAGTCATTATATCTTCTTTTTAATGTGTTGTCAATCCCACAACAAAATTCTCACAAGATCCTCATAGATAAATCCTCGTAGAGGATCCGGATCTCCATTAACCCATATATATATATATATATATATATATATATATCTTAGTTTAGGTCAAAATCTCCCCCTCCAAAGACTACATGGACTAGAGAATTTATCCCAAATTTTGGACTGGTTAAGATGATTTATTAGGGTGAAGCGAGAAATTCAAAATTAGTTGTATTTTGTTATATATATATATATATATATATATATATATATATATATATATATATATATATATACTAGATGTGTCCCGTGCCTCCGGCACTGTATGGACAGTGAAATTTATCCCAAATTTTAGACGACACAAATGATTTATTGAGTGAACGAAAAATTTAAAATCATTTGTATTTTATTAAATAGATATATTTAATTGTTTTTTCCAATAACTCATTTCTCTTTGTCATAGTAAATGATAAATCATTAAAATTATTCATTATTACATTTATGTAATGAGTTTTTGTATTTATTTATTAACGATCTTATTTTTTTTTCCCACTTATATGGTTTTAAAGGGTGTCTTCAAAGTATGAGCTACTTTAATATTAAAAATTTACAACTAATTTAAATTGTTACTATTTATCATAATGACTTTTGATTCCTCTATTTATAATTGCAATGAATAGATTGTAATTATTAAAGGTGTCATGAGATTTTTAAAATCATTTGCTTCCAAAATATCACACACAAATACGTTTTTTTTATTTAAATTAAATTTCTCCCACGCCAATGTGGAACTTAATTACTGGCATGCAAGAGAGAGATCTTTTAATACTATTAAGAACTCTTCAAGGTGGACATGAAAATTAAATATGAGTATATTTAAATTTTATTTATTTATATTTTTATCCATTATTAGAGGTCAAAATATAAATAAATAAAATTTAAATACACTTATGTCCAATTTTTATGTCTACATAAAGTTTTTCAAGTACTAATGATTCAGTCTATCGCAAAAGGATTACTCTCAATATCAAAACGGTGCGCATGTAAGCCACGTTGAAGGGTGTGGAGTCAGTGGAAAAAAAATTATTTTATAATATATGATAAATTTAGAAGAAATTCAAGTATGAATAAAATTGACCCCATTGAAAATTTATAAATTTTGTAATATACGGGGTCAGATTGAATTTTTTATAATTTTTTCAATTCCATATTAATTTTACTTCTTGATGTATGGATCTTCCTCTAATATTTTTAAAATAAATAATAATCTAATTTATATTTTTTATAACATAAGAAATTTAAATCTTTATTAACAAATTTGTGATTAGAAAGACGTATTAGGAGTCAATATGTATGTATATATAATGTTATTACTTGTTATATTAATAATATTGTAACCAGATATATATTTAACATGTGCAATCGGCCAAAAATACAAATTTATCTTAAAAAATTATTCGAGACCGTTGCCCCCGAACCTCCGCCAAATTATTTATAGTATCACAATATTTTAACTCCACTAATAAAAATTATGGCTTCGCCATTGCATGTTCTTGTAAGAATATAATGATTTAGGGGTGTTTGATAAAAACTGAATGAATCTGAATGAGCTAAATCTGAATGAGAAAAACTATTTGCTAATTGACATGTCTGAAACATCTGAATAACAAAACTTTATTATTTTATCCCTCTAAAAAAATTTAAAATTATTGTAAATTTATTTAATATTACTTAATATAATAGTTAATTTTTTTAAAATTTATTTTTACTTCATTCAGCTGCTCATTCAGCTAAAAAAATCTGACTTAGCCATTCAACTCGTCCATCTTACCTATTCAGCTCCATTCAATTCTAAACAAACACCCCCTTAATCAAAATGCTAAATTATTACTCCATGTATTAAAAGTTAAAACAATGGACCGTCCACTTTTTATGAGTTTTCAATTAAATCATTTTTTCTCAAAAAAATTTCCAACAAACATATTACAAATATAGGGATGACAATTTGACTCGAAATTGAACAATTTGTTCAAATTACATTTTTCCCTTCTAAGAATTCTTCATTTGCTATCGAAAATTATTATTGTTGTGTAAATTATTTTGGTTTGGTTTGTAATTTAGGCTTCATTTAAAAAAAAAAGTAGTTAAATAAATTAGTTATAATTTATTATTTATTTTTAAACTCCTGGGATGTGCACTGTGATTTAAACCATAAAACAAATAAAAGAGCACTATTTCCATACGTAATTTTGATATTTCCACATGATTTTATCTCACGAGTAAGAGTGTAAACGAATCGAACCGAAACGAACAAAGCTGTTCAAATTCAACTTGAAAACGTTAAGTTCATACTTGAATTCGAATTGTATTTGAAAAATTATACTCAGATTCAACTCGACTTGAATATTTATTACTTAAATTCAATTAATTTTATTCAAACTACTCGTAAACTTCAAATTCAAACTCGTATTACAGTCTCCACATAATAACTAGCTTTATAATAAATATAATTATAAATTGAATTTGTTATTTTATTTAGAAATGATGAAATATATTTACTATTACACTTTACAAATATAAAATCACAATTAAAATTAAAAAAAATAAAATAATAATAATTAATTATTCTAATTTGATTTAATTTTGTATATATTATAAGAAAATGTATTGAGTATGTAATCGAATATCGAGTATGTATCGAATCACAATCGAGAATTCGAGTAATTTGAATCTTAAACGAGTCAAATATAACCTTACTCAGATTCTATTTATATTTTTATTCGAACTATTTTTTATGTTTATATTTGAATCATATTATTAACAAATTTGAGTCTCCCTCATATTTTTTCGAGTCGAACCTGAATTGAACTCAAACTATTTGACTCAGCCTTACTCACAAGAAAGTAGCGTGAATCCTATCTTATGTAAGAGGAGCACATAGAAATATCAAAATTACACGTGAAATTAACATTTCCCAACAAATAGTGTGGTGTTGGAATGGCAATTACTCGAGCATGAACCTGAACCTTGCCGGGGCGGTCCTCACGGTTGCCATCTCTATACTCCAAAACAAAATAGGTAACAAACAAGTCCAGGATCATTTCATATAACTAGCTACACCTTGTAACCAACAAGAATTTCAAGTCATATATCATCATCATCATCACTATTCATACAATACGAAAGCAAGCTCCTTTCTGCCTCAAAGTACACGTTTGTGGGTGTGCTTGAGCTTATTAAGAAGTAAGGAACTGACTATTTCACATTAAACATAATCATACTAGTACCAAACAACCAACCCCCCCAAAAAAAAAAAAAAAAAAAAAATTTATCTTTTTTTGTCTTTCTTCCTTTCCATTTTTGGCGGTTTCCCAAATTTGGCAACAAGGGATAAAGTATGGGAAATATTCAAATTTAATTTATTTTTTTCACATGAAATCCTCTTCCAGTTCTTGTCAACTACCATTAAATTCTTGTAGCTCCTAAGCTCCGCTTGTCTCTCCTTTTCCAGCCTCTCTAACTCCTCCCTTCGTTTCTGCAAAAGCAACGGAATGTTTGGTACTACTTCAAAGCAAAAAACAATAGTAACAAAATACATAATTACATAATACATATCAAAATGATTGCTTTGGCAGAGACTACGAAACTTCCACAATTCACAACACATGTTCATAAGCAGTGAGGTTGGCAATTACAGTAAGAGAATGATGTATCATACCTAGACGGTCTGGTTATGTATTAGAGGTGAGAATGATAGCATATACAGACTGTTTGATTTGTGTGATGAACACTTGACAACTTTTTGCTTTCACAAAAATTACACGCTGGAAACCTGATTTTACCTACCAATTACTGTTAACAACCATCAATAACCAACCCTCTTCCATCCTGAGAATCTTATTTTAGCTATCAAACACGCCACCTTTTTTCTCTTCCTATTTTTAGTTAATGAAACACCCCAACACTAGCCTTTACTCTAAACCACCATAAACCATTTGTAGGTCTTTATTCTACTAAGTCTTTATTCTTTAAACAATTAAACCTATAATACATTATTTACAGCAAAGGATAAAAAATATAAATTATACATGAGAGCAGATGGAACCGACTCTATCTGGCGATGGGTGAACAGAAGAAGCAAGTATAGGACCCAGGGGAATGAATGGAGTGCGAAATTATGTTCTCCATCAGTCACTCATTCCAGCATTTGGAAGTTTAACTCTCATGGGTTGTTCACTCTCTAGTTTGGGTGTTAGCAATAGCACTTGCACTATATTCTGGGACGATGTTTGGGTAAGTAAAATTTCGCCAATATGCAGCCTTTACATTGATAATGCTAGAAATTACAATTTGTGACTCGTTCTCGGATCAGTGACTAAGGAAACCAAACTGAGTCGCCAAGATTTCGACAACTTGGTCGCTTCTATGAACCGTGCTACTGAAGGTCTATGCTCCATAGATAGTTTTGTTGTCTTTTTCACTTGTAGTGTTTTTAACTTGCTTCTAGAAGGATATTTTCTCCTCCCTTTGCATTGTATTTTTGTCTCTCCATTTAAATAAAAAGTTATTTTATCTTAAAAAATAAACAGTAGAATACTACTCATACCCATAAATTTATATTAAATTTCATATGGATGTTGGCTATATGGTACAAAGGTACCCATGATAACAATACAGTGTAACAGACACACACATCTTTATCTCGTCCAAAATTAGCCAAGAAAATTAGAGACTCACTTTATCTCTCAGCAGTTGTTTCCTTTCTGCTCGTTCTGCTGCATTAACTGACTCGCGCTCAGCTGCATCCATAAAATATAAGATAAATATTCGGTGAGTTGTTTTACTTATAAGAATACAGAGAATACGAAGAAGGTACAAGTAAAAACTAGTCATCATAAAGAATAACAAGATCCATTATTGCGGAGTTGTCAGATACTTTTTTCAATTAATAAAGCCTAAGAACTATTTCCGTTAAACTTAGGTGTCAAAGGCTATTATTCCATCTAATTACAAAAACAGCGGAGATGAAAAAAGAATTACCTTTCAAATCAGGTGTCCTTTCCACTTTTGTCTTGTTTAATCTATTAACTACCTCATTAATCCGTTTCTCTACTCTGACAGTGCGGACCTGAACACAGCACCAACATCAGACAAGGAGCTAACTATAGCTAACACTTTCATTGTGCGCAATTTAAACAAAAAAGTAAAGCAGCTTGGAAAGCAAACTAGCCCAAGCCAACATGAATATAAACTTCAGTACCAACCGACTCCTCACCATTTTTGGATTGTGAAAACCAACTTGGCCAACATCCATAGAAGCAGTCTTCTTCAAATTTTGCCAGGGAGTGTATACAACATCGATATTGTTCACCTTGTTTCCTGCCACATAACAAGCAAAAATTCAACATCAATGAAATAATACAAATATGAAAAAGGAAGATATACACATGCTATGTAGAAGGAAATTGTTACTTCTTCGAGTAAAGAGCACCTAAAGTCAAGATTGTCCTTAGCAGACAAGATAATAAAGAACAATCCTTAATTTTGGAATACATATTACAATCCTCAGTAAATTTGACGAGGTTAAATTGCCAAACTTTCTTTAGACTAAATTCTCTCTTCTTTTCTGTCAACTCCTTAACACAAAAAAAAACATTAATTATGAGTCAGTTGACTGAAATGTAATAGAACAGAAAATCATTGTAGAATTTGCCTTGTATGGAATTTGCTTTGACTAGCTGAGCACAATCTTCCAGTAGACCTTCTGATATATCATCAACAGTCTGACCCTTGTGTAATCTCACATAAACATGGGCCGAAGACATTTTATCAACATGGAACCTGCGGTAGAAGAAATCCTGTCAAGGAAATACTAAAATTAAAGAAAGAATTATCATTGAACATAAGAACATAAGAATATAACTGGTCCTTGACGGGGATCACAAGTCAAGAGAAAATCAAAGGTTTTCATATTTATTATTTCAAGTTTTTATTATATTTAATGTAAGAGTAATTGATGTAATTTATATATTAGTGGGGATTTAGGAATTGAAGTAGTAAGGGTATTTTAGTCTTTAGTACTTTTATTATTCTCCAAGTAATATCAAGGTATTGAGTCTATAAATATTGTTATAACCCCCAAAAGTTAATTAGATAACAAATTATTGATATTGAAGTTGATTACTATTATTTATACCGTAGAGGTATTCAATTCATCTTAGTTTTGAATTGTTGATTCATGAAGTTGATACACTTAGAGGTGTTCACCGGTAAAAAATCGGACCGAACCGGACCGAATACTGATAGTACCCAAAATATGGTACCGATACCGGTATACCGGACCGATTAGCCAGTTCGGTACCGGTTTTTACCTTGCTAGAACCGGCCCCAATTTTAAACCAAAACTCAGCCCAATTTTAAACCAAAACCGGCCCAAGAAAGAGCAACCCAAGACTTGCTTTTAAGCCAAAATTCGACCCAAGGTCAAGCAACCCAAGACTTGTACCATGCCCAGCTTTCTTTAAGCCAAAATTCGGCCCAATAAAAAATAAAAGACTTGGAAGTCTTTTTATAAGAAAAACTTCCTTAGACTTTTATAAAATAACCAATGTGGGACTTGGCTATTAAGGTCATGTGTCTTTTTAGAAGGAAAGCTTCCTTAGACTTTTATAAAAAAACCAATGTGGGACTTGGAGAAAACTTCGTTAGACTTTTATAAAATAATCAATGTGGACTTGACTATTAAGGTCTCACTTATAGTTTTTTTTATAGAAAAACTTCCTTAGACTTTTTATAAATTAACCAATGTGAGACTTGGAGACCACCAAGTATTAAGGCCTTCCTTAAATTGCAAACAACCATATTCTATCCAATTAATTAAGAATTTTATTCTAACTTTGCAGCAAATCTTTCCCAACTTATTGATAAATAATTTAAGTTTATCTAATTTCTTTTACTTTTACCAATTTAATCAATATAGAACTTGTAAACCACCAACTATTAATGTATTTAAGTTTATCTAATTTCTTTTACTTTTACCAATTTAATCAATATAAAACTTGTAAACCACCAACTATTAATGTTTCCCTTGGTACTATTTTTATAAAAAAAACTTTACTTGATACTTGATAGTCTTTTTATAAGGAAAACTTCCTTAGACCTTTATAAAATAACTAATGTGGGACTTGGCTATTAAGGTCTCACTTGATAGTCTTTTTATAAGGAGAACTCCCTTGGACCTTTGTAAAATAACTAATGTGGGACTTGGCTATTAAGGTTTCACTTGATAGTCTTTTATAAGAAAAACTTCCTTAGACTTTTATAATATAATCAATGTGGGACTTGGCTATTAAGGTCTTACTTGGTAGTTTTTTAATTTTTATTAATTAATGTGGACTTGCAAACAACCATATTCTATCTAATTAATTAAGACTTTTATTCTAACTTTGGAGCATATATTTTCCAACTTATTGATAAATAATTTAAATTTATCTAATTTTTTTTACTTTTACAAATTTAATTAATATGAAACTTGTAAACCACCAACTATTAAGGTTTCCCTTGGTACTCATTTTATAAGGAAAACTTCCTTAGATTTTTACCAATTAACCAATGTGGAACTTGAGTACTCGACCTTCACTTGGTAGTTTTTTATAAGGAAAACTTTCTTAAATTTTTATTAATCAATATGGGACTTCCAAACAACCATACATTTATGTTCTCTTATCTTACCAATATCATACATTGTCTAATTTGTGTTCACTTGTCTTACCTCTATTTTATAAATAGGGGAGACCACCAATAATTTCATTAAGTCCTAAATATTCTATTATGTCTTTTCTTGTGTTATTTCTATTATATAAATAAAGAAGACTTCAAACCAATTCTACAAGGCTAAGTAAAAAAATTATTTAAAAAGGGTTTTTGACGGAGTACAACCGGTATGTATCTGGGACCTATAAACCGGGTAACCTGCATCAAAAAAGCGGTTTGTCTTAAATCGTCCCTTTAATTTTTTTTTTACCAAACCGACCGGTTCGGACCTATCCGATTCACCTAGAAAACCGAAATTACTGAAATTGGTGAACAGCCCTAGATACACTTGACAGACCCTAGTGATTTAGATGTGGAGTTTAAATACTAGTTTCAATTTCGTTATTTGCTATCAATACTTGTTTCAAAATATTTCTTGCATCACTTTTGGTATCAGAACTGTCTTGTTTTCTTCCATTGTCATTTCTTGTCCTCATTAGTTAATTTGTTGCAAAAGACCTCCTTTTGTTTCTTCTAGTGAGAAGACCAGGTAACCCTAATCTTATAAATATCTCGCCAAAATTACACTTTATAACTCACAGTCTCCTTTCAAGTTTAAGTTTTACCCTATAGTTTATACCTTATAGAATTTACCCCTACATCTTCTATAACTAACCACAAAACTTCTATTTTTTTCAGCCTTATCTTAGTTTATTATTTTCTTTTCTGTAAACCCCTTTAGTCAAATAAATTTTTTTTTAACCCATTATTCCAATGTCTCGAGCCTCTAAAGAATTAATTACCGAACCAAAAGAGTATATTTGATCCCTCGATGATGAAAGTGACTGAAACACAACCAAGAAGAGCATAGATGGGATATGACTATTGCATAAGACAACCTTGAAAATTTGAAACGTGAAAATTGTTAAATCCACAATAAAAAATGTTATTTTCACAACAAAAGTGACGCTATAGATAGCGACAGTTTTCACTGTCGCTATACATCTACAACGACACTTTTGTTGTGGAAATAACAAAAAGTGTTGTGAATTTAACAATTGTCCGTATCAAGATGAGCAAAAAAAAGTTGAAGCACAAAAACTTCAACAAGTTGAAGCAAAAGAATGTCGAAAGGATTGTTTCTATATGTTCTAATTCGAAGGATGACATCTCTGTTATAAAAGATGGCCTTAATGAATTGCTGACACATTTGAGCTAAAAAAGTAAATATTGATAATTTTGAAACTACAAATATTTGTACTGTCGACGATATTATTTCTCAGCCATGTGACGTGTTCGTGGATGCTTAAAGCTCTACAAGTTGAAACTGAAATTATGTGTGAACAACAAATTAAGCAAAACTTTGAAGTTGCTTTTGAGTTGTTCGTCACCGAGCAGAAGACGGTTCGAGAAGCTGATTCGGTCCAAGTTGATAATATTGAGTTCATCATTCCGATTAATCTACTTACAACGCCTTTGAATGCTAAATCAGTGCTCGTCAATTTTGTTCCTAATTTTTTTTGAGACATTTGGTATGATGCTCTCCAAAATGTCTACATGTTTTCTCCTGGTACAAATAAGTTCATGGATGATTCTGGCATGTTACAAAACTCAAGGTCCAATTTTCTTCAAGGGGAGAATGATGGGGATCAGAAGTCAAGAGAAAATCAAATATTTTTCATATTTATTATTTCAAGTTTTTATTATATTTAATGGAAGAGTAATTGATGCAATTTTTTATTAGTGGAGATTTAGGAATTTAATAGTGATTTAGGATTTTAAAAGTTAGTAAGGATATTTTAGTCTTTAGTACTTTTATTATTCCAAAGTAATATCAGGGGTATTGAATCTATAAATATTAATGTAACCCCACAAGTTAATTAGATTACGCATTATTGATATTGAAGTTGATTACTATTATTAATACAATAGAAGTATTCTATTCATATTAGTGTTGATTCGTGGAATTAATACTTGACAGACCTAATGATTTAGACGTGGAGTTTAAATCCTAGTTACAATTTTGTTATTTGCTATTAATACTTGTTTCAAAATCTGTCTTGCATTAGTCCTATCTTAAAAGCCAACACAAATTATTTTCCTGCAATAGAGGAACCATCAAACGAGTCTTATAGAATTAGAAAGTTGACCAAAATAAGATTTAAGCACGATGCTTTGATTTGAAAAAAGTTGATTGCATGAGCCCACCCAATACAAAGTATAACCTACTTTCAACCAAACTACGACTAACATCATCTCACTTCTAGGAACTTAACTAGCATCCTTTGGCTTCTTCACCATTGTAAAATTTCAAGTGATGCAATATGAACTAAATCCAACAATTGTCACCCTAAAAACAAAATTTATTTCAACAACCCATTCTGCCTATAATAAATTTCCAATAAAAAGATAGGTCACAACAGATTATCATGTCTCCAAAACTACAAACCCATTCCTTGATACAAATATTCAAAATCAAAGACTACATTAAGCAATGTTCATATTTGGACTAAAAGCATTTTGTGCAAATTAAGTCATCTTTTTAACATTGAGGTACTGCTTCGATCCCCCCAGAAAGGTGTTCATTTGTTGTTTTATATTTTCCTATTACATCTCAATATATCAAAAATGCTGGGATTAAGTTTATACTAAATAAATTTAGAACCACAAAGTACTGACTACCATTAATTTTGATAAATTATAGAGAACAGTTTCCAGTAACCAACAAGTATTTATTAAGCAACTAAGCATAATTATGTTTTTCTCTTTACAAGCTTTAATTAGGACGTCAATGATAAAGCGGAGCGGGGTACACTAGTGTAGTTAAAGGCACACCTAGGCGCACCATCCCAGCCCACGTTGGGCACCTTGCCTGAGGCGAGGCTCCTTCACTTAGGCACACTCGAGGTGCGGATCTCATCGAAATTGTGTAATTTTTTTTCCTAAGCAATCAAGACCATCCTCCTCCTCTAGTTAAGTCTCTCCCTTCTCCTTATCTCTTTTTTTTATTCCCTTCTCTTGCCCAAAAAAAAGTTATTTTACAAAATACTAAGGGGTTATGCTACCCAATTTTTTCCAGAAATTTGGGTACTTTACTACACTAATATTCCTGTGTTTACTAATGTATTAAATAACTAAAAATGTGTATATAACTTATAAGATTTTTTTAAAATATTTAATTGTGCATTTATAATGTTGGTTAGTGTTTACTACTTGAATATATATATATATATATATATATATATATAGATTGTATGTATTTAACTATGTACTCATGCTGAATGTAATTATGATATTGATTATATTAGTGTATCACTATTGAGTATACTACATAGGTATGGTCCTTGAACTTGTTATAGAAACTTTTCGAACAGGCTTAGAAATTTGTAAAATTACTTATGGATGATAAATTTGATTCATAAATAATTAATTATGTGTATATAAATATATTTTTAATTTTTTAAAAATATATGTGCCTCACTTCGATTAGGCGTGCGCCTGGAGACATTTGCGCGACTGTGCACCTCATGCCTTGAATAACAATGGCTGGGCATAAATAAAGTTATAAGTTTAAGGTTACATTAGGATGCTTAAAAAACATTTTAGCCCCCATTTTGCAATTGCATTCTATGCCAACTTTCTCTTCTCTATACCGGTTTCCTTGTTTCGACCTTAACTCTCAATGTCTTTAGCGCCGTCACTCAAGTGACTTCATCAGTATCCATAATTTCTTAGGTAAACAACAAGCTTCCCAAAATATTAAAAAGAACACATGTCAAAATAACAATTCCAAATATTCACACATAGTACTGTCGAATAGGATAGATAGAAGACATGGAAATGGTACACATTCATTGGATATATGGCATAACTTGTTACCATTTTATAATATATTGTTAACGAAAAAACTAGGTTAAATCACACGATGAAGGGCATCAATAGAGCTAAACTGAACAGAAGTGTCCCAGTAAACAGCCCAAATCATTTATAAAAACATAACATAACAAATATAGCACAACCAATAGCTCCCCTCTTCATAATTAAACCCCAAAAAATAAAAATAAAAATAGCAAAACAGAAAACCGATATAGCATCATCCAAGCTGCGAGGACTAGCAAATTTAGACAATAAGCAGCATTTAAAACTGAAACATAAAACATAACATAACATACCTGTAACACAATTAAACCAAAAGGATTGAATTTTTTTACACAAGCATCAATTCATTGGACACAAGCAACAAACTGTGCGCAAAATCGTAGAGTATAATTACATATATATAGAGAGAGAGAGATAAAAGGGAAAAAACCAAATGTCTTCGGGAAAGCCGTATTTGATGAGCTCTTCGTTCTCGTGCTTGTCGAGACCCATGAAAATGGTGTAGTCTCCGGCTTCCGGGCGGGCTTTGAAGTAGAACACCATTTTTCACGCCCTCCCAAATCCCAACCACACACATAGTAGAAGAAGAAGAAATACAAATTAGGGTTTTCAATTTCTGTTTAAAATTAAAACCGTACTTTCCGCATCTTACTATGCTCTGTTTGGCATCTCGTTTCGTAGTAAATCCAATTTTTAGTTGTTTCCATTTTCATTTGTTATGAAGTCAAACTTCCCTAATTTCCTTTCTTTTGCATTTTGATTTTTAAAATTAGTTCCTAAAATTCTAAAATTTAAAATTATATAATTCACTTACATTTTATATATGATAAAATCTTTAATTTATAATACTTTTCATACAATTTTTAATTATTGTAACTGTATTAACTAAAATCAACTAAATGAAATTTAAGACTTTTAAAATCTTTATGGGAAACAAAATGAGTATCTATTTTACTTATTTATATATAAGGCTGAAAAGGAATCGGTCTGGTTGGGAAAAAATTGAACGGGACTCGAGTTCGTATATAGGCGAATCGATTTTGAGCAGTCTTTATTATTTGACTCCTAAAACGATCTGAATGTGAGAAAAGTCCTACTCTGTTTGTTTTCTCCATGAGTAGCTCGATATATTTCGAATCAATCGCCACGAATTCGATCGAATATGTTCGATTATGGTTCGCGAGTATGAATATATGTAAAGCTGAGTTTGATTCATGGGTGGCTGGGCTTCTAACGATTCTCTTCCTTAGTTGGGTCAGTTCGGTACTTTCACTTCCTCCTAAAGTCTACTTCGTTCAGTTCCTTCAATGTTCACGAATCATAAGATGCACCTTTATTTTTTGTCTAGAAAATAACAATTGACAATTTTTTTCATCATTTATTTGTAGATAATCTCAAGATTTGCAGATGCATGACTATGATTTGAGAGAATTCAAAGAGATATAGTATATAGGGCTTAACTTTGTAAGTTATCGGTCCCTAAATTTATTTATATAACCCGAATTTCATTTTTTCCAAATCATTCGAAACTCTAGTTTTATTTTCTTCTAAACTCTCAACCTAAATTTCTTTAAAATGTCAAATTTTGAGTCTATTACTGATGAGAATAAATTATGTTATGTTTTTATTCCTTAATGCTTAATCTTTTGTATTTATTTTGTGCCTACATATACTCATTATTCTTATATTTTTATTTAAGGTGCAATTAAATGTTTTTCCTTTTTAATTATATTAGTTTATTTAATTAATATGTTTTATTTTATTTTGTAGAATTTAATATTTTATTACAATAAAGTCAATATATTGGTGATCAAACAATATTTAATGCTCCTATTCATAGAGGGAAAGAAACAAGAAGAATCTGACACGGAGGTGGAACAATTTTGGTGTGCAAATCAAATCTAATGAAGGAAAGGAAAATCTATATAGAAAGTCTCTTTGAAGGAAGTTGATTGCCACTAAGAGGTTGAAACTTACATGAAAAAAAAATTAATGTGTTATGCCAATAAATAGAGGATTACCAAGAGAGCTTAGGGACTTGTATACAAACTTTTCTCTATATTATTTTTTGGTGTTTTTCATGGCCATGTGTGGCTAAACTTCTATTCTTGATTTAAGGAGATGAAAGCCTCAAAATTATTACACTGTAAGATCCAATTGTTTTTAATTGTCAATTATTATTTTAAGTATTGATTATTCTTCTGTGCTTAAATTCCATGATTGAATCGTTTAATTGCTAGGTCGCAAATTAGTTTATTATTCATTGAAATCTGCTGCTAAATTAGACATCAAATCCGTAATTTGTTTGGTCACTCTAATTTGAAAGGTAACTAAGATTAATAATTGACTGCAGATCACGAGATTATTATATCTTAGGAAGAATATTCGACAAAATTAAAT
The DNA here is from genome assembly GCA_020205615.1 of Panax quinquefolius. Classification (NCBI taxonomy): domain Eukaryota; kingdom Viridiplantae; phylum Streptophyta; class Magnoliopsida; order Apiales; family Araliaceae; genus Panax; species Panax quinquefolius. The sequence continues at coordinate 80,759,324 of CM035174.1, read as the reverse complement.
GCAACCGCTTGTGCTTTTGTTGTTTAACTTCATCGGTCTTTCTAATTCTTAAAGCATCTACTAGATTAAACTTTAAGCGCTTGTCTCAGGTTTTTTAGTAGTTTGGATTCTTTAGATCGCTTGTTTCTATCTAACTAAAATTAAGGAAAGACATGGAATGATTCTAAATGGTGAATTGATTCTAACGATGAATATTTAAAGTACTAATTGTTTATGTTTGTATCAATTATCAGTGCAAGTTTCTGAAGGTGGAAGTTGAATTAATCCAAGGCTCGTTTTCCTGATTTATTTCATTAGATTATTTTGTGTTATTTGTGTATTTGTTTACTTTATTCAACAACATTCAAAACCACCCTTTTTGGTATATAAAGTATAAAAATAGATTAATCATTCTCCGTGGGATCGACTCTTGCTTGCACTACTACATTAATATTGTTCGTAGTAAGGTTTTATTTATGGTTGTCTGCGACAACACACCAATTACTAGTACTCAACTAACCAGTGTTAAAGATAATGGTAATAGATGTTCAATTTTGAATAATTTTCGATATGGGTCATAGTTTAATTTTTATTTTCATTTAGAGTTCTAATTAACTTTTCATTATTTATTTGTCTTTTTTTTTCAAATGCCTTGGTCAATCAATCACCGCCAGTAATTAATCCTTCACGGGCCTCTGATAATGACAATACTTCTGCCACCAGTGATGATGTCATTATAATTGACGATCCTAAGAAATGAGAGAAAGGTAATAAAGAAAATGGAGAAGGAAAAAGAAGAGAAAAACTTCAAAGGTTTGGTCTGAATTTAGCATCATTAAATTACAAGATGGTACCAAAAAAATCCAATGCAATTACTGTTTTGCTAAGCTTGCACTGGTTCAACTAGCCATTTAAATAGACACATGTTAGCTTGCACTGTTCGTTTATCTAAAATTACTGCAAAAAAATAGAATGTGTTGGCTTACCCTAATATTAAAGCTGATGGTAAAATGAGTAATGTCAGACCCCGAATTTTATGAAGTAAAAGTATTCACTTTTTCTTATAATTACAATTCAGTAAATGATTAAATTGATAAAAGTTTAAAGTTAAGGGTGAGATATGAATTTTTTTCAAAATACGCAAGTGGTTATAAAATATTCAATTGTCGGGGAATATTCGTTTGGTCGTGGAATATTCTTCCATAGGAGAAATATTCGCATGCGACGCCAAGCTTGCGACCATTGTAGGGCCCCATAACGAATAACCGTGCTTGATGAAGAAAACGACAAAAATGAATTTTTATAAATAACTAGGCGTAGTTATTACTGAATTAACCTTGTTGGAATACCGGGTGGTTAAAAATACGATGTCTACGCGTTATTGAGCGAGTGCACACGGTATTACACGGTGATTTTGAATTATTGATTCTTACGTGAAAGACACTACTCAATAATTGTTACGATAATTCTTATTCAATATTTTATTTTTATTGATTCAATAATTCTTTGCGTTGATATTTTATATTATTATTGTTTCAATAATTGTCACTGCATAGTATCTCCATTATCAAATCAATAATTCATATTATTTGAATAATATTATTAGATAGCATTATTGGCAATGTCTAGAAAGTTCTGTCAAGGAGAGGTTTGGTCACCTAATTACGCAGCGTCGATGAGGAGAAATCCTTATCGGAAAGCCCCTCTTTCCGAGAACCTGCTGGTTGTCATTATTGTGATTCTGTAATATTATTTGTAAATAATTAATTATTGATTTATATGATAAGGAAATATTTATTTGATGTGGATATAAATGATGGATTTATTTATGTGGTTATAAATTAAGGAATTAATGTTGAGGTGTTTTATTAGTATTTTGTCGGATTGGAGGTATTAAAAGATCAAATCGGTGTTCTTACAGCTTTATTGTGTGAGTTATAATATTTAATCCGACCGTTGGATCGTTGTAATTTTTGGATATGTTATACATATATAAGTTGAGTATATGTCCACAAATTTTGAACCATTAAAAATGAACGTATAATTTGTTATGAATTTTAAGAGGTAACTGATTCGGAAATTAGGTTTTGATGGAAAATTCTAGAATTGAGTGGACCCCACTCTTGGTTGTTGGGGGAGATGGATGATTTTTGGTGGGTGAAATAGTAGCGGTGTAAAGTCATCGAGTAATGTGTCGTCCGCTTTTGCGTCTTAACATTTTCCTATAAATAGAGGGCTAAGTTAGAATTGAAAATCACACCAGAATTCATAAGTTTTCTCTCTTTTTCTCTCTAGATTATTGAGTGTATTTTGTGAGTATTTAGATACTTGGTTAGTTGATATTCATTAGTGCAAGTTTCCTTCAGCGTCATATCCGATATCCAATGGAAGTCTTTGCTTTTTTTGAGGTAAGGGATTTTAAGGGTTGTTATGTTTTTTATGTTTCGTAACTTTTCAGACCTTAAAAAATTCTGGAAAAATTTAAAATGATATTTTGATGAGTTTTATTGATTGTGTCCAAAAATAGTGATTTTTGGATGTATTTATTAAGAGTTATGAATTTTATAAGAAAAGACTATTTTAAAAGTAACCGCTTATAACTCCTTGTGGTTAACTCCAAAATTGATAAAATTTTTATTGGGAGTACATTTATATAATATCGATTACTACTACTGTGAATTTGAATTTTAGATAAAAGTACAATTTATGATAAATGTCTAAATATTCGGCGGTTTTGGCAATATGAAAAATAGTAAATGAATTTCAAAACTTCTGAGAAAAATATATGTTCACTATGGGACTATATTATGCTAAATCTCAGAAAAGAAATATTTTTGGAACTGATTTGGTATTTTTTATGAAAATAGACTAGTTATAAATAAATGAATTAAATATGTTATGTGAAGTAAGAAAATTGGAAAATATGATTTTATGGCTTGAGAATCATACATGAGTTATATGCAGATTTTTGATGAGGGTTTTGGTTATTGGTGATGAAATCTTATGAGTTTGGCATTTTAGAATGATTAAATGCATTATTTAGTAAAGTGTAAACAATTAAAATAAATTGTTTATAAGTTTAAGAAATGTTATTCTTTCAATATCATTATACCGAAATATTGGTATGTATTTTATTGTGGAATTTCTACCTTTTTGAGTTGGGGTTACTATTCACGAGTTATTATTCATGAGTTACTATTCATGAGTTACTATTCATGAGTTACTATTCATAGGTACTATTCACGACAAAGTTGGTTTCTTTTTGTGACCAAATTATCGTTGATTTATGAATATTGCTCTTGAGATTAAGTGCAGTTGCTGATCATATTATTTTTATTATCATATATAATATTTTTATAACTGTGATGTTGAAATTCTCTTTCATTTGAGTATAAGGATGGGTAGATTATTGGTATTATCATGACTAGGGTTTTCTTTGGCCAGTAGTGCAAAGTTGAATTGTTGACTGGTATGATCGTGACCATTGAATTTATAATTGAATACCTTTAGCTTAAGTGCAAAGGTGAAATGATCAACATGATTATAATTATTGTTTATATAAATTCAGAAATGATTATATATTTCTTTGAGATAATAATATATTTGGTGCAGCAGTAGCAAAATATGAATCTGTTGATGAATATATTTGGCTGTGGTGCAAATATGAACTGTTGAGAATATCTTTGGCTCAGTGCAAAAGATGAATTGTTGATGAATATCTTTGGCCCGTAGTGCAAAGATGACATGTTGTTGAATATCTTTGGCCAGTAGTGCAAATGAATAGGCGTTGAGATGAACATGACCAACTGGTGATACAAATGAATATCTTTGACCGTAGTGCAAAGATGAAGTTATTAGTATGATTATGAACAGGAAATGTGATTTGATGTAACCATGATCTTTGATGTTTCAGGTAAAGATAGGTGATAAAAATTATCTTCGTCCTGGATGAGAAGAGGAATTTTGAACTACAATTATGATTATGAGTTATTCATATGATTGTGGACCAGAATATGTTGATTGATGTTACAGGGATAAAACATTGTTGGTGAATTTTTAACATGGATAAGATAATAGACTTTATAGTCTGTTGACTCTTCTAATGGATTATTCGTTCACAACGCAACTATGGTTGAAAATTTTATCATATACCATATGTTCTAAATCTACGATTTATTCTTGATGATGAAGGCTATTGATAATTTAATTATCTTTAGTCATGATATTCTTTACTGAGCTAGTTGTGCTCACCCTTTTGCTTCACAATTCCTTTCAGGTAATAAAAGTGTAGCTGGGTCGAGTGGGGGATAACAGGGGAATAGAACGGTGGTCTATAGTCATTAAGGGTGAAAGCGAACCCAACGTTGGAAGGGTGTTTTGTCACTATCATACAAGATGTCTAATGACATACAACCTCGTATCATCATAAGACAAGGATGTGATCATCCACTTGTTGAGTATATATACGAGAACTACCTATATAATTTTGGTGTTTGTTTGAAGTATAATTCTCAGTTAGAGACAGTGGAGATAATGATATGTCAAGAGAAGACTTACCATTGGGAAAAATATGATAGTAATCTTCTTGTTTTTCTTTGGGGTCTATTGGGTCAACCAAGGATAATTCTGTGGCCATATGATATCTATCATAACCTAGACGCATGGCCTCCCATGTACGAAGGTTTCCTTGAACACTTCCCAAATATTTTAATTTCTAAAACAGATTTTGACTATACCTTTATGTAAGGTGTCACTGTGAGGTGCTGTCCACGGTTGGGACATGTGTCACATTTGATATATATTTGTATCCAAACTCACAGCATATGTGTTGTTGTATTTTGTACGACAATTGTTGTAATAAAGTTGTAGTTATTTTTTGTACCATGTATTTGGCGACTCAGAATAGGTTGGATGGTGTGGACCTATTTTGGGGTTGTCACAAGTAACTTGACAAATTTTAGGTTTGACAAAGAGAGGACCAAATCGAGACATTATTTCAAAAATGATTATGGTGTATGAATATCCATTTAGAATGGTTGAGTATGAATTTTTCATTCTTCTTTTAAAATCTTTGAACCCTAAATTTGATCATATTTTTCGTGTTACGGTGAAGAATGGCTGCACGAAAATTTAAGCTTTAAAAAAGAAAAAAGTGAAGGTTTTTTGTTTGGCATTGATAAAGCGAGTTTAACTTCTGACATGTGGACATCTAATCAAACAATTGGGTACATGTGTCTCACTGCACATTTCTTAGATTCTGATTAAAGGCTTCAAAATTTTTTTTTGAATTTTTGTCATTTGCCACCTTCTCACACTGGTCTCATGATTAGTGATGCCATTTTATGAAAGTAATATAGTTTGGAATATATATATTTTTCTCAAACTATATATTATCTAAGCAGTAATATAATTTTAATTAAACTTTAATGATTATATTTATATTTCAATAAAAGTAACAAACGAATATTATATATATAAGATGATATTATTTTTATCGTTTTTCTTATAAAACTATATTACTAATTTTTTTTCTTATAAAATTATGTTAATAATTCTAGTTTCTAATTTTGATAGATTAATAATAGAAGTTCACTTAACGTAAGAAAAGTAAAAGGTCAAATCCAAAAACAGGTAAACAACAAAAAATCAAACTAAAAAAAAAGGAAAAATCAAATTGTCTATTTAATTATAATATAGATAGATACATAGAGTAGTATAGATAGATAGATAGATAGATAAGTTAACTTATAAATAAGTAGTGAAATTTACAATTTTATATCAGCAGGGGCAGATCTAGTTTAGGGGAACGTGAGGGTTAATTGATCCTATTGAATTTTTAGGAGTCAAAAAGAAAGAAAGTAAAATTTTAGTGTTTAATAAAAAATTTAAAATTTAGATTGAAAAATGCTATCCCCGCTTCAAAATTAGAGATATATTTTGACTTTTTAAAGTCAATTTACAAAATCTTAAAATTTAAAATTAATATGAAATTATTTAATTTTAATACAACAAATATAACAATTGTAAACTAAAATACTACTCCTTCCATTCCTAAATAAGTGTCGTTTAAGGTTTTTGCACATAAATTAAAGAGGTTATTAATATGAGTAAAAAATTATTGTTATGACTAAAATACCCTTATTTAATAACTATTCATCTCCCCTCTCACATATATATTGCATATTAAGATTGTCACTGTTATTGAATATGTATTGGGAAGGAAATGAATATGAAAGGAGGTAGCCTACACCTAATTTAATGCAATGAAAAGTACTAATTACTGTGTACATTAATAAAATACTTATTGGAAAATAGGGATAAGGATAAATTTGGAAGAAAAAATATTAATTATGCTTTGGTTTCCTTAAACGTTAAATATTTTGGAATAAATCAAATGGGGTAAAACGTTACTTATAGTGGAACGGAGGGAGTACTAATTATTATCTTTGTTGTTTTCAAAACTTGAAAATCTGAGTTTTAGGATTTCGCCAATTGACTTTAAAAAGTTAAAATGTAAATCTAATTTTTAATTTGAGGTAATATTAAATTCTTCAAAGTTCATATCATATACTACTTTGGTCATTATAATACTCTTTGTCTTTCTTTTTCTCGTCTAATGGCTTTGCTTAATTCTTCCCACTAGTTCGATCGACTTTAGAGAAAATTCGATATGTTGTATTTTTTTATTTTTAATTTCACAAATCTAACAATTGCTTTGAGATTTTTAGTAATTACTTGAGGTTTTTTTTTGTAATTACTTGTGAATATTTGTAACTTGTTATAAAACTTTAGCAAAGTGTATAAAGATACTCTTATAAGTGCTGAATAAATTTAGAGAGAATAAGTAAGAGATAAAGAGAGAGAAATTCTTGAGAGAGAATTCTTAATTTTCAATCAATGACATGTCTTTGCCTTATATAAGCAAGGTAGAAGAGTCGTGGGAAGGAAGGAGAAGAAAAGAAGGAAAAAAGGAGTAGGAGAAGCTAGCTAAGGGAATCACATATATAATACTTCCCCTGATTCCCTACGATATAAGATTATGTCTCATTAAAAACCTTGTTAAGAAAACCCAGTGGAAAAAATTTAACGAAGGGAAAAAGAGTACATATCTTTTACATAAATATCATTTAATTGACTGCCTCGTTAAAACCTTGTCAGGAAAAACCCATTGGGATAAAAATCGTGACTAAGGAAAAAGAGTACAGTCTTCCCCTCAAAAGGAATTCATTACTCCTTGATGAAATGTTGTCATAAGTCTTTCAGTCGACACATTTCGATCCTTTTCTGAAGTTTTTCAAATGTTTCATTTGGTAACGACTTTGTGAATAAGTCGGCTAGATTATCACATGATCGAATTTGATGCACATCTATATCACCCTTCTTTTTTGTAGCTTCGTGTGTGAAGAAGAATTTAGGTGAAATGTGCTTTGTTCTATCTCCTTGATGTACCCTCCTCTAAGTTGAGCAATACATGCGGCGTTATCCTCATCTGAAATTGTAGGAATGTCTTTGATTGATGGTAATCCACATGACTTTTGAATATCTTTGAATAATTGATCTCAACCAAACACACTTCTCTGCTTGCTTCATGTATAGCGAGAATCTCAAGAGTGATTTGAAGATGTAGGCTGTCATGGTTTGCTTTGTGGATTTCGAGGATATAAGCCGTATCCACGATATGTAAATACATAACTTTTTTTGTGATCTTCCATTGTGTGGATCGATAAATATCCTGCATCGACATATCCAACCAATCGTGACGTTGAATTCCTTGGATAAAATAACCCAAGATCTATACTTTCACGGAGGTATCTAAAAATGTGTTTGATCCCATCCCAATGTCTCTTAGTAGGAGAAGAACTGTATCTTGCTAACAAGTTGACAACAAAAGTAATATCCGTGGTATACGGTTTGCAAGATACATAAGAGCACCTATTGCACTTAGGTATGGAACTTGGTCCAAAACTTCTTCCCCACTTTACTAGAGGTGAAATGGATCTTTATCAACTTCTAAAGATCGAACAACCATCGGGGTAGTCAAAGGATGAGCTTTATCCATATGAAAATGACTGAGAATCTTTTCAGCATATGTGGATTGATAAACAAAAATTCCAAATGCTAAATGCTCCACTTGTATTCCCAAACAGAATTTTATCTTTCCAAGATCTTTCATTTCAAATTCATCCTTTAAATAAGTAGCAGTTCTTATGAGTTCTTCAGGAGTACCTATAAGATTCAAATCATCCACATATACAGCAATGATGGAAAATCCACTTTGTGATTTCTTAATAAAAATACATGGACATACTTGATCATTTATATATCCATCTTTTATTAAATAATTACTAAGTCGATTATACCACATACGACCAGACTGTTTCAACCCATATAATGAGCGTTGTAACTTGATTGAATATATGTGGCGGGGCCTTTGTGATTGACCATTTTCAATCCTTGAGGATTCTCATATAAATCTCAACATCGAGTGAGCCATATAGGTATCTTTGTTACAATATCCATTAGGCGTGTTTCCAAACCTTCCATGGTTGTCATACCCTATCGAAGCGAAAAGTGACTCCATCCATTCTTTGAGTATATATCCGACGATAATCAATACCAAGTTTTGTGAAAACCCTTGAGCTACTGAAATCGGGCTTTGTATCTCACAATTTCATTTTTCTCATTTCGCTTTCGTACAAATACCCATTTATTTCCAGCAGGATTACACCCGGTGGTGTTTGGACTCTTGGTCCAAATATTTTTCTTTTCAATAGAGATTGTAGCTCGGTTTGAATAGCATCTTTCCATTTTGGCCAATCTTTTCTTTTTCGACATTCTTCCACGTTTTGTGGTTCGGGATCCGTGTCGGGAATCAAAATAATATCGATGCTATAGAAAAGCAAATATGTCATCAATCATTTGCTTGATTTGCTTTTCTCATCCCATATTTTCTCATCATGTACATAATTTATCCATTCAACTGAGATTTTGAACTCTTGGTGTTCATCTCTTATCCCTTCACCGAGATTTTGAACCTCTTACGGGGCTATTCCCACTCTTGGAATAAGTCTTTACTGGGCGGGTATTCCTTGAGGATTCCTTTATTTGCTTTTGATTTTTAGGTAGTACGATGTCTTTTTTGCACCAATCGGTCTTCCACGCTTACGGCGTGGTTTAGATTCTTCTATTACCTTATTAAATCGATTCTCCGAGAATTGATTTTTCAATAGGTATTTCTATCCTTCTTTGGAGTATTCTTTGCGGTGTATGTGACTTTATCACTTTTCTAGCATCATTAAATGCATCGGCATTTGATTTACAATATTTTGTAAATGAATAATTCTTTGAACTTTAATTTCACATTGTCCTGTATGAGGATCAAGTGAATTTAAATCTGATGCATTCCATGATATTTCAGAGGTTTTTTTATTTAAAACTTTCCCTCCTCTTGATGTTGGAAATACAGATTCATCAAAATGACAATCTACATAACGTGCAGTAAAAATATCTCCAATTAAAGGTTCAAGATATCTGATAATAGAAGGAGAATCAAAACCAACATAAATACCTATTCTTCGTTGGGCTCCCATTTTAGTTCTTTGTGGAGGTGCAATTGGAACATATACTGCACTTTCAAAAACTCAAAAGTGTGATATGTTGGGTATCTGTCCAAGAACTAACTGTAGAGGAGTGAATTTATGAAGAGCCGTTGGTCTTACTCGAATGATAGCTGCAGCATGAAGAATTGCATGACCCCAAACTGAGGTAGGTAAGTTAGCCCTTAACATTAATGGTCGTGCAATTAGTTGAAGTCTTTTATTAAAGATTCATTTAAGCCATTTTGTGTATGAATATGAGGCTGAATACTCAATGGAAATTCCATAGTCATACAAAAAATCATTAAAAGTCGTTGATGAAAATTCAATTTGCGTTATCAAGTCGAATTGACTTGATTGGATGATCCGAGGCCCAGGCAGTAACTTGATTATTTGAGCGAAGAAGTTTTGAGAAGGCAAAATTTTGAGAAGAGAAAAACAAACATGAGACCATCTAGTTGAAGCATCTATTAAAATCATGAAATATTGAAATGGGCGGAACAATGGTTGAATAGGTCCACAAATGTCTCCTTGAATTCTTTCTAGGAATTTTGGGGCTTCTTTATAAACTTTTCTTGGTGATGGTCGAACAATTAATTTTCTTCGAGAACACATGATCTGAGGAAATTCACTACTAGGAAAAACCTTCTTATCTTTGAGAGGATGACCAGTAGAATTTTTAATAATACGACGCATCATAGAAGTACCTGGATGTCCGAGTCTTTCATGCCAAAGGATAAAGGATTTGGGATCTATGATTTTTGAAATCATAACAATATGAGACTCAATTGCTCTAATTTTCATAGTATATAATCCAGAAGAAATTGAATGAAGTTTTTCTAAGATATTCTTTTTTCCAGAAATAGTAGAAGTAATAAGAAGATATTCATTATCATTCTCATTGGTTGTTTCAATGTGAAAACCATTTAGTCGAATATCTTTAAAACTAAGCAAATTTCTTCTTGATTTACTAGAATATAGAGCATTTTTGATAAAAACTTGTGTCTCATTTGGTAGCATGAAACTAGCTTTTCCAAATCCTTCGATTAAATTTGATGTGCCAAAGATAGTTCCTACATTTCCATTAGCTTTGATTAGTTGTGAAAAATATTTTTCACTTTGAAGGATTGTATGAGTTGTTGCACTTTATCTGCTTGAAACATATATCCTCCATATCCATTAAAGATGGTCGACACATATAAAACATAAATAAGAAAAGTTATACTTCAAATATAATTTTATTCATGATAAACACATACCACATATAGAACGAAAACTAATAATATTATACATGCATGATGTTTAATTAAAACAAGAAATTAAACGATATCCCAAAAGATAATTTCAGAAGGTTCATTAATATCAACAACCTTTTCCTCATTGTCGGTCATTGGTGGATCATCAACAATATTCAATTGATGATTAACAAAGTTTGTTTCTGCCTCAGTTACTTTGTTCTTTTGAGACTCCTGGAATAAATTAGCCAGATGCCTCGGCGTACGAAAGGTACGCGACCAATGCCCTTTCATCCCACACCTAAAACAAACATCTGGTTTGTTCTTTATCGGTGCTGCATTTATCGGTGCTGCATTTTCTTTATTTTTACCAAACCTAGACACTTGTCACTTCTGGTGACCTGAATTGTCGCGGTTCAGGAATTTGTTGTTATGATGGCCTCGTTTATTCTTTCGCCCCCAAGGCTTCTTATTATATGACCATCTTTTGTCACGTTTATTCTGCTGGAATGACGTCTTTGTTAATATCTGCAATGGGGTAGCACCCGTTTGGTAGTGTTGATGATTTTTCAACAACAATTCATTATTCTTTTCTGCAACAAGGAGGATGAACAATAAGTCACCGAATTTTGTGAACTTACTCATACTATATTGTTGTGATGAGAATCATGTTGGTGGGATGAAAAGTTGAGAGTGTTTTCTCTAACATTTGGGTTTGAAATGGATCTCCATGAAAGCCAAAGTAGAGGTTATTCTATAAATATTGGAACTATATTAGTAATTGATTTGAATCTTGTAGCCTTAAATTAAGCCACTCAAATTTGGCATTAGGAGAACAACCAATTTTTGGTAGTCAAATCTTTCCTTCGATTGTGTCCATAAAGACAAAGGATCTTTGGTTATTAAATACTCGATCTTTAATCCTTCATCAATATGGTGACGAAAATTATGGCTTTTGCATTTTGTCTTAGAAGTAGTTGTATTTCTGATTCATGGTCTTTTCTAACTCATTTGCACTAAGGTGCGATTACGCATCAAGTGCCCAAGCCAAATAGTTGTCTCCGAGATTTTTAAAATAAAAAATCTATTTTTGCCAAGTTTGCCATCTATTCAGGTTAAAACACAATTATTATTATTTATTAAAACAATAAATAATTGCATGTATGATATAGAAAAATAAACTAAGTCACGACCTCAGTGGTGATAAAATACAAATATAAATATTCTTATATTTATGTTATTAGCATAATGTAAATGGATCTTCACCCTAAGATGTGGTAGTTCAGCGTAGATGATTATTCCATGAGAATAATAAAGAATGGAACCAGGTCGTATATAACGCATGCAGACGAGGGATATTAAACGAGAATAATAAATAACGGAACCGGTCGAAGAAATTACATGCAAAGCGGGATGTTCAACAGAATAATAAAGAATGGAATAACGAAAGAATTTCACCATGTATAAGGTAGTCGCATATCTGAGTTATTCCAACAATTTAATAAGAAATGAATCTGAAAGGATTATTCACCGGTATATGATATTTCACATATCTGAGTTATTCCCATAATTTAATAAGCGGTAAAAAGGTTCCCACCAAGTCTTGTAAGATCAACAAGGATAGATGGTACCATTGTAAATAACAGAATTTAAATGCAATTAGAAGAATAAAATTATATTATTGGTGGCATAGCCCAACCTGTAGTATAATAATAAATTACAAGGATTTAATTTTACCGTCTCAGTTGGTTAGAGCTTCGTGCTGATAACGTGTTATAAAACTTTAGCAAAGTGTATAAAGATACTCTTATAAGTGCTGAATAAATTTAGAGAGAATAAGTAAGAGATAAAGAGAGAGAAATTCTTGAGAGAAATTCTTAATTTTCAATCGACATACTTGTTTTGCCTTATATAGGCAAGGTAAAGGAGTCACGGGGAAGGAAGGAGAAGAAAGAAGGAAAAGGGGAGTACGGGAGAAGCTAGCTAAGGGAATCACATATATAATATAACTAATAAAAATGAGATTATCATACAACAATTTTAGTAATGAATTCTCGAAAAAGGTTACTATAAATAAAATTTGGATGTTTTTTTATAATTTATTTTACTATATTTTTTTTAAGCGAATTTATTTATTTTAAATTTGACTCCACTTACCTAAGAGGGTGGATCTCAACATGTCAATTAATTGTTTTCAAGAGTTAAACGGTATTTATTATTTTATTATAAAATGATGCAGTTTTACAATGAAATTATATAAATGCCCTTATTAAAAAACGCGAACATATAATAATAATAAAAAAAGAAAAGAAAAAAAGAAAGAAAGATGTACATGTACGATGTCACCCAATATAAATTATTAAATTTTGTGAGGAAAATAAACCCTAATGAAATTTAATAATTTTTCACTCCAAATCAAATTTGCCTATGCAAGTTCCCCTCACTTGGGTATGGGTGGAAAGTAATGGCTTGTTTGTTGTAACCGAAAACCATTTGTTGATACGTGTCAGCTTTTATGTATTATGATGAGAATTGTTGACTCATCAGAAAATCAACAATAAATGAATTTACCAGCCACCAAACACATCCCTAACCGAACTGAGCAAATTACAAAAAGAATATTATTATAAGCGTCAGCTTTATTTGAATTCTTAGGCAAATACGTACCATCATAGCTAGAGCTAGAGCTAGAGCTAGCCAAGGGATTTCAGCTTATCCAAATATATATGACCAGAATGCAAGTCAACCATTTATCCTCACGGCATGCATGACATTTCGTAGTGAAATTAATTTGGAAATAAATCACTCTAAAGATAATATTCAAAATAAAAATGATATTATCTGAACCACTAAAAAATTATAAATATTTTGCTAACAAGCATGTCAGTTTTGTTAAGAATTTAACCATTTATATATATATATATATATATGGGATTAATCCACAAAGAATTGATTGTTGGGAAAGAACTTTATTTTACCAAATATTCACAACTTTAGAACGACATTGTTACAATTTTTTTTTTTAAGTTGTGGCCAACTTTGGTAAAATGGGTTCTTCACGAACAAACCTATTGATGTGGATGGATAGCCTATATATATATATATGAACTGCATGCAAGCTAGGAAATATCAATCAACTTACCATTTGCATGCACCTTTAAGCAGCCGTGAGTGACTCAAAATTGAGCACATGCAATTAAACATGGAGCTTCTGATCTTCATCCTCTCTGCACTTGCAACCATTTCCATTACCACCATCTTTATTTATCTCTTTCAATTCCACAGAAACAAGTCACAATCAGCAGCTCCATACCCTCCCGGAGGAGCAGGCTGGCCTCTCTTAGGAGAAACCCTAGATTACTTCTCAAAACTCCGAAATGGCATGACGGAAAGATTTGTGATGGATAGAATTAACAGGTACTCCTCCCAAGTCTTCAAAACGAATATACTCGGCGAGAAAATGGCACTTTTGACCGGTGCCGAGGGCAACAAGTTCTTGTTCTCGAACGAGAGCAAGTTGGTCCGAGTCTGGTGGCCGAGCTCAGTTAACAGTGTTTTCTTGAAGACCGATAATCGATCAGCACAAGATGAATCCATTAAAGTGCGTAGACTGCTTTCGCCTTTTCTCAAGGCGGAGGCACTCAAAGCATACGTTAGCACAATGGACACCATCTGCAAAAAACACATAGACACACACTGGATTGGCCCACGAGTCGTCAAGGTTTGTGATTTAGTGAGAAAATACACTTTCACTTTAGCATGTCAGTTGTTTTTAAGTGTCGAAGATCCTGAAAACCTCCAAAAACTCAACAAAACATTTGACCATGTCACGCGTGGGGTGGTTTCGATACCGGTAAATTTTCCCGGCATGCCATTTTACAAGGCCATCAAGGCATCACAAGAGATTAGGGCGGTGATTGAGGGGATGGTGAAACAAAGGAAGATTGATATCGCCCAAAACCAGGCCACACCCACACAAGATATTATGTCAAAAATGCTCACCGCCGTGGAGGAGAACAAATCGGTTAGTGATGCGGACATCGCCACCGATTTACTGGGGCTGATTATCGGTGGATACGAAACCGTTAACACTTCACTAGTGTTTACTATGAAGTTTCTGGCCGAGCAGCCTCATGTGTATGAACAAGTCCTAGAAGGTATATATATATATATAACTAATTTACGAATATTATATATATTTGTGTTGATTAATACTAATTTTGAATGAATTTTGGTGATGTTTGTAAAGAGCAAACTGAGATAGCGAATTTGAAGCAAGGAGAACTACTTAGTTGGGAAGACTTGCGCAAAATGAAATATTCATGGAGTGTTTGGTGTGAAGTCTTAAGGATTAGACCACCGGCTGTTGGAGCATTTAGAGAAGCAATTGCAGATTTCACTTATGCTGGATATACTATTCCCAAGGGATGGAAGGTATGACGATGACCTAATTTATAATTCAGATATAATTAAAGAGTTTTTAAAAAATAAATTAGAGTACTTATAAACGAGTCAAGTCAAGTCGAGTTGGGGTTTTAATTACTAGCAAAATTTAAGTTTGTTTATAAATTATCCGTTTAGTAAACGAGTTGAGTTTGAGCTCGAGTCAGGCTTATGTCCGCGAAGCCAAGCCAAGCCTAGTTGGACTTAAGTTTGGCTCATTTAACTATTTTATTAAAATAAAATAAATATATAAATTACTTAAATGCTAAATGAGTCGGGTTTGCTTATGATGCATTCGAACTCAGACTTGTTTAATTAAACGGACAAATTAAGGAATTTGTTTGAGTTCGGCTCGTTTAATGAACTCGAATCTATTTAAGTCGAACCAAATTGATTTCGCAGGCAATCTGATTTATTTATAAATAACTTATTATTATTGTATGCAGTTACATTACCTTCAAAATGCCACCCACAAAAACCCGGAATACTTTCCAAATCCGGATAAATTCGACCCATCAAAGTTTGAAGGAAGCGGAGCGGCTCCATTTACATTTGTTCCATTCGGAGGCGGACCACGAATGTGCCCCGGGTCCGAGTATGCACGAGCAGAATCACTAGTGTTCATTTATAATGCGGTCACACGATTCCGATGGGAGAATGTAATTCCTGATGAGAAAATTGCAAATGATCCATTTCCAAGGCCTGTGAATGGGCTTCCCATTAGGCTATATCCTCACAAACCCTAATTCATATATTAGCTTCTGGAATAATTTAATTATTTAATTTCTCTCTGTTTATTGTTCATATTTATATCATGTAGATCTCTCTATAATCGATTATCTTTGTAATTAAATTTATTTTATTCTATCCCTAAAATTTGATATATGATAATTGCACGCAGTATATGTCACTGACACTAATCTATTATATGGTGAGAGACGGATAATAGTAATTGCATTCTTAAGACTGTGTCACATGTAACACCGTCCAAATATATATATATATATATATATATATATATATATATATATATATATATATATATATACGGTAAGGATCAAGAAGCGTTCTTCCTTAAATAAGCGTTTTTATTAAAAAAACGCTACGTTTTTTGAAGGAATAGCGATAATATTTTTATAAATACAATCTTGCCATCACAGTATATTTGACTCATTTAGAGACATTTTTCATTAAAATTTTCTTTTCAGTGAACTTTTCCTTCAAATTTTCATATTAAAAAAATTATTCAACAAAATAATGTTTAAAAAACATTAATATTAAAAAAAACGAAAATCAAAATTCTATTCATTTTTAGATGTCTAAAATAGGAATATAGTGGGATTCGGTTATCATAAAGTTAATTTAGTAATAAATTGATAAATTGACCAATACAGAACTGACACGCAACTTCTTGACCTGCGTATCGATATTATATTTGTCAATTAATCAAAAATTAACTTTTTACCAATATAGACAATGAATTTGGTAGGGAATGAAAATGTTGGAAAAACTCCTTCAATTCTAACTGTCTTCGATAAATTAAATTAATAATGCAATTCCACCAAATAAATTATAACCACAGAAAATTATAATACGGAAAATAAACCAACCACAAGATGCCTTATTTTACGTGGAAAACCCTCTAAAACTAAGAGGTAAAAACCACGGGCCAAACTCCGAATTATTCCACTATAATTAACTGTGAATACAAAATCCTTCCAAGTTTTATAACTAAAAACTTGAAATATTATGTAATTGAGAAAATACAAGAATACCTCAATTTGAGTGAAAACTCAAATTATCTCACCACCCAAAACCTTCAAATTAATTAACGTCTTCAAGCAATTAATTAATCCGAAAAGATGATGACCAAAACTCTCTCAATTTACTGTAGTGCACTCACCGATTTTCTCTCTCTATTCCGCGTATTCCTCTCAAAACAGAGCACTTCAAATTTCTGGATATCTCATGCCTTCACAGAACCAATATATATATATACTCCCTGATACTAATCAAAATTGACTTCGAATTGAATAAAAAACTACCTTCTAAAAAACCTACTAATATATATATATATATATATATATATATATATATATATATATATATATATATATATATACGGTTTCTTTCAAAACGGACCAAAAAAAGCGTATCAAAAACGGACCAAGTAAAAAAATACGTGTCCAAAAAATCGGAGTCAACAAATCGAATGGAAACCCTCATCTCTTACTCTTCCAGATTCCTCCTTCCAAAGGTCGGTGTAAAGACAATGAAGACTTATACCAATCGCATGAAATCAGAGAATGTTTTCCGAGCTATCTTGGTTGTCCAACAAAATCTACTTTTGAAAAACAATTCACACTCCTTATAGGATTCTGTCAAAACTGTTCACGTGTTTGACCAAATCAAAGCATAATTCCAAATCCAACTTGGTTTAGAGAAAAATAATCAATCCAATTTAAAACACTCCTAATTTAAATAGGATACTCTCATGGGTTTGGACCCCACAAACCCAACAATCTCCCCCTCCAAATCCATGTGAGGAAGCTTCCACCGTGACCCCGTCACTTGGAGTCCATCCCGACCAATTCCTTGCAAAACTCCAGTTTGTCGTGAGTTACAACTTTTGTCAACATGTCTGAGGGGTTCTCATCGGTATGAACTTTCTTTACTTTCATCAATTCCTTTTCCATCACTTTTCGAAGCCAGTGATAACGAACATCAATGTGCTTGGTACGATTATGATACGTGGCGTTCTTGGTTAAGTCAATTGCACTTTGACTATCACAATAAACCACGTACTCATCTTGTGTCAAACCCAACTCTTGAAGAAACCGTTTCAACCATAACATCTCTTTACCTGCTTCTGTAGCGGCGATGTATTCCGACTCAGTTGTAGACAAAGCAACACACTTCTGCAACTTAGACTGCCATGTTATTGCCCCCACGCAAAGTAAACAAATATCCCGGTAGACTTCTTCTCTTGAACTCGCCACGTTCGTGATCTCAGAAACCCTCTAAGATTGGACTCGAACCACCAAACCCCAAACACAAATTGGAAGTAGCTTTCAAGTATCTGAGAATCCACTTAACTGCTTCCCAATGTTCTCTTCTAGGATTTGACAAATACCTGCTCACAACGCCAACTGCATGAGCAATATCTGGCCGTGTACAAACCATCGCATACATAAGACTCCCTACAGCAGAGGAGTAGGGAACCGCTGCCATATGATCTCTCCCTTCCTTAGTAGAAGGGCACATGCGCTTTGTCAACTTAATATGATTGGCCAGTGGTGTGCTAACTGGCTTAGCATCACCCATGTTGAACCTTGCAAGCACCCGTTCAACATATTTCTCTTATGACAACCACAACCTTTTAGCTTTCCTGTCACGAACAATCTTCATGCCCAAAATCTGTTTAGTCGGGCTAAGTCCTTCATATCAAAAGACTTAAACAACTCTCCCTTGAGCATGCGAATCATGTTAACATTTTGCCCAACTATCAACATATCATCTACATAGAGCAATAAGATAACAAAGTTACCATCTGGGAACTTTTTGACATACACACAATGATTTGCAACTGTTCTATTGTATCCTTGATCCATCATGAATGAATCAAATTTCATGTACCACTTCCTTGGAGCTTGTTTCAGGTCGTACAAACTTTTCTTCAACCTGCAAACCAAGTGCTTTCTCCCTTTAACTTCAAATCCCTCAGGCTACTCCATGTAGATTTCCTCCTTCAAATCACCATGAAGGAATGCAGTTTTCATCCAAATTGCTTCGAGCTCAAGATCCATACTAGCTATTAACCCCAACACTGCTCGAATAGAAGTCATCTTCACAACCGGAGAAAAAATCTCATCGAATTCAATACCTTGTTTTTGAGCAAAACCCTTGACGACCAACCGAGCCTTGTATTTCACTAGTTTTTCACCATCCTTTTTCAGCTTGAACACCCATTTATTCTTCAATGCTTTCCTACCTTTTGGAAGTGTAGTAAGCTCATAAGTGTAATTCTTGTGCAACGAATCCATCTCATCCTGGATAGCTCTCAACCAATTGCTCTTCTCCTTATGAGTCTTAACTTCTTGAAAATTTTCTAGCTCCCCCTCCTCAGCAACTAAAAGATATTCAGATGAAGGATATCTGACTGATGACACACGTTCTCTCGTGGATCTTCTTAGCCGAGGTTCTTTAATATCAAGATGAGGGGCTTGCTCCCCCTGCTCAACACTCTCTGCATCTGACCCATCACTGTCGTGCAAATCTGTATCAGTCACATCTTCATTCTGACCTCTTTCTCCAACTGTGGCTTTCTGTAATGGCGAAGGAACTCCACTGAGGTCTGGAATACTATTATCTCTGGGTTGTGTAACTCTATCAAAATCCTCATAATTTTGGTGTTCATGAAACACCACATCTCTGCTTCTGAATAATTTTCTCTGAACTGGATCCCATAACCTGTACCCAAACTCTGCATCTCCATAGCCAACAAATACACATGGAGTAGATTTGTCATCAAGCTTCAATCTTTGTTCCTTGGGGATATGTGCAAAAGTCTTGCACCCAAATACCCTCAAATAAGAATAGGACACATCCTTACAACTCCAAATCTTCTCTGGAATCTGAAAATCCAACGGTGCTGATGGAGATCTGTTAATCGGTAACAAGCGATCTGAGCGACTTCACTCCCCGTAATGACTTAGGCACCTTAGCCATTCTCAACAAGCATCGGACTCGCTCAATAATAGTGCGGTTCATTCTCTCAGCCACACCATTATGTTGTGGGGTGCCAGGAACTGTCTGCTCATGACGAATACCGTGTTTAGCATAATATGCTGCAAACTCCTTTATAGTGTATTCCCCTCCGTTGTCACTGCGAAGACACTTCAATAATTTTCCAGTCTCTCTTTCTACCATAGCATGGAAACTCTGAAAATGCTGGAATACCTGGTCTTTTGTTTTCAACAAAAATACCCACACCTTACGTGAAGCATCATCAATAAAAGTAACAAAATATTTATTGCCACCTAATGACTCAACCTCAATAGGACCACATACATCAGAATATACTCTCTCAAGTAACTTAGATTTTCTTTTAGAGGAACTACTAAAAGAAACTCTATTCTCTTACTACAAACAAACAATAATCACAAGGGTTTAGTATCGATTACCTTTAGCAAAAGGAATGAGGGACCTCTTTGCTAACATCTGCAACCCTTTCTCACTCATATGCCCAAGTCTTTTATGCCATAGATTCGGTGAAGTTTCATCTTCAATTGCATTCAACTCGCTAAAACATACCTTCACATGAGTTTTGTATAACGAGCAACAAGCAGTACCTCTAGCGACTACCATCGAACACTTGGTAAGCTTCCACTTTTCCCTGCCGAAGTGATTCTCATAGCCTTCCCTGTCCAAGGCCATACCAGAAATCAAGTTGAGGCGTAAATCGGGACATGTCTAACATCCCTCAAAGTAATAGTGCGACCTACATCCATGCATGCAGATGCAAACATCACCAATTCCATAATCTTGGGTGATCGGTGTTACCCATTCTCACAAACCCAAAGTCTCCAGCTTTGTACGTAGTATAAAATTCTCTTTTGGGAGTAGCGTGATACGAAGCACCTGTATCAATAACCCAATCAATCTTCTGATCAACAACATGTAAGCATTCTTCTTCCTCGAA
This sequence comes from Panax quinquefolius, assembly GCA_020205615.1. Classification (NCBI taxonomy): domain Eukaryota; kingdom Viridiplantae; phylum Streptophyta; class Magnoliopsida; order Apiales; family Araliaceae; genus Panax; species Panax quinquefolius. The sequence goes on along the minus strand of CM035174.1, from coordinate 80,738,370 downwards.
TGAAAGAAGCAACATCCTCGATGAATCGTAGGCTGCGATATTCTTCTCCTCAACTCTCCTTGCTCACCAGTTTTCTGCTTGTCTAACCAAATCTTGCAATTTCTTTTGAAGTGACCCTCCTTGTTGCAATGAAAACACTTGTATGTAACACCTTCTTTGGTCTTTGATTTGCTCCTATGATTTTTAAAATTTTTGCTTTTACTGCGATTCATGTTTCCCTTGTGAGATCCACTGAAGTTACTTCTACCCCTGTTCTCTGCTACAAGAGCTTGTGTCTCAAAATTCAAACCCTGCTCCTTTCGCCTTGTTTCCTCATTGTGTATGCTGTCCTTGACCAACTGCATGGTTATCTTTCCTTCCGGAGCTGAATTGCTTAGTGACACAACTAAAGTTTCCCAACTATTAGGCAACGAACTGAAAAGCAACAATGCCTGAATCTCGTCCTCAAGATTTAACTTCATGGTAGACAACTGGTTCACTAATCCCTGGAACTCGCTCATATGCTCGGATACACTGCTACCATCTTTATACTTCAGGTTCACGATCTTTCGAATTACAAATGTCTTATTCTGAGCATTCTTCTTCTCGTACATGGACTCTAATGTAGTCCAAAGTGTATAAGCATCCTTTTCCTGCGAAACATGGTGAAACACACTCTGATCGATCCACTGTCGGATGTGACCGATCGTCTTCCTGTTCATCTTTTTTCAATCAGCCTCAGTCTTGTCTGCTGACTTTTTCCCCTTAAGATCCAATGGATCATACAAATCCTTGCAGTAAAGGATATCTTGTAAGACCCCGAAATTTTTTTAAATAAAAAGGAATTTCCTTTATTTATTATTTTGAAATAGTAAGGGTTGATTTGATTAATGTGGATAGTTAAGGGTTAAATACGCAAATATTTCAAAATAAGCAAGTGGTTATAAAATATTCATTTTTGTTAGAATATTCGTTTGGTCGTGGAATATTAAATCTTTATCGAGAATATTCGTTTGGTCGTGGAATATTAAATCTTTGTCGGGGAATATTAAATGCGACCAGCCAGCGACCATGTGTGGGCCCCATAACGAAAGCGATTGGATGAGGAAAAGCGACAAAGTTTGGGTGGTTATAAATAACGGCGTAGTTATTCTACAGTTAAGGCTGTTGGAATACCCGGTGGTTAAAATCTGATGTCTGGCGTGGTTGCGAAGATGCACCACGGTATTGCGCAATATTGTTGAATTATTGATCCTTACGTGAAGAAGGCACTACTTTCAATAATTATTACGATGAATTCTTTATTCAATATTTTATTTTATTGATTCAATAATTCTTTGCGTTGATATTTTATATTATTCTTTGTTTGAATAATTGTCACTTGCACAATATTTCCCATTATCGGATCAATAATTCATATTATTTGAATAATATTATTAGATAACATTATTGGCAATGTCTAGAAAGTTACATCTAAGGAGAGGTTTGGTCACCTAATTGCGCGCAGTAGTGAGAGAGATCCTTATTGAAAAGCCCCTCTTTCTGAAGCGCTTTGCTGTTTGTCATAATTGTGATTATGTAATATTATTTGGGAATAATTAATTATTGATTTATATGATAAGGAGATATTTATTTTATATGAATATAAATGATGGATTTATTTATGTGGTTATTAATGAAGGAATTAATGCTGAGATGTTTTATCAGTATTTTATTGGATTGGAGGTATTAAAAAAATCAAATCAGGGGTTTTGAGATATATTGCGGGGGTTATAATTTTTAATCCGACCGTTGGATTGTGGTAATTTTTGGGTATGTTATACATACATAAGTTGAGTATATGTCCACAAATTTTGAACCGTTAAAAATGCACGAATGATTTGTTGTGAATTTTAAGAGGTGTCGGATTTGGAAATTAGGTTTATAATTGATTTTGGTGGAAAATTCTAGAATTGAGTGGGCCCCACTTGTGGTTGGTGAAGAAATGTGCTGAATTTTATTTCAAATGTGGTGGGTGGCAATAGTAGCGAGTAAAAAGCCATCGGTGCAGTCAAGTCTGCTTTGGTAAATAACATTTTCCTATAAATAGAGGGCTAAGTTAAATTGAAAATCACACCGAAACAAAGTTTTCTCTCTTTCTCTCTCTATATTATTGAGCGTATTTTGTGAGTATTTAGATACTTTGAGAGTTCTTTGTTCGATACAAAGTTTCATTCAAAGATCACTTGAGCCTTTCCTTAAAATCTTGATTCTTTGAGGTAAGGGATGTTATTTTCTTCTCGGATGATATTATTTCTTGATATCATTATCTTTGAAATATTGGTTGGAACTTTTTATCAAATTTGGAACTTTTTCATATTGAGTTACTATTCACGAGTTCTTATTCACGAGTTACTATTATTCATGAGTTACTATTCACGAGTTCTTATTCACGAGTACTATTAATGAAGCGTGAAGAGTTTTTTTGTGGAATTTCTATCTTTTGGTGTCGAGTTACTATTCACGTATCGGCCTTTATTCACGTATCTGACCTTTATTCACGAATCGGCACTATTCAATAGAAAAAAATGAAAATTTTTCTTTTAAATCTAAAATATCTATTCGGATACTAGCTTTGATTGTATCCATGTTTTGATCATTCTTGAATTTTACACCACTATGATTATTTTTGAGGTATTGTTGGACATGGATAAAACAAAGTACGAATCATTAATCCTTAATCCTTGTCATTTTGTTTCAATGATTCGTTCTTTAAAAAGTATTTTCATCATCCTCGGTCTTAAATGATGATAGTATTGAATATCTTTGGCACAGTAGTGCAAAGATGAATGATTTCTGAAGAATATCTTTGGCTGTAGTGCAAAGATGAATGATTTCTGAAGAATATCTTTGGCTTTGTAGTGCAAAGATGAATGATTTCGATGAATATCTTTGGCCTTTAGTGCAAAGATGAGCAGTGTTTAAATGAACATGACCGATCGATGAATATCTTTGGCCTTTAGTGCAAAGATGAGCAGTGTTGAGATGAACATAATGGATTGATGAATATCTTTGGCTGTAGTACAAAGATGAATATTTGATTTGAGATGAATATTGATTGATGTTACTGAGGATAAAATATTGATGATGGACTATTAAATTCATAGATTATAGTAGATTTCATTACATGCGTAACTCTTACATGAATTATTATTTCCATTCTAGCGAATATTGATCCGAAACTTGTTGTCTATTGTATTCATCGATTTTTCCTGTTGGAGACTAACGATAATTTGTTGTATATTATCTTAGTCATAACATTCTTCTTTGGGCTAGTTGAGCTCACCCTTTTCCTTGTTGTTCCATTTTTTCTTCTCGGGAGGCGAGAATGTAGCGAGTCTTAGTCGGGGTATGGAATGAAGGTTCTAGAGAGTTTGTTTAGTAGTCCTCACCATTATTGTAAAATAATGTATCAATAAATGTGATGAGGATTTATTTGAGTATAAATATTGTCTAGAAGATAATATTTGTATTTAAACTCACGATTTTATTGTTGTGATAATAAAGTTGTAGTTGTACCATGTGTATTTGGCGACTCGAGAATGGGTTGGATGGAATGGACCTATTTTGGGGTCGCGTCACAGTTGATATCGAGCTTAGGGATATGATCTCTGGCGGAGATCGGGGAATAGAACTAGGAGGGAGAGATGAGTAAATCCTTCGCTAGTGTGTCCTACCTAAGCTTATTTGTTAGTTAGTCAAGTATATAGGGATATTATGTGATTGATTTCCTTAATTAACCCTTGTTTTATGACGATAATTGAGAATGTCGAATCGAGAATATTAATAGTGGTGTAAATGAGATCGTGGAGATGCTGTACTTAACAACGAGGAGAGCGTCAGCAGTGGCAATGTACCTCCTGTGAATAACACCAATGGCGGAGATGATGAGCGAGGGGATGTTTAGAAGTTTTTGCGATTCATGCAAAATCGGACGAGGGAGACTCGTGTTCAAAATACAGGAGGAGATGATAGCAATTCACGGGTGGTCACAAACCAGCGATTCAAAGAGTTGGGACCACGAGTGCAGGGAAAGCGGATCCGATCATGCGGCGGAAACATGGGTCAAGCAAATTACCAAGATATTCGATGTCTTGGGATGCGAAGAAACGAAAAGTTCCATTCGCTACTTTTATGTTCCGTGGCGAAGCGGATTCTTTGGTGGGAATCAGTAGCGTACCATTCAATTTGCACTCGGCGTGTCGTGGGAGACGTTTGAAATGCAGTTCAATGACAAGTACTTCCACGAAAGTATTAAATCGTATGAAGGAAGTGGAGTTTATTAGACTAGAAGAGAATAACGTGGCGGTATCCCATCTGGGCGAAGTTAGCGGAGTTATCCGGTTTGCACCTCATTTGGTGGAGAATGAGGAACGTATACGCGGATGTTTCTTAGAGGTTTGAAACCCGATACGTCGATATCTCATTTCTCATAAATTTTCTCTTTATTCGGATGTTGTAAGCAGGGCTCAATTATTAGAAGCGAGATAACGAAATACGGTCAACCGAGGACCATAACCGGATCGTACCGAGATAGCGATCAACAAAATAATGATAACCATGGAGAAAGAAGAATACGGACAAAGGTAGTTACCACTCGGGTGGTAATCGTGGCCGTGAAAATAGAAGAAGCGAGTTGGGAGGAGATTTTAAAAGAGGAGATTCAACAACGACCATGTGAAGAGCGTCGGCGCCGATGTGATGGTTCCAAGGGAGGAGAAAGACCATCGGTCGTATGTTACAAATCTTGGGAAAGAGGACATATCATTGGCCCCTAGCAGGTTTAAGGTATGCTATAATTGTGGAAAAGAAGGACATATCGCTTTCGAGATTATGCGATATCAAAACCAGTCCGGTGAGAATGGTGACTCGAAAGGATGTCCCGAAAAAAGTCAAAGTCAACGATTCACGGAAGAAGTTTGTCGTGGCCGGTCAAAAATCAAAATGAGGAACCCGAGCGAAGTTAGCACGGTTAGTTAATTATAAATTCTTGCGAGTTTATACCTTACTAGATATCGATTCTACCCATTCTTTTATCTCTCTTGCTTGCGCTCAACGTTTGAACTTGACTACGGAGAAATTAGACTTTGACCTATTTATGGAGACTCAGTTAGGAGAAACTTTCATTACATCCGTTGTTTAGAAATCTTGCTTGATTCAGTTGGCACTATCACATTACCTCATTAACCTTATTTCTATAGAGATATTTGCTTTTGATGTGATTTTAAGGTTAACTACTCATCATGCCAAATTGATTGCTTTTGTAAGGTTGTTAGTTTTCATATTCCTAAGCAACCTGTTATTCGAATTCAAGCAATCAAACCATTGTAATCAAACATTTTCATATCAAGCCATGAAGCCATTCGTTTATTGAAAAACGGATGTCAAGTTTTCTTAGTCCATGTTATAGATTTGAATAAAGACACGTCAGATTTGAATAATATTCCTGTTGTTATTGATTTTTCCTGACGTATTTCCTGAAGAATTTCTTGGCTTACTCCCAAAGCCTGATATTAAATTTTGTATCGACTTTGAACCCAATACAAAACTCATTTCTAAAATCTCATATCGAATGGCTCTATTGAACTTGAGGAGTTAAAAATTCAACTATAAATTTGGTACTTGAGCCTTTATCTTGTGACTTCCTTTGTGGAATTCACCTAAGCGAGACTCTCTATAGGGGGCGTCATATTAGATGCGATAGTAAAGCGATAGGTGTCATTGTGACGTCTTTATCCAAGATTGGGATATGAGTCACGATTGAGAACAACCTAAGTCGATGTCGAAATCGTAGCTTTCAGGCTTAGTTGGTTATTATCGGAGATTCGTTGAAGGATATTCTCGAATCGCTATTCCATTATCGCATTGACTAACTCGTAGAGATACAAAATTCGAATGGAGCAAGGAATGTGGGAAGAGCTTGAAGAACTCGAGAGAGACTCATTTCAAAGACATGTTACGACCATGCCATCCCGGAAAAGCGAACGTGGTAGGCGGCGTGTTGAGTAGAAGATCGTTATACAAGAAACGAGTACGATATTGTCAAAGACTAATTTCGTATATATACAAATAATAGAGATGGAGATGAAAACTCTAGGTACCCACGTGATGATATCTGATGCGTGATGATATCTGAGTATAATCGACTTTAATCGATAAAGTTAAAAGGCGTTCAAGCTACACACGGTGATGAATTTGAAGAAGGAGGTCAAGAAGTTGTTATTTTAAAAGCGAGAATCGGTGAGGTGAGGAAAGCTCAAACCTTGATTTATTAATCCATTTGAAATTCTCGATCGAATAGGAACTGTGACTATATAGACTCGTTTTACCACCAAGTATGGCGCGTGTTCATAACGTTTTCACGTGTCGATGTTACGTAAATATGTGGACGACCCAAACACGTCATTGAGTTAGAACCGGACGAGATAGCCAAAGACTTAACGTCACGAGGAGGTACTGTCAAGATTTTGTAGAGGAAAGAACATGACCTATGTCTGAGAGGTTATACCATAAGTTAAAGTTTTGTGGAGAAACCATGCTATTGAGGAAATGACACGGGAGTTGGAAACGAAAATGAAAGCGAGGTATCTTTACCTTTTGAAACACACAGTATGTCTCGTCAATTTCGAGGACGAAATTTCATAAGGAGGGAGGTTGTAAGACCCAGAAATTTTTTAAATAAAAGGAATTTCCTTTATTTATTATTTTGAAATAGTAAGGGTTGATTTGATTAATGTGGATAGTTAAGGGTTAAATCGCAAATATTTCAAAATAAGCAAGTGGTTATAAAATATTCATTTTTGTCGGGGAATATTCGTTTGGTGCGTGGAATATTAAATGCTTTGTCGGGGAATATTCGTTTGGTCGTGGAATATTAAATGCTTGTGGGAATATTAAATGCGACGCACAGCGACCATGTGTGGGCCCCATAACGAAAGCGATTGGATGAGGAAAAGCGACAAAGTTTGGGTGGTTATAAATAACGGCGTGGTTATTCTGAATTAAAATTGTTGGAATACCCGGTGGTTAAAATCGATGTCTGGCGTGGTTGCACGCGATAGCACTTGCGGTATTACGCAGTATTGTTGAATTATTGATCCTTACGTGAAGGCACTACTCAATAATTATTACGGTGAATTCTTGTTCAATATTTTATTTTATTGATTCAATAATTCTTTGCGTTGATATTTTATATTATTCTTTGTTTTGATAATTGTCATTTGCGATATTTCCCATTATCGGATCAATAATTCATATTATTTGAATAATATTATTAGATAACATTATTGGCAATGTCTAGAAAGTTACATCTAAGGAGAGGTTTGGTCACCTAATTGCGCGCCATGATGGAGAGATCCTTATTGGAAAGCCCTCTTTCTCTGGAACGCACTTTTGGTTGTCATAATTGTGATTACGTAATATTATTTGGGAATAATTAATTATTGATTTATATGATAAGGAGATATTTATTTTATATGAATATAAATGATGGATTTATTTATGTGGTTATTAATGAAGGAATTAATGTTTGAGATGTTTTATCGGTATTTTATTGGATTGGAGGTATTAAAAAAAATCAAATCGGGGTTTTGAGATATATTATGGGTTATAATTTTTAATCCGACCGTTGGATTGTGGTAATTTTGGGTATGTTATACATACATAAGTTGAGTATATGTCCACAAATTTTGAACCGTTAAAAATGCACGAATGATTTGTTGTGAATTTTAAGAGGTGTCGGGATTTGGAAATTAGGTTTATAATTGATTTTGGTGGAAAATTCTAGAATTGAGTGGGCCCCACTTGTGGTTGGTGAAGAAATGTGCTGAATTTTATTTCAAATGTGGTGGGTGGCAATAGTAGCGAGTAAAGCCATCGGTGTAGAGAATCAAGTCTGCTTGGTAGGCTAACATTTTCCTATAAATAGAGGGCTTTAAGTTAGAATTGAAAATCACACCGAAACAAAGTTTTCTCTTTCTCTCTCTATATTATTGAGCGTATTTTGTGAGTATTTAGATACTTTGAGAGTTCTTTGTTGATCTGAAGTTTCATTCAAAGATCACTTGAGCCTTTCCTTCCGGAAATCGATTCTTTGAGGTAAGGGATGTTATTTTCTTCTCGATGATATTATTTCTTGAATATCATTATCTTTGAAATATTGGTTGGAACTTTTTATCAAATTTGGAACTTTTTCATGTCAGGAGTTACTATTCACGAGTTCTTATTCACGAGTTACTATTCATGAGTTACTATTCACGAGTTCTTATTCACGAGTACTTTAAGTGAAGCGTGAAGAGGTTTTTTTTTAGTGAATTTCTATCTTTTGGTGTGAGTTACTATTCACGTATACTGCCTTATTCACGTATACTGACCTTTATTCACGAATCTGGCCTTATTCATAGAAAAATGAAAATTTTTCTTTTAGTCTAAAATATCTATTCGGATACTAGCTTTGATTGTATCCATGTTTTGATCATTCTTGAATTTTACACCACTATGATTATTTTTTGAGGTATTGTTGGACATGGATAAAACAAAGTACGAATCATTAATCCTTAATCCTTGTCATTTTGTTTCACCGGATTCGTTCTTTAAAAGTATTTTTCATCATCCTCGATCTTTAAATGATGATAGTATTGAATATCTTTGGCACATAGTGCAAAGATGAATGATTTCGAAGAATATCTTTGGCACATGGTGCAGATGAATGATTTCTGAAGAATATCTTTGGCTGTAGTCAAAGATGAATGATTTCGATGAATATCTTTGGCCTTTAGTGCAAAGATGAGCAGTGTTTAAATGAACATGGCATGGATGATGAATATCTTTGGCCTTTAGTGCAAAGATGAGCAGTGTTGAGATGAACATAATGGATTGATGAATATCTTTGGCTATAATACAAAGATGAATATTTGATTTGAGATGAATATTGATTGATGTTACGAGGATAAAATATTGATGATGGACTATTAAATTCATAGATTATAGTAGATTTCATTCTCATACGTAACTCTTCTATGAATTATTATTTCATTGCGAATATTGATCTGAAACTTGTTATACATTGTATTCTATCGATTTTTCCTGTTGGAGAGACTAACGATAATTTGTTGTATATTATCTTAGTCATAACATTCTTTATTGGGCTAGTTGAGCTCACCCTTTTCCTTGTTGTTCCATTTTTCTTCTCGGGAGGCGAGAATGTGGCGAGTCTTAGTCGGGTATGGAATGAAGGTTCTAGAGAGTTGTTTAGTAGTCCTCACCATTATTGTAAAATAATGTATCAATAAATGTGATGAGGATTTATTTGAGTATAAATATTGTCTAGAAGATAATATTTGTATTTAAACTCACAGTTTTATTGTTGTGATAATAAAGTTGTAGTTGTACCATGTATTTGGCGACTCAGAATGGGTTGGATGGAATGGACCTATTTTGGGGTCGTCACATATCTTCCATTCCAGGCTTCCAGATCGAAAAATTAGATGAGGTCAATTTAATCATGGCGTCGCTTGATTCCTCCATTTAATTTATCAAAAAACAACTGCACAAAAAACTTGCTCTGATACCACTTTGTTGGAAAAACTCCTTCAATTCTAACTGTCTTCGATAAATTAAATTAATAATGGAATTCCACCAAATAAATTATAACCACAGAAAATTATAATACGAAAAATAAACCAACCACAAGACACCTTATTTTACGTGGAAAACCCTCTAAAACTAAGAGGTAAAAATCACGGGCCAAACTCCGAATTATTCCACTATAATTAACTGTGAATACAAAATCCTTCCAAGTTTTATAACTAAAAACTTGAAATATTATGAAATTGAGAAAATACAAGAATACCTCAATTTGAGTGAAAACTCAAATTATCTCACCACCCAAACCCTTCAAATTAATTAAAGTCTTCAAATCCGAAAAGATGATGACCAAAACTCTCTAAATTTACTGCAGTGCACTCACCGATTTTCTCTCTCTATTCCGCGTATTCCTCTCAAAACAGAGCACTTCAAATTTCTGGATATCTCATGCCTTCACAGAACCAATATATATATACTCCTTGATACTAATCAAAGTTGACTTCGAATTGAATAAAAAACTACCTTCTAAAAAACCTACTAATATATATATATATATATATATATATATATATATATATATATATATATATATATATACACGGTTTCTTTTAAAAACGGACCAAAAAAACGTATCAAAAACGGACAAGTAAAAAATACGCGGGTCCAAAAAATCGTGTCCAACAAATCGGGTCGGAAACCCCTCATCTCTTACTCTTCCAGATTCCCTCCTTCCAAAGGTCGGTGTAAAGACAATGAAGACTTATACCAATCGCATGAAATCAGAGAATGTTTTCCGAGCTATCTTGGCTGTCCAACAAAATCTGACTCCCTTTGCCCGTACATGCATAGCCGAAATATCCACAAAATTCCAGTTAGAGGTCTTCCAGGTGGGTGTTAATTTCTTCTGACGATATACATGAATTCACAAAATCAATTATTGGAGTTCATATGGTTTGCACTGTTCTACCCTCAGAAGATTATAGTACCTAGCCACCTAAATAATTTTTAAGAATTAATTTTCTATTACTCCAGCAACTATTTCAGCTAAAACAAACGATCTTCTTTAGCACTTGAGCAATCACTTACAAGAAATTATAAGTTCAGCAAAATTCATTTCAACAATTATTTATAGCTGAAGCAAGCAGGCACATTAAAGTTTATCCATATGGGGTGGGACTATATCTTAATAGGACGTACATAATATATTATATTTCTGACCTTCACAAAGTGTTCAGTTGTTTAGAAGTCAGTTCTGACACTCAATTTAGTGTGAAATTGGTTTGGGTTTTTAATAATGGCTTAAAATTGCTTCCGAAAAGTTTTCTATTTGGATTTTACACTAGTGGTAGTATACTTCAATTATCTTTTGATAATTTGAATTTTCCATGGGCTTTTTATTTTTCTGTGATTTGCCTCAACTTGCATTATCAGTAGGTTGAATAATATATACACACAGTTAAGATGATAATTTTTGTTTAACTACAATGAATTAACATTGAAATGGTGGACAAAAATACGAATGCTTTACTGAATATATACAAGATAATGAATAGTTTCATATTCACCAATTTCTGAACTTTTTAGAGGATGTAAACAGCAGTCAAACCTTGTTTGTTGATTTGCTTGACACAGGAGGCTGAGTTGTTGGTCAATATCAAAGAGTTGCTTGAGACGTGGGAGTAATTACTCTTTTTGGTACTCTAATATCTGCCTAATTTCTCTAAAAATGAAATCAGTTGTGGGCAAAAGAAAAATCAAACTGGCACATCCATTGGTTCCTTCCTTTTGGTTTTAAATCATCTCTCCTTGGAATTATTTTAGCACTACCGGCTTATATCAATGAACATCAATTAATGTTAGCACTGCATATGCTCATTCTTTTGGTTGGTCTTGTATTGTTGTTCTTTTAGGGGTAATAAAACCTTTTGCAGCAGTGACTGTTGCAAATTTTAGGTAACTCAATTGAGTTTTTTTTTAAAAAAAAGTGAGCTGTTGTTTTTGGTGAAATATTGGTGATTTTGTCTTGATATATTGATTTTGTGATTGTATGTACCAAGTCCAACTTTACAAGAACTGTATTGGTGAAATATTGGTGATTGGCGAAAGTATGTGTGTTTATACCAATGTTCGTAAATTTCATTTTCTCTACAGGGATCCTCCCTCTCCTGCTCCCCTCAAATCGAGTATACCAAGTGTGGTGGATCTTGCATTCTCAGTGCAGTAGTTTTACTTGTTACTGTTTTTCTCTATTATTATCTTTTTGGACTTGCATTGTTTAACCAATTGTTTAACTCCAATAAGTATAACATTTGTCTCAACATTTATTGGTATGTGTAGCATGTATCAATTTCTCGTCTTCTCGTGCTATCAATACTCTAGCAATTTGTTCTGACAATCTCTATTTTTTTGCTTAATATTGGTTCTTATATGTTCTTACAAAAGAAGTATGTCAAAATTTTGTATGCTGACTGGCAGCTGTTCAGTGATATATTTTTAATTGTTTGCATCATTGCCTTTACTTGTATGACAGATCAAAAAGGCATTGAGGGGAGTGAAAGTTGAAGTTACACACCGTGGAAACATGCTTAGGAAGTATCGCATATCCGATTTAACATCACAGGCAACGAGAGAGCTGACGTATGTTATGCCAAAAAGATTTTCAAAGCTATTACAAGTGCACATTAAGGACTTGAAATCTTACAAAAAGATTTTCAATTATAGTTGGACAATTAGTTTTCTTTGGAATCTTGTTTCTTTTTCTTGCTTCCTTTTGTAAGCTGTAATTCGTTAAGGACTTGTATTCGCTCTCTTGCTTTTCAATGGACTTCTCTTCTTCTATTAAGGACTCGACAAATGTGAATTCATTCTAGTAGAAAGTCTTGTTACATATCACATGTCAAATACACATGGGGATTTTCTTTTTTGTTGTTCTTGAAACAGGGGATTTCTGGCACCAACGTAAGCATTCTAAAAAACTGTTCTTTATATATGATTTAGCAAGATTTTCATGCGATTTATCAAAATTAAACAGTGAATTTAGTTTCTTGTTTCTTTGTTTCAATTAGAAACTGAATTTGTATGGGTTATTATCTAACTACTCCTTTGTTTCTCTCTCTAAATTTAATGTATATATGTTTTAAACTTGGAAAATCATTCGTTTAGAAGTTGTATTGAAATGTGTTTCATTAATAATTTTCTCTATATTTTTGAGTTGAATTGATTTTATTGCTTTGTTTATGTTTGTGTATTTGTATTGAACTTTCTTCTTTTGTCCTTTTGGAATCTCATAAGAATTCTGTTTGTTTCAAGTATAATGACTCGGGTGGACTTCTTGGCCCACGAACTTCTTTTGCTTTTGTACTAGTTTTTTACTTGGTCCGTCTTTTGTCCGCCTTTCTGGTACGCTTCTGAAGGAGATTGTATATATATATAGGGTCCTTAACACTAATATACAACAATTAGAAAGTAATTACAAAAATAAAACATCCACAAAATAATTACAAAAATAACGCAATACAATATTACCTTGCTAAAATTACGCGTTATTAACTCCCTACACGTCAGTTACCGACTTTTAAATTTCCAACTGACCCGTCCTAAAATCACGCTAATGAAGAAAAAAGGCAACTTTGAGATCAGAAAAAACAGAGCAACGAAAGATCGGAGAAGACAAGATGCAACTCTGAGATAGGATAATAGAGGAGAAGATCAACAACTTCAAGATCAACAACAACTCCAAGATCAACAACAACTTCAAGATCAACAGAAGATCAGAATAATGCATGCAATGATCAGAATTGAAGTATACAACTTCTTGGATTATATATATATATAACATGAATGATTACAGAAGATGACTCGATACCCAACTTCTTTTTCTACAAATTCTCTTCAGAAAGCCGCCCAAACTTCTTTTTCTACAAATTTTCTTCAGTATACTGACTGTTTTGATTTCAAAATGCATGTAAAAATATGTTTATATTTTGGTTACTAAATACATATAAATTAGTTCTTTATTTATTATTGATTTGGTTCTTCAGATAATGTTTATTTAGTTCTTTGTATACTTTAAATGTTTATTTGGTTACTCCGTGGTTACTATATACTCGTATATTGGTTACCTTTCTTAAATTTTTCGCTCTTTAATTGGTCAAAAAGTCAGTATACTGACTGTTTTGATTGCAAAATGCATGTAAAAATATGTTTTATATTCTGGTAACTAAGTACATATAAATTGGTTACTATTTATTATTGATTTGGTTACTGTATAATGTTTATTTGGTTGTTGTATACTTTAAATTAATGTTTATTTGGTTACCCCGTGGTTACTATATACTCGTATATTGGTTACCTTTCTTAAGTTTGTCGCTCTTTGATTGGTCACACAGTTAGTATACTGACTGTTTTGATTGCAAAATGAATGTAAAAATATGTTTTATATTCTGGTTACTAAGAACATATAAATTGGTTACTGTTTATTATTGATTTGGTTATTGTATAATATTTATTTGGTTGCTGTATACTTTAAATGTATATTCTACTGATATTTTTTATATTGATGGTTACTTATTAAATATATTGGTTACCTTCCTGCAACTGTTGGATCTTTAAATACATGTATATTGATGTTTTTTATATTGTTTGTTTTTGCTGTAAAATGCATGTCAAATATGTTTTATGTTATGGATACTAAGTAAATATATGTTGGTTACTGTTTAATTTGGATTTGGTTAGTTTATAATTCTGACTTGTTTACTGTGTAATATTACCATGGTTACTACATAATATTATTGTGTTTTATACTGATTTTTTTTATATTGATGGTTATTGAATAACTATATTGGTTACCTTCATACACCTGTTAGTCTTTAATTTATAATCTGATTATATATATTGGTTGTTGTATACTATTTAATTGGTTACAGAATAATGTTTATTTGGTTGCAGTGATAATTTGACAATCTCTGTCAAGTTTGGAGTGTCGGATTTGGGTATTTTCGGAGCCTAATTTCATTGGAAACGGGTCAACGATCCAAAGTTTGCTGGTGAACTGCAGGGCTTTTTGGTCAAATTCCATCATTCAGGCCTTCAAAATTGCATGTAAAAATGTGGTTTATATTATGGTTACTAAGATTATGTAATTTGGTTACTGTATAATATTGATTTGGTTACTTTACAATGTTTATTCAGTTGTTATACAATGGAGACTGACAGTAAACAATACAACAAATTTAATTGTTTACAGGAATATATAATTGTTTATTGTTAGTAACCATTAACCACATGGTTGATAACATTTTTGATGGTGTACAGTAACTAAAATTGATGTTGATTAATATTTTAATTTTTTATTCCATCATTAGTTATCAATATAAAGTAAACATATACATTGAACAATTGGTAACTGTTCTAAAATATTTTTATGTAAATTTGGTTACCCATCTAAAATAAAATGGTTATCTCTATATTCATATTTAGTTACCAACTGGCATTAACCATTTCCACATAACTTTTATAACTACGTAATTTAAAAGTATCCATCAGCTAGATAAATGGGAACCCTCACATGTACATTAAACACTTGATAATTGTTCTGATATAAGTTTTTAATTATTTGGTTACTAACAAAAACTAAAATGGTTACCCTTATATGCAGGTTTAGTTACCAACTGTGTGACGCCCCCAAAATAGGTATACATCACCCATTCTGAGTTGTCAATACATGATGCGAAAAACAACTACAACTTTATTATTACAACAAAATAAAAGCGTGAGTTTAAATACAAATATTATCTTCTGACAATATCTATACTCAAGTAAATCCTCATCACATTTATTGATACATTATTTTACAAAAATGGTGAGGACTACTAAACAACTCTCTCTAGAACCTTCATTCCATACCCAGACTCATACATCTACGCTATATTCTCGCCTCCCCAGAAAAATGGAACAAAAAGGAAAAGGGTGAGCTAACTAGCTCTCAGTAAAAAGAATATTATGACTAAGATAATATACAACAAATTACAATTAGTCTTCAACAGGAAAAATCTAATAGAATACTGATAGACAACAAATTTTAAATTAATATTCGCAGCTGAAATAATAATTCATTAGAAGAGTTAAGTAGAGAATGCAAACTACTATCTTCCATGTATGAATTTAAAAGTTCATCGCTCATCTTTTATCCTCGTAACATCAATCAATATATATCCGGAATCACATATTCATCTTTGCACTACTGAGCCAAAGATATTCATCGATTAGTCGTGTTAATCTAAACACTGTTCATCTTTTGCACTACTGGGCCAAAGATATTCTTGAAAATCATTCATCTTTGCACTTTTCTGCCAAAGATATTCCATAATATCATCATTTAAGATTGAAGATGATGAAAATATTTTTAAAGAAACGAATCCAAAGAAACAAAATGACAAGGATTAAGGATTAAGGATTAGTACTTTGTTTTATTCACGTCCAAAAATATCTCAAAAAATAATCGCAGTGGTGTAAAATTTAAGAATGATCAAAACATGGATACTGATCAAAGCTAGTATCCGAGAATAGATATTTTGGACGAAAAAGAAAAATTTTATTTTTCGATGAATAGTCTTAGATTAAGTGAATAGTGTCGTATATCGTGAATAGTGGCCAGATCGTGAATAGTAACTCAACACCAAAAGTTCCAAATTTGATAAAAACTTCAGATCAATATTTCAACATAATGATATTGAAGAAATAATATCATTACGAAAAAAATAATATCCCTTACCTCGAAAGATCGAGACTTACAAATGAAACAGGATATAAAGTATGACTTGAACTTTTTAATAATAGCAATACTCAAATTATACTCAAAATACTCACAAGAATACGCTCGATAATATAGAGAGAAAACTTGATTTACGGTGTGATTTTCAATTCTAACCTAAGCACCCTATTTATAGGAAATTGCTTAGAACACCAAAGCGAAAAAATTTAATATAATATTAATATATAATATATAAATTCCTACGCACAAATCTATGATCTGAATTCAGCCATGCTTGACAACAAATAAGTCTACCAAACAAATCAAAAACGTTTTTATTATTTAAAATAATTAAAACTTCCAAAAATCAATTATTCAAGAATTTGAAACATCAATAATTCATAATAAATAGCCCTTTTATCAGAAAATTCGAATCTCGCGATTTTTATAGGAAATTCAATTCTCTACAACTTTGCGGAAGAAAGTTTTTCCAAATTCCAAACAGAAATTGACCAAAATCCATAAGCAGACGATTTTATGTGCTATAATCAAATTTCGATCAATAAATGGGGTCCACAGACATGTTTAACATGTTTTAAACATTTATTGCAACAAAAATACTCTTCCTCCTCGTATACTCATATATCCCACATTCGTTGTAAAAATATCACCATTATTATATTATTAAAATATAATAATACATTATCTTATCGTAAAAAGATAAAATTTCAATTTTCAACAATTGTCACATTAAAATTTTCTCCATCTATATCCACATAAAATCAATATTTTCCTCATCATATGAATCAATAATTAATTATTCACAAATAATATTACGAATCACAATATTGACAACCGTGATTCCCCAGGAAGAGGGGCTTTCGATAAGAATTTCTCTTCTTGGCTTTAATTAGGTGACCAAACCTCTCCTTAGACAGAACTTTCTAGACATTGCCAATAATGTTATCTAATAATATTATTCAGATAATATAAATTATTGCTTCGATAATGAAAAATATTGTGTAATGACAATTATTGAAACAACAGCAATATAAAATATCAACGCAACAATTATTGAATCAATAAAATACTGAACAGTAATTACTGTAACCATTATTGAGTAGTGCCTTCTTACGTAAGAATCAATAATTGGTGCAATACCGGTAATCTTCTTGTGTTTTAACCACCGAGTATTTTAACAAAGATTAATGGTAACAACTACTGTAGATTATTTTTAACCAACTTATATTTGTCGTTTTCTTCATCCAATCGCTTTCCGTTATGGGGCCCACACATGGTCATTTGCACTGTCGTCTTAATATTCTGAAACGAGTCTGAATATTCCACGACCAAACGAATATTCCCCGATAACAATGAATATTTTATAACCACTTGCTTATTTTGAAATATTTGCGTATTTTACCCCTAACTATCCACATTAATCACATCAACCCTTACTATTTCAAAATAATAAATAGAAAATTAAATTTCATTAATAATAAGTTGGGGTCTTACAACCTCCCTCCTTATGAAATTTCGTCCTCGAAATTGACGTCTTTACAGTGTTTGAAAAGGTGAGGATACCTCGCTTTCATTTTCGTTTCCAATTTCAGAGGCCATTTCCTCTATAGCATGATTCCTCCACAAAACTTTAACTTGTGGTATGACCTTTCATAGCGTAGGACATGCTCCTTCCTATCCAAGATCTTGACGAGTACCTCCTCATCACGTTAAGTCTTCTTTATTTCGTCCGGTTCTAATTCTATAACGTGGGTGGGTCTTTCACATATTTACTGAAATGATATGTGAAACACATTATGAACACGAGACATACTTGGAGGTAACGCAAGTCTATAGGCTACATTTCCTACTCGGTCAAGAATTTGAAATGGACCATAAATCGTGGATTGAGCTTTCCTCTCTTCCCAAATCTTGTAACTCCCTTCCATGGAAAGCAACTCGCAACAATACATGATCCCCCACACTAAATTCCACGTCCTTTCGATGAAGATCCGCATAACTCTTTTGTCGATCTTGTGCCGCTTTTATATCGTTGTCGAATCATTTGAATCTTTTCGGTGAGTCATACGTCTTAACTTTCGGGTCCCAACAATGTTGCTTCACCCACCTCATCCCAACATATTGGAGAACGACATTTTCGTCCATATAATGCTTCAAATGGAGCCACACCTATACTTTGCTGATAAGCTTTGTTGTCAGGAGAATTCCACCAATGGTAAATACTTATCCCAACCGCCTTTTGAAGTCTAGGACACAGAGTCTTAATAAATCTTCAAGAGTTTGAATAGTCCTCTCTCGATTGTCCGTCTGTTTGGGGATGGTATGCCAAACTAAATCGCAAACTCCGTGCCCATAGCTTTTTGCAAGCTAACCCAAAATCTTGAAGTGAATCTTGGGTCACGATCCAAAACTATGGATAAAGGCATGCCATGCAACCTCACAATTTCATTCATGTACATACTAGCAAGACGTTCAAGGAATAAGTCTCCGTATTGGCAAGAAATGAAGCGAGACTTGGTTAATCTATCAACAATAACCCAAATAGCATTGATGCCTTGAGAAACCGTAGGAAGACCAGTAAACGAAATCCATGGTAATGTGTTCCCACTTCCATTTCGAATCTCAAGTGGTTGCAACGGACCCTTAGGTACTAGATGCTCACCTTTACACGTTGGCAAGTTAAACACATCGGGATAAACTTTGCAATCTCTCTCTTCATATTGTTCCACCAAAATGTATGTCAAGATCACGATACATTTTAGTACTTCGAGATGGATTCCAAATGGTGTATTGTGTGCCTCTATCATAATCTTGTACTTCAAATCGAGTCGTTAGGAACACAAAGTCTAGAGTGGACTCAAAGTATTCCTTCTTCATCAATTCTCGCTTAG
This sequence comes from Panax quinquefolius, assembly GCA_020205615.1. Classification (NCBI taxonomy): domain Eukaryota; kingdom Viridiplantae; phylum Streptophyta; class Magnoliopsida; order Apiales; family Araliaceae; genus Panax; species Panax quinquefolius. The sequence goes on along the minus strand of CM035174.1, from coordinate 80,719,104 downwards.
GAATAGCTCCTTCTTGTACTTTCTTCTTCATACGCATCATTTCCGGATTCGATGGCTTGAGCAACCTTAACTTTTTCTATTAAAGTTGGCTCTACGCAGTATACTTGACATCATCGCACTTTTCGTTCCGCATATGATCTTCTACTCAACGCGCGTCCTACCACGTTCGCTTTTCCGGGATGGTATTGAATAGTGTGGTCGTAGTCTTTCAATAGCTCGAGCCAACGTCATTGCCGCGTGTTGAGTTCTTTTTTGAGTGAAGAAATATTTAAGGCTTTTATGGTGCAATATATCTCCACTTTCTCCCCATATAGATAGTGCCTCCATATCTTTAAGCAGCAGCTTGCTTTGCTGACTCTAGATCATGAGTAGGATAATTCCTCTCATACTCTTTAAGTTGTCATGAGGCATAAAGGCTATGACTTTCCCACGTTGCATGAGAACACATCCTAACCCTTTGCACAAGCATCGTCAGAGATAACAAATCCATCCGAACCAGATGGTATTGTTAGAACAGTCTTAAAATAAGTTTCCTCTTAAGCTCTTGGAAACTCTTCTCGCATTCTTCACTCCAAACGAATTTTGTATCCTTCCGAGTTAATTTGGGTTAATGAAGTAGCGATTCGAGAAAACCCTTCCACGAATCTCCGATAATAACCAAATAAGCCCAAAAACTACGTACTTGATCCATCGACTTGATTTGCTCCCAACTTTGTATTGCTTCAATCTTCGTTGGATCAACAGATACTCCATGTTTTGACACCACGTGCCCAAAGAAATGCTACTTCCTCAAGCCGAACTTCGCATTTCTTCAATTTGGCATATAGTTGGTTTTCACGAAGCCTTTGGAGTACCGACTTCAAATGGTGCTCATGATCTTCACGGCTTTTGGAATATATGAGGATGTCATCAATAAAGACAACAACGAATTGATCCAAATATTCCTTGAATACTCGGTTCATCATATCCATGAAAGCCGCAGGGAGCATTAGTTAGTCCGAAAGACATGACTAAGAATTCATAATGCCCATCTGGGAGTTACAAGGCGGTCTTTGGAATATCCTCGCCTAATCTTCAACCGATGATATCCGAGCGAAGATCGATTTTTGAAAAGAATTGTGCCCTTAAATCGGTCAAACAAGTCATCAATACGAGGTAGAGGATACCTATTCTTGATGGTGACATGGTTCAATTCCGATAGTCAATACAAAATCGCATACTCCCGTCTTTCTTTCTTTACTGAATAAAATAGGAGCACCCCAAGGAGATGTCTTAGGGCGAAGAAACCGATGTCCAACAATTCTCGTAGTTGGACCTTTAACTCCTGAAGTTCAATAGAGCCATTCGATATGGGGTTTTAGAAATAGGCTTTGTACAGGTTCAAGATCAATAAAGAATTCAACTTCACGTTACGGGGTAGGCCAGGGAAGTTCTTGAAAAATACGTCGGGAAAAGTCAATAACAACAGAATATTATTCAAATTTGGCGTCTTTTATTCAAATCCATAACATGGGCTAAGAAAGCTTGACATCCGTTTTTCAATAAACGAATAGCTTTATGATTAGATATGATAGTGATTGATTTTAATGGTTTAGTTTGCTTGAATTAAATCATGACAGTTTGGTTAGGAATATGAAAACTAACAACCTTACGAAAACAATCAATTTTGGCATGATGAGTAGTTAACCAATCAATCCCTAAAATCACATTAAAAGCAAGTATCTTTAAAGAGATAAGGTCAAAAGGCAAGGTGATGGTGCCAACTTGAATCAAACAAGATTTATAAAAGTGGATGTGATGAAAGTTTCTCTAGCGGAGTTTCCACAGATAGGTTAAAGTCTAATTTCTCCTGAGTCGAGTTTAAGCGTTGAGCACATGCAGGAGAGATAAATGAATGGGTAGCACCGGTATCAAGTAAGGTATAAACTTTGCAAGAATTTATAAATAAACTTACCGTGATCACCTCGTTTGGGTTTCTCGCATTTTGACCAATCCACAACAAACGCTCTTCCTAATCGTTGACTTTGACTTTTTTCGAGACGATCTTTTGAGTCACCGTCCCATTGAACTAGGTTTCACTACCGTCTAATCTCGGCGATATGTCCTTCCTTTCCACAATTATAGCATACCTTGAACTGTTGTGGCGGTTTGACCGATATGTCCTCTTTCCGCATTTGTAGCATATAATGGGTGGTCGTTTCTCTCCCTTAGAACCAATTCTTTGCTAAGACTTTATCGTCTTCACATGGTCGTTGTTAAATCTCCTCTTTTAAAATCTCCTCCCGACTCGCTTCTTCTATTTTCATGGCCATGATTACCACCGTAGTGGTTACCATTTTGTCCGTCTGTTTCTTTCTCCGTTTGGTTATCAATATTACATTGACTGCTATCTCGATGCGATCCTGGTTATGGTCCTTGTTGAATATACTCGTTATCTCGCTTTCTAACAATTGAGCCTCATTAACAACATCCGAATAGAGAGAAAATTTATGAGAAATGAGATATTGTCGTTATGACGGGTTTCAAACCTCGAAAACATCCGCGTCATCGTTCCTCATTCTCCACCAAATGAGGTGCAAACACTCGATAACTCTGCAAACTTTGCCTCGTCTTTGAGACACCGTCGTATTGTTTTTTGTTCCAATCGATGAACTCCATTTCCTTCATATACGCGAACACTTTCGGAAAGTATTTGTCATTAAATAGCTTCTCAAGCGTCTCCCAAGACATGCTTTGAAGTGCGGTGGATGGAGTACGCTTCACGACTCCCACCAAGATGTCTCGCTTCGCCACTTTAACATAAAGGTGGCGAATGGAACCTTCTGTTCTCCGTGCATCCCAAGACATCGAATATCTTGGTAATTTGCTTGACCCGTGTTTCCGCCATGATCGGATCTGGCTTTCCTTAAATTCGGTGGTCCCAACTCTTTGAATCTTGGGCAGTGACAACCCGTGAATTGCTATCATTTCTCCTCAGTATTTTGAACACGAGTCTCCCTCGTTTGATTTTACATGAATCGCAAAAAGCTTCTAAACATCCCCGTTCGCTCATCATCTCGCTTTCAAGGGTGTTGTTCACGGGAGGAACATTGCCCCACTGTTACGTTCTCTCCTCGTTGGTGAGTACAAGCGTCTACACGGCCTCATTTCCATTGTTAATATTCTCGATCGACATTCTCAAATATTGTCATAAAAAAACAAGGGTTAATTAAGAAAATCAATATATCACATAATTGAAAGTAGTATGCACAAAGCCAATCATGTTTGATGATAAAGCATATACTTTGTAACAATCTTATTTATTTATTAATAAAAAGTATTAATTTATTAAAGGCTTTTAATTATCTACGTGATCTTTGTTTATAATATGTGATAAACCCATAGTTTTAAGCAATGCTTTTAGAATAATGATGATGATCATTCTAATGAGATCTAAATTCTTAGAAAGCTTAAAACTAAAATAGTTCCCAATCATTGGATTACTAAATTGGGGATTAGTGAATCCGGATAGATTGAATACATACGTTCTTTTGCTTCATTGGATGAGGATGATTGATCTCATAATCATTTGTGTGGAGACACTAAAAGCAAGTATGTAGGTGCTTATTAGAGAATAAGTTCATTTGAGCGTTGGCTCGCTAAGGAATACCTAATGGAGTTTTATTTGCTTGTCATCAATAGAAATTCTGTAGTGATAGTAAAGATAAGTGATCCTTGGACTTGAGATCATCATAGTATCTTGTGTATGATGAGTTATACTTTGACTTATTCCTTAAGACCCTTAGGGTATATCAAAGGGTATGCTTGGGTATAATAAGTTGTACATGGAGATAATGTATGATCAATAAAGAATCTACCACTTCTAATAAAGAAGAGAATGTCCTATGTGATTCGATAAATGACAACCCGAGAGTCCTTGGCGGCGAATGAAATTAGAAAGGAGTTTCTAATTTGCATTATTTGAGTTGTGCATTTAAGAATCGAAATACATATAATTAAATAAAATAAGACTTGACAATAATTCCATATCTTATATTTAATTGGGACATTGTATGGTGGAAGGATTGAATTGTCGGAAACTATTTACTCAAAGGTTCTTTTAGGATTAATGTTGAAATCTATATTATCCGAAAAGTCGTTGATCATTGGGAGAACTTATCCCTATTGTAGAATAAATATTATTTATTTAAATAAATTAATTGTTTAATTTATTTATTTAAATAAGATTAAATTGTTCTAATTGATTTATTCATTACCGGTTTAATATGGAGAACCTAAAATTCACACCATAAAAGGAAGAATAATTATTTAAGAAGTTAATGGCATAATCGTAATAATATATTATGTATATTTAATTTAATCTATGGTGATAGAATAAATTAAATAGCTTAATATTATTATTTAATATTTTAGAAATATTAAATATAAATTAATAAGAGAGTCTTATTAATATTATTACAATTATTATTATTTTAATTTCTAAAGAGTTTAGGAATTAATTTAATATAAGTACTCTCATTTATTCCTAATTAGATTAGGAAGGAAAATTAATTAAAGGAGTTTAATTAATTATCCCTAATAAGATTAGGGAGCCTAATTAATTAAAAGAATTTAATTAATTAAATAAAACCCAATTCCTTAATTGTTAAGGTGGGTTGCCACATCTATAAATAAGAGGAGTCTTATTATGGGTGGGATGGGTTGTTGACTTTAACAAAAATCGTAATAATTCCAAATTGTTGGGAGTATACGCTTTTCTATAGAGATAGAAAAGCTAGGGTTAATATAACACCCATCTTCTTGAATTTTATTCTTCCTTGGTGGATCACCTCTGAGGCCAAACACATGGGTGGCTAACGTTGATCAAAGGAAGGAACCAAACCCGGTGGATTCAAGTTGAGCGAAAAGAATTGGAGGTGAACTTGTGCGAGGAGGCTTTCGATCTTCAGGTATGATTTTATTCTTTATCTTTTCGTTTAATTAATAATTGTGCGTAAAGGGTGATCCCAATTATATGGTTTGTAAATTTTTTAAAACTCGATTTTACACGCTTAAGACTTTTTATGCAATTAGATTGCGTTATGAATATTATTACAAACCTAATGATGGCGTCGAGCCAAACCTTTATGCAAATTATTAATTGTTCAGTTTTGATATGTATATTGATATGTGTTTAGAATAATTTAATTGGACATAATTTTAATGTATAAAATTTAATAAATAAAAAAAAAAAAAAACGAACGAACATTTTTTTTTTGTTTATTCATGCCAGTTTTATTTTTTGCTTCAAGCCAATGCATTCACGTGATAAGAAAATAATCCTGGAATTTTTTTTTTGGCCGCACGCAAATCAAGAAAAAGGATATGTTACAGGAGTTTTAGTGAATCCGGAAAAGGCATGGCAGGAGCTTGTTATTTTTTGGAAACACGTGGTGCTTATATATATATATAATATATATTACGTAATATATATTATATATATATATATATTTATATATAATTAAAATAAAATATTTATTTTAATCTTAAAATAAAAAGTTTATTTTAATTTTAAAATAAAAGTTTAATTTAATTTTAAAATAAAATGTTTATTTTAATCTTAAAATAAAAAGGTTTATTTTAATTTTAAAATTAGAATTTCATGCTTACTAATTAGAGTTGGAATTGGATTCCATGATAACTAATTGGAGTTGAAATTGGATTATTTTTTTTTAAATAAAGGAGTTTATTTAGATATGAAATAAGATTTCATATTATTCAAAATAAAAGAGTTTATTTGTGAATAGGAAAGAGAATCCTAATTTCCTTAAATAAAGGAGTTTATTTAGATAAGAAATAAGATTTCATATTATTCAAAATAAAAGAGTTTATTTGTGAATAGAAAAGAAATCCTAATTTCCTTAAATAAAAGAGTTTATTTAAATATGGAATAAGATTTCATATTATTCAAAATAAAGGAGTTTTATTTGTGAATGGAAAAGAATATTAAGTATTTCCTTTAAATAAAAGATTTTTTTTTACATGGAATTGGATTCCATAATTAATTAAAATAAAAGAGTTTATTTTGATTAAAGATTTTGATTAAAATAAAATAGTTTATTTTATTCAAAATTAGATAAATTAAAATAAAATAGTTTTATTTTGATTTAAATTTGGATTAAAATAAAGGAGTTTATTTTGATTCAAAATTAGATTTTATACTAACTAAATTTTCCCATTAAATGATATCAATATATATATTAAATGTTTATTATTCATGAGATGAATGTTATTTATTGATGCGTATGGTGATGTGTATGATAATAAATGGGATTGATTATGAATTATTGACCAATGCGATTGGATTTTATTTTAGTTGGATGCATGAATGTATGGGTTTTATTAAATGAGGTTACTGCAGTCATCATCTTCTCTAATTTTTTCTTAATGTAAATTCTATCTCCTCCTATGTATTTCCCTCGATCACGATCAAGGTTTCTATTTATTTTAAATAGTTTTGTAATAGGAATAGTTAGAATTAATTTTGAAAAATTGGAGATCGAGGGCAAGCTTGAAGACCCGTTTGTAATGGAGCCCGGGTTTAAATGTAATAGTTATATTTAAATATTATTTCTTGCACCCCTAGGGTTTGACCTTTTGGTTCACTTGGTGGCTCTAGTGAACCAAACTAGAATAAAAGTCCATAATCAATCCTAGTAGAATATAGTATTCTATATGTGCGCTTATATATATATATATATATATATATATGCAAACATGCTTGCATGTTAATTAATATAATGTATTTTATATATATATATAAATGCATGCTTAAAACAAGATGAGACAAATTAATAACAAAATCCTCATAATTTTATATTAAGTCCTAAGTGTTCAAAGATATTTGGAATATCGAACGTCGCATTTCTTCTAGCATGATAAAATTAATAGAGTATTAAATATTTAATATGAGTTTGTTGTGTCACCACAAGGCAAGTATTAAGTATTTAAGATGTTAATTTATCACATTTGATGCTTATAAAGAAAATTGAACAATATTGTTTTGTTGTGTCACCACAAGGATGATATTTTTCTTTTTTGAATATATGGAGTGCTAGGTTGGACTTAACTTGGATAATTTTGATTCTGATGTGCCACCACTGATCAAAATAATCTAAGAGGCAAAATACAAGGAGTTGCATAGTTGATGTAATTGACAAAAGTTGTCTACCTATTTATTTATATATAGTTTGTTGTGTCACCACAAGGCTATATATATTTGAAATGGGATCCTTATTCTCACTAAAGAAATCTTTAATTAGATTTTTGCCAAACTATATAAGTGAGGGTAATATAGTTTGAAGAAAATAGTGGGAGATACCAATTTAAAACAAGACCTAAATTATTTTGGTAATTAATAAAAGAATGTATGTTAAAATGTTGTTAATTACAAATTCATTCACGAAATTTTACAATGTCTAAAATTACTATCATTGCGAAGCATATTAGATGCTAAATTAACTTGGGACCTAATTAAATGGATTGGTTAAGGAATTTGAGAATAGTTCTCATAAATTTGAAAAGCTATCTTATGTCCTTAATACTCCTATCCTCGCAATGGTTGCGAATAATGCCTCTGAGGAAGAGATTGCTACTTTTAGAAAGTGGCGAGATGATGCACATTGGCTCAATGCATCATGCTCGCATCCACGAAGTAACGAGCTTGCTTCACCACAAGATGAAACTATGGATGCTCTACTATATTCCTGCACATCAAGTAGTTGATGGTGAGGAAAGTAGAATTGATAGATATCGGATATCTAAGGAGCTCTTCCGATCTAGAATGACCAATGGCACTATAAATGCATACAAAAGTTCTTAACATAATCAATTTGATTGATCAATTAGACAACCGGTTTTGTCATGGATGGAGAGTTGAGCCAAGATTTGATCTTGCACCCACTCCCGGACTCCTTTCACAATTGTTGTGAATTTTTCTTATGAACAAGCTAGATATCAGCCTCGCTGATTTGCTTAACATATTGAAAATTATTGAGAGTCACTTTCCAACCAAGAAAGATCAATTCTTACTGGTAGGGGCCAAAGGATCTTCTGAAAAGAAGAACGATTCAAAGAAGGTAAATAGAAAGGCATAAACAAAGGATAATAAGAACAAAACTCGATACGGATAGCAAAGGAGTTTGCTTCCACCGCAATAAGCTTCGGACACTGGAAAGAAAGCTGCTAGAAAGCATCTTGCGAGGCTAACCAAAGAAGCTTAGTGAAGTTTCGGTTATAAATACAAATTTGTTCATGATTTGAAATAAATTTTCTTTAAGTCAAGGTTCTACTTGGGTATTGGATACCGACTTTGGTTATCATAAATATAGATTTATGAAGGGACTAAATGCAGTAGAAAGCTAAACAAGTATAAGTAATCCTATGTGTGGGAAATGAAGCAAAGGTTGCAACATTAGCCATAGAAACTTATAGTTTAGTATTGCTACGAGCAAATCTATTAAGTCGATAAGTTGTTATTGTATTCCGATTCTTGTTAAAAATATTATTTCCATTTTATTGTTGGACAATGAAAACTTTGGTATTATAATTAAGAACAATTGTTGTTCTATTTATAATAATAATGTTTTGTATAGAATCCGGAATATTACTTAATGGATTTTGTATACTTGACTTACATGAAAATAATTTTGCATATTGAACAAATTAGTATAAGAAAAGGAGATGATCATTCAAAGAGTTGAATGTGTGTATTTGTTTGAAATACAAGTGTGAATTATTTGAAAGGTTCAAAGAATTCAAAAGTGAAACAAATTGACAAAGTATTAAGATTCTTTGATTAGATCAAGGAATAAATACTTGTGCAATAAGTTTCTAGATCATCTCAAATGGTTTTCTCATAATGGACACATCCCGATCTGTGATAATTGATTGATGTATCTGAATGAAAAATCGTACCTTATTGGACATAGTGCGGTCCATAATGATTTTCTTGACATTCCAAAGTATCCTTCAGGATAATGTCCTAGAAATGGTACGCATATCTCGAAAATGGTAACCTCAAAATCCGACCCCAAGACTCCATAAAAGTTATGGATGGGGAGGATTCCTAATCTTAAGTATGTTAAGTTAAGGGGTTGTCCAACTTATGTGAAAAATGTTTCAAAGGATAAGCTTGGGACAAGATTTGACAAGTATAATTTGTGGGACATCCTAAAGTAAGTTTAGGGTATATGTTCTATAATCCTACTTAGCAAAAGGTGTTTGTTTGCGAAACACGCTTTTCTAAGATAAATGTGTTTATTATTGAAGGGGCTAGTGGGAGGATAATATATCTTGAAGAGTTCAAGAACCACAAAATCTTATAAGTCAATAAAGAGGAACACAGTAGATAGCTATTGTACCACAACCCAATCGTAAATCGGAATAGTACCAAAGATACCTAGGAGGTATGGATTCATCATGGATGATAATGATGAGGTACACATCATAGAAGATGATGATCCGAGTTACATTCGATGAGGTAAGAATTCTAGTGTGTACAAAAGGGGCGATGGGGCCTGTGTGACATTCCTAATATTATATGTTGATATACTACGGATGAGGAATTACATACCAATGCTACAATTAGTAAAGATAAAGTTGTCTAAACATTCCTCCATGAATGATTTGGGAAGAGTATCATTATTGGGGATGCAAATCTATATAGATAGATTTAAAAGGATACTCAACTTAACCCAGGCGTATATTCATTTGATGCTAAAGTCGTTTAGCATGGCAAACTCCAAGAGATGTCTCATGTTGATGAGCTATGGAGTGTATCTCTCTTAATAGTCCCCATAGACTCCAAAGAAGAGAGATTGCATGAGTGACAATCATGTATGCAATGAAATGTACGAGACCTGATGTTGATCAGTCATATTACGGAGAAGATCATCAGTAAGAAAGTGAAAACATCTTAAAGTTCTTAACCCAAGACTAAAGATGTGAGCATACATGGTGGGTCTAAATTAAAACTAGAGGGCTTAACGGACTCAAGTTTTTTCGAGACGCACCAAGGCGACGTAAAAATCCACTTTAAGGTAAAGCGTTATCTTGAGCAAGTGGTGCGATGAATTGAAAGGTTCCAAACAACAAAAGAGTTCTTGGTTTAGTGATAAAGACAAAGTATATAGCTATAAATGAAGTCGCAAGTTGATTGTTTGGATTAAAAGTTCATTACGAAACTAAGAATAGTTCCCAAGTCTCATCTTGGATCTAAACATGTGTTGTGGCACTTTCATTTGATTATTAGAATCATTGAAGATGGGAAATCACTATAGAGATAGTGGACTCTCATGAACAACATTACATATCCATTAACTAAAGCTTATCCAACAATGAGGATAATCGCCACTTAGAGAAGAAGAGTATGAGTTACCATGACGATTGGCTTTAGTGCAAGTGGGAGATTGAAAGTAGTATGCACACAAGCCAATCATGTTTGATGATAAAGCATATACTTTGTAACAATCTTATTCATTTATTAATAAAAGTATTAATTTATTAAAGGCTTTTAATTATCTACATGATCTTTGTTTTATAATATGTGATAAACCCATAGTTTTAAGCAATGCTTTTAGAATAATGATGATGATCATTCTAATGAGATCTAAATTCTTAGAAAGCTTAAAACTAAAATAGTTCCCAATCATTGGATTACTAAATTGGGGATTAGTGAATCCGGATAGATTGGTACATACGTTGCTTTTTTCATTGGATGAGGATGATTGATCTCATAATCATTTGTGTGGAGACACTAAAAAGCAAGTATGTAGGTGCTTATTAGAGAATAAGTTCAATTTGAGCGTGGCTCGCTAAGGAATACCTAATGGAGTTTTATTTGCTGTCATAGGAATTCTCAGTAGTGATAGTAGTCTAAGTGATCCTTGGACTTGAGATCATCATAGTATCTTGTGTATGATGAGTTATACTTTGACTTATTCCTTAAGACCCTTAGGGTATATCAAAGGGTATGCTTGGGTATAATAAGTTGTACATGGAGATAATGTATGATCAATAAAGAATCTACCACTTCTAATAAAAGAAGAGAATGTCCTATGTGATTCGATAAATGACAACCCAATAGTCCTTGGCGGCGAAATGAAATTAGAAAGGAGTTTCTAATTTGCATTATTTGGAGTTATGCATTTAAGAATCGAAATACATATAATTAAATAAAATAAGACTTGACAAAAATTCCATGTCTTATATTTAATTGGGACATTGTATGGTGGAAGGATTGAATTGTCTGTAACTATTTACTCAAAGGTTCTTTTAGGATTAATGTTGAAATCTATATTATCCGAAAAGTCGTTGATCGCTAGGAGAGGCTTATCCTATTGTAGAATAAATATTATTTATTTAAATAAATTAATTGTTTAATTTATTTATTTAAATAAGATTAGAATTGTTCTAATTGATTTATTCACAACCTATTAATATGGAGAACCTAAAGGGTCACACCATAAAAGGAAGAATAATTATTTAAGAAGTTAATGGCATAATCGTAATAATATATTTATGTATATTTAATTTAATCTATGGTGATAGAATAAATTAAATAGCTTAATATTTATTATTTAATATTTTAGAAATATTAAATATAAATTAATAAGAGAGAGTCTTATTAATATTATTACAATTATTATTATTTTAATTTCTAAAAGAGTTTAGGAATTAATTTAATATAAGTACTCTCATTTATTCCTAATTAGATTAGGAAGGAAAATTAATTAAAGGAGTTTAATTAATTATCCCTAATAAGATTAGGGGAGCTTAATTAATTAAAAGAATTTAATTAATTAAATAAAACCCAATTCCTTAATTGTTAAGGTGGGTTGCCCACATCTATAAATAAGAGAGTCTTATTATGGGTGGGATGGGTTGTTGACTTTAACAAAGTACGTAATAATTCCAAATTGTTGGGAGAGTACGCCTTTTCTATAGAGATAGAAAACTAGGGTTAGCCATAACACCCATCTTCTTGAATTTTATTCTTCCTCGGTGGATCACCTCTGAGGCCAAACACATGGGTGGCTAACGTTGATCAAAGGAAGGACCAAAACCGGTGGATTCAAGTTGAGCAGAAAAGAATTGGAGGTGAACTTGTACTGAGGAAGCTCGATCTTCAAGGGTATGATTTTATTCTTTATCTTTTCGTTTAATTAATAATTGTGATCATAAAGGGTATATGGTTTGTAAATTTTTAAAACTTTTTTACTGCTTTACTTTTATGATTTTACGTTATGAATATTACAATTTTATATGCAATTAGATTATGAATATTACAAACCTAACTATTTCAGTTACATTCCCGGTCTCATAATCATTATCCTCTAGCTCGATACAATTAACCGACATATTCTAAATAGGTATACATCACCCATTCTCAGTTTGTCAATACATGATACTGAAACAACTATAACTTTATTATTACAACAAGAAATCGTGAGTTTAAATACAAATATTATCTTCTAGGCAATATCTATATATCAAGTAAATCCTCATCACATTTATTGATACATTTGGTGAGGACTACTAAACAACTTCTCTAGAACCTTCATTCCATTACCACTTTCAATATTCATTATCAAAATTCTTTAAAAGGAAAAGGGTGATTCAAAAAAGGAAAAGATAATATTAGATTCAATAGATACCTAAATTTTAAATTTATCATTTAATGATAGCAATTGAAGATAAAAGATAATTATATTACAAATCTTCTTATAGTATTTTAATTTAAAAGTTCATCGCTGAAAATAATCTCATTAGAAGAGTTAATCAATATATAACTCTACTATCACATATTCATCTCTTTCATCGTACATTCTATAATAAAGATGATTATATCACCAAATCACATATTCATCTTTTACAAGATTGCTCATCATCGATTGGTCATGTTCATCTAAAAGATATTTTACTAAATCATATTCTTGATCATTCATCTTTTGCACTACAGATTAAAAGATATTCCATAATATCATCATTTAAGATCAAGATGATGATGAAAATATTTTAAAAGAAACGAATCCGAATGAAACAAAATGATGAGGATTAAGGATTAAGGATTCGTACTTTATTTTATTCACGTCAAAATACCTCAAAATAATCGCAGTGGTGTAAAATTCAAGAATGATCAAAACATATCTGATCAAAGCTAGTATCCGAATAGATATTTTGGATGAAAGAAAAATTTTTATTTTTCGATGAATAGTCAAATATTCGTGAATAATTAATAAGATATCGTGAATAGTCAAGGTATCGTGAATAGTAACTAAGGCTGACAAAAAGTTCCAAATTTGATAAACTTCAGATTTTCAACATAATGATATTAATAATATCATTACGAAAAAATGTAATATCCTTATTATCATTATCAAGTGAAAGATTCTATATCAATATATGAATCATGAATAACAGACCTTAAATAGCAATACTCAAATTATACTAAAATACTCACAATTATATCATCAACTCGATAATATCAGAGAGAAACTTGATTTAAAATGTGATTTTCAATTTAACCTAAGCACCACATTTATAGAAATTGCTTAGAACAATCAAAGCAATTTAATATAATATTAATATATAATATATAAATTCCTCGCAATAATCTATGATCTGAATTCAGCCATGCTTGACAACAAATAAGTCTACCAAACAAATCAAAAACGTTTTTATTATTTAAAATAATTAAAACTTCCAAAAATCAATTATTCAAGAATTTCGAACATCAATAATTCATAATAAATAGCCCTTTTATCGAGAAAATTTGAATCTACTTAGTTTTATAGGAAATTCAATTCTCTACATTCAATTAAAAGTTTTCCAAATTAAACAAGAATATATCAAATCCATAAGCTACGATTTTACATTTATTTTCGGTTCGATAAATGGGGTCCATTATTTTTAACATGTTTTAAACATTTATTGCAACAAAAATACTCTTCTCCTGTATAATTTTATATCCTCATTAGTTGTAAAAATAACCATTATTATATTATTAAAATATAATAATACGTTATCTTATCTTAAAATTTCAAACAAATTGTCAACAATTTTTCTCCATAATATATCCACGAAAATCAATATTTTCATCATCATATGAATCAATAATTAATTATTCATATAATAATAATACGAAATCACAATATTGACAACCACGTGAAGAAAATTCCTCTAATCAAAGAAGACCCCAACTTATTATTAATGAAATTTAATTTTCTATTTATTATTTTGAAATAGTAAGGGTTGATTTGATTAATGTGGATAGTTAGGGTAAAATACGCAAATATTTCAAAATAAGCAAGTGGTTATAAAATATTCATCATTGTTTGGGAATATTCGTTTGGTCGTGGAATATTCGCATCGCTTGGGAATATTCGTATTTACTCACAAGAAAGCCATGTGTGGGGGCCCCATAACTAAAGCGATCGATGAAGAAAACGACAAATATAAGTTGTTTAAAAATAATCTACCAGAGTTGTTACCAAGTATCACCGTTAAAATACTTCTATGGTTAAAACACAAGAAGATTACCAGATTGCACCAATTATTGATTCTTACGTAAGAAGGCACTACTCAATAATGGTTACGTAAATTACTGCTCAAAGATTTTATCGATTTAATAATTGTCATATTGATATTTTATATCATCGTTGTTTCAATAATTGTCATTACACAAGATTTTTCATTATCGGCAATAATTCATATTATCCTAATAATATTATTAGATAACATTATTGGCAATGTCTAGAAAGTTCTGCTCTAAGGAGAGGTTTGGTCACCTAATCATGCGCCAAAGAAGAAGAAATTTTATCGAAAGCCCCTTTCCTGAAACCGCCTCGTCATCACAATATCAGGATTCTCAGAATATTATTTGTGAATAATTAATTATTGATTCATATGATGAGGAAAATATTGATTTTATGTGGATATAGATGGAGAAAATTTTAAATGTGACAATTGTTGAAAATTGAAATTTTATCTTTTTCCGATAAAATAATTATTTAAATATATTATTATATTTTAATAATATAATAATGGTGATATTTTTACAAATCGAATGTGGGATATATGAGTATACGAGGAGGAAGAGTATTTTTTTTGTGCAAATAAATGTTTAAAACATGTTAAACATGCTCATGGACCCCATTTATCGACCGAAATTTGATTATAAATGTAAAATCGCCTGCTTGTGGATTTCTTGCAATTTCTGTTTGGAATTTGGAAAACTTTCTTCCGCAAAGTTGTAGAGAATTGAATTTCCTATAAAAACTCGCGAGATTCGAATTTTCTGATAAAAGGGCTATTTATTATGAATTATCAAGTTCAAGTTCAAATAATTGATTTTTGAAGTTTTAATTATTTTTTTAAAGAAAACGTTTTTTTTGTTTTTTTGTGGCTAATATGTGTTATTAATGAGCTGAAATCAGATCTTCAAAGGTGGGCGAGAAATTTATATATATATATATATTATTTTATTAAATTTTCGCTTTGTGTTCTAAAGATTTTCCTATAAATAGGTGCTTAGGTTAGAATTGAAAATCACACCGTAAATCAAGTTTTCTCTCTATATTATCGAGCGTATTCTTGTGAGTATTTTGAGTATACTTTGAGTATTGTTAGACTAAGCAAAGTTCCTTCAAAGACTATATCCTAGATTCCAAATTTGTAGTACTAATCTTTCGAGGTAAGGGATATTATTTTTTTCAAATGATATTATTTCTTCAATATCATTATGTCAAATATTGATCTTTTTATCAAATTTGTTTTTATCAAATTTGAACTTTTCATGTGTTACTATGAGTTACTATTCACGATTACTATTCACGAGTACTATTCATTCACGAGTTATTATTCACGATACTATTCACGAGTACTATTCATAAGCGTAAGATGTTTTTTGTGGAATTTCTATCTTTTGGTGTCTGAGAGTTACTATTCACGATAAAAAATGATAAATTTTCTTATTCATCTAAAAATATTCTTTTCCATCCAAAATATCTATTCTCGATACTAGCTTTGATCAGATCCATGTTTTGATCATTCTCAATTTTACACCACTACGATTATTTTTGAGGTATTTTTGACGGGATAAAACAAAGTACTAATCCTTAATCCTTAATCCTCATCATTTTGTTTCACCGATTCGCTTTTTTAAAAATATTTTTCATCATCCTCACCTTAAATGATGATATTATTGAATATCTTTGGCCCAGAAAAAAAAGATGAATGATTTCTCAAGAATATCTTTGGCCCAGAAGTGCAAAGATGAACAGTGTTTAGATGAACACGACTAATCGATGAATATCTTCGCCAGAAAGTGCAAAGATGAATATTTGATTCCGTATATATCGATTGATGTTACAGGATAAAAGATAGATTTATGAACTTTTAAATTCATACATGTAAGATAGTAGTTTGCATTCTCTACTTAACTCTTCTAATGAATTATTATTTCACGCCATGTAATATTGATTTAAAATTTGTTGCCTATCAGATTCTATTAGATTTTTCCCTCGTCAAGACTAACGATAATTGTTGTATATTATCTTAGTCATAATATTCTTTATCGGGCTAGCTAGTGAGCTCACCCTTTCCTTTTTGTTCCATTTTTCTTCTCGTGAGGCGAGAATATAATGAAAGTACGAGCCTGGGGTAATGGAATGAAGGTTCTAGAGAGAGTTGTTTAGTAGTCCTCACCATTTTTGTAAAATAATGTATCAATAAATGTGATGAGGATTTATTTGAGTATAGATATTGTCTAGTAAGATAATATTTGTATTCAAACTCACGCTTTTACTGTTGTAATAATAAAGTTGTAGTTGTTTCGCACTCATGTATCGACAACTCGTAATGGGTGATGTATACCTATTTTGGGGGGCGCCACAATTGGTATCGTAGCTAGGATATGATCTCCATGAGATCGGGAATAGAACTAGAGGGGAGAGACGAGTAAATCCTTCGCTAAAGTGTCCTACCTAAGCTTATTTGTTAGTTGGTCAAGATATAAGGATATTATGTGATATATTGATTTCTTAATTAACCCTTGTTTTTACGACAAGATTTGAGAATGTCGAATCGAGAATATTAACAATGGAAATGAGACCGTGGAGACGCCTCAGACCACCAACGAGGAGAACGTGCAACAGTCGGCAATGTTCCTCCCGTGAACAACACCAATCGAAAGCGTATGATGAACGAGGGATGTTTAGAAGCTTTTTGCAGCTCATGCAAAATCGCATTTAGGAGACTCGTGTTCAAAATATAGAGGAAATGATAGCAATTCACTGTTGTCACAAACAAGCAAATTCAAAGAGTCAGGACCACCGTAATTTAAGGGAAAGCCGATCCGATCACGGCGGAAACACGGGTCAAGCAAATTACCAAGATATTCGATGTCTCGGGATGCACGGAGGAATGTAAGTTCCATTCGCCACCTTTATGTTCCGTGGCGAGGCGATCATCGGGTGGGAGTCTCGTGAAGCGCACTCCATCCAAATTAAGACTCAAAGATGTCTCGGGAGACGCTTCAGAAACTATTTAATGACAAATACTTTCCCGAAAGTGTGTTCATTATACGAAGGAAGTGGAGTTCATCGATTAGAACAAAACAACACGACGGTCTCTCAAGACGAGGCAAAGTTTGCAGAGTTATCCGTGTTCAGACCTCATTTGGTGGAGAATGAGGAACGATGACGCGGATGTTTCTTAGAGGTTTGAAACCCTAAGATACGCAAATATCTCATTTCTCATAAATTTTCTCTATTCAGATGTTGTTAATGTGGCTCAATTGTTAGAGCGAGATAACGAGTATGTTCAACCGAGGGACCATAACCAGATCGCATCTGTAGATAGCAACAATGTAATAATGATAACCAAATGAGAAAGAAACAGACGGACAAAAATGGTAACCACTCGTGGTAATCATGGCCATGAAAATAGAAGAAGCGAAGTCGAGGAGATTTTAAAAGAGGAGATTTAACAACGACTATGTGAAGACGACAAAAGGTTTTAAAGAATCGGTTCTAAGGAGGAGAACGACCACCCATTATATGCTATAAATGCGGAAAGAGGGACATATCACCAAACCGCCCACAACAGCTCAAGGTATGCTATAATTGTGGAAAGGAAGGACATATCGCCGAGATCAGACGCAGAATAAAACCTAGTTCAATGGGGATTATGACTCAAAAGATCGTCCCCGTAAAAGTCAAAGTCAACGATTCCGGAAGAGCGCTTTGTCAGGATCGGTCAAAATGCGAGGAACCCAAACGAGGTGATCACGGTAAGCTATTTATAAATTCTTGCGTTTATACCTTACTTGATACCGGCATACCCATTCATTTATCTCTCCCGCATGTGCTCAACGCTTAAACTCGACCGAGAAATTAGACTTTCGACCTATCTCGTGGAAACTCCGCTAGAGAAACTTTCATCACATCCACCGCTTATAAATCTTGTTTGATTCAAGTTGGCACCATCACCTTACCGCCGACCTTATCTCTTTAAAGATACTTGCTTTTGATGTGATTTTAGGGATTGATCGTTAACTACTCATCATGCCAAAATTGATTGTTTTCGTAAGGTCATTAGTTTTCATATTCCTAACCAACCCGTTGTATTTAATTCAAGCAACTAAACCATTAAAATCAATCACCGCCATATCTAATCATAAAGCTATTCGCTTATTGAAAACTGGATGTCAAGCTTTCTTAGCCCATGTTATGGATTTGAATAAAGACACGCCAAATTTGAATAATATTCCCGTTGTTATCGACTTTCCCGACGATTTCAAGAACTTCCCTGCCTACCCCGTAACGTGAAGTTGAATTTTTATTGATCTTGAACCCGCACAAAGCCCATTTCTAAAACCCCATATCGAATGGCTCCTATTGAACTTCAGAGTTAAAGGTCCAACTACAGAATTGTTGGACATCTGGCTTCATTCGGCCCCAAGACATCTCCTCGGGGTGCTCCTGCTTTATTCAGTAAAGAAGAAAGACGGAGTATGCGACTTTCAGATCGACTATCTGAATCGAACCATGTCACCATCAAGAATAGGTATCCTCTACCTCGTATTGATGACTTGTTTGACCAAATAGCAAGGGGCACAATTTTTTCAAAAATCGATCTTCGCTCGATATCATCACCAAGATTAGAACCGAGGATATTCCAAAGACCGCCTTTAGAACTCCTGGGTATTTGGGCATTATGAATTCTTAGTCATGTCTTTCTGACTAACTAATGCTCCTCGCGGCTTTCATGGATATGATGAACCGAGTATTCAAGGAATATTTGATCATTTGTTGTTGTTTTTATTGATGACATCCTCATATATTCCAAAAGTCGTGAAGATCATGAGCACCATTTGAAGTCGGTACTCCAAAGGCTTCGTGAAAACAAACTATATGCCAAATTGAAGAAATGCGAGTTCGCTTGAGGAAGTAGCATTCCTTGGGCACGTGGTGTCAAAACATGGAGTATCCGTGATCCGCCAAGATCAAGCAATACAAAGTTGGGAGCAACCAACTTTGCGGATCAAGTACGAGCTTTTTGGGCTTAGCCGGTTATTATCTGAGATTCGTGGAAGGGTTTTCTAATCGCTACTCCATTAACTCAAATAACTCTAAGGATACAAAATTCGCTTGGAGCGAAGAATGCGAGAAGAGTTTCCAAGAGCTTAAGAGGAGACTTATTTCGCACTGCTCTAACAATACCATCCGGTTCGATGGATTTGTTATCTACAAATGATGCTTCGTGCAAAGGGTTAGGATGTGTTCTCATGCAACGGGAAAGTCATAGCCTATGCCTCGCGACAACTTAAAGAGTATGAGAGGAATTATCCTACTCATGATCTAGAGTCAAGCAAGCAATGCTTTCGCTTAAAGATATGGAGGCACTATCTATATGGGGAGAAAGTGGAGATATATTCGCACCATAAAAGCCTTAAATATTTCTTCACTAAAAAGAACTCAACACGCGGCAATGACGCTGGCTCGAGCTATTGAAAGACTACGACCACACTATTCAATACCATCCCGAAAAGTTTAACGTGGTAGCCGACGCGCTTGAGTAGAAGATCATATGCGAAACGAGTGCGATGATGTCAAGTATACGACAGAGCCAACTTTAATAGAAAAAGTTAAGGTCGCTTCAAGCCACCGAATCGAAAATGATGCGCGTATGAAGAAGAAAGTACAAGAAGGAGCTATTCCTAAGCTTAGAATCGATGAAGAAGGAATACTTCGAGTCCACTCTAGACTTTGTGGTCCCTAACGACTGATTTGAAGTACAAGATTATGATGGAGGCACACAATACACCATTTGCAATCCATCCTCGAAGTACTAAAATGTATCGTGATCTTCGACATACATTTTGGTGGAACAATACGAAGAGAGAGATTGCAAAGTTTATCTCAATGTGTTTAACTTGTCAACGTAAAAAGGCGAGCATCTAGTACCTAAGGGTCCGCTGCAACCACTTGAGATTCCGAAATGGAAGTGGGAACACATTACCATGGATTTCACATGGTCTTCCTACTATTTCTCAAGGCATCAATGCTATTTGGGTTATTGTTGATAGATTAACCAAGTCCGCTTCATTTCTTGCCGACACGGAGACTTATTCCTCGAACGCCTTGCTAGTATGTACGTGAATGAGATTGTGAGGTCGTATGGCATGCCCGTATCCATAGTTTCGATCGTGACCCAAGATTCACTTCAAGATTTTGGGTTAGCTTGCAAAAAGCTACGGGCACGGATTTATTTATTTAGTTCGCATACCATCCTCAAACCACCACACGACAATCGTAGAGGACTATTCAAACTCTTGAAGATTTATTAAGACTCGTGGTCCTGACTTCAAGGGCGCTTGGGATAAGTATTTACCATCAGTGGAATTCTCCTACAACAACAAAGCTTATCGTGCAAGTATAGTGTGGCTCCATTCAAGCATTATATGGACGAAAAGTGTCGCTTCCAATATGTTGGGACGAGGTGGGTGAAGCAACATTGTTGGGACCCGAAAGTTAGTACGTATGACTCACCGAAAAGATCCAAATGATTCGACAACGATACAAACGGCACAAAGATCGACAAAAGAGTTATGCGGATCTTCATCGAAAGGACGGGAATTTAGTGTAGGGGATCATGTATTGTCATGAAGTTGCTCCATGGAAGGGAGTTACAAGATTTGGGAAGAGAGGAAAGCTCAATCCACGATTTATCGGTCCATTTCAAATTCTCGACCGAGTAGGAAATGTAGCCTATAGACTCGCTACATTCCGAAGTATGTCTCGTGTTCATAATGTGTTTCATATATCCGTATTTCAGAATATGTGAAAGACCCAACCACGCTATAGAGTTAGAACCGACGAGATAGCCAAAGACTTAACGTATGAGGAGGTACCACCAAGATCTTGATAGAAGGAGCATGTCCCACGCCAAGAAAGGTCATACCACAAGTTAAAGTTTTGTGGAGGAATCATGCTATAGAGGAAATGACCGAATTGAAACTAAAATGAAAGCGAGGTATCCTCACCTTTTCAAACACTGTGTACGTGACGCCAATTTCGAGGACGAAATTTCATAAGGAGGGGAGGTCAGAAGACCCCAACTTATTATTAATGAAATTTAATTTTCTATTTATTATTTTGAAATAGTAAGGGTTGATTTGATTAATGTGGATAGTTAGGGGTAAAATACGCAAATATTTCAAAATAAGCAAGTGGTTATAAAATATTCATTGTTGTTTGGGAATATTCGTTTGGTCGTGGAATATTCAGATCGTCGGGAATATTCGTACGACGCCAAGCAAAATGCATGTGTGGGCCCCATAACTAAAAGCGATCGATGAAGAAAACGACAAATATAAGTTGTTTAAAAATAACTACAGAGTTGTTACCAAGTATAATCGTTAAAATACTCTTGCGGGTTAAAACACAAGAAGACACCAGATTGCACCAATTATTGATTCTTACGTAAGAAGGCACTACTCAATAATGGTTACAAAGAATTACCGCTCAATTTTATTTTATCGATTTAATAATTGTCATATGATATTTTATATCATCATTGTTTCAATAATTGTCATTACACAAGATTTTTCATTATCGGCAATAATTCATATTATCCTAATAATATTATTAGATAACATTATTGGCAATGTCTAGAAAGTTCTCGCCTAAGGAGAGGTTTGGTCACCTAATCATGCCAAAAGAAGAAGAAATTTTATCGAAAGCCCCTCTTCCTGAAACCGCCTCGTCACAATATCAGGATTCTCAGAATATTATTTGTGAATAATTAATTATTGATTCATATGATGAGGAAAATATTGATTTTATGTGGATATAGATGGAGAAAATTTTAATGTGACAATTGTTGAAAATTGAAATTTTATCTTTTTCCTCGATAAAATAATTCATTTAAATATATTATTATATTTTAATAATATAATAATGGTGATATTTTTACAACGAATGTGGGATATATGAGTATACGAGGAGGAAGAGTATTTTTTTGTTGCAATAAATGTTTAAAACATGTTAAACATGCTCATGGACCCCATTTATCGATCGAAATTTGATTATAAATGTAAAATCGCCTGCTTTGTGGATTTCTTGCAATTTCTATTTGGAATTTGGAAAACTTTCTTCTCGCAAAGTTGTAGAGAATTGAATTTCCTATAAAAAACTCGCGAGATTCAAATTTTCTGATAAAAGGGCTATTTATTATGAATTATTGAAGTTCAAGTTCAAAAAAATTGATTTTTGGAAGTTTAAAATATTTTTTATAAGAAAACGTTTTTTTGTTTTTTTTGTGGGCTACATATGTGTTGAATGAGCTGAAATCAGATCTAGAAGGTGGGCTTAGAAAATTTAATATATATATATATTATTATTATTAAATTTTCTTTTTTGTGTTCTAAAGCATTTTCCTATAAATAGGTGCTTAGGTTAGAATTGAAAATCACACCGTAAATCAAAGTTTTCTCTCTATATTATCGAGCGATTTTGTGAGTATTTTGAGTATACTTTGAGTATTGTTAGACTATGCAAGTTCCTTCAAAGACTATATCCTGTTCCAAATTAAAGTACTAATCTTTCGAGGTAAGGGATATTATTTTTTTCAAATGATATTATTTCTTCAATATCATTATGTCAAATATCGATCCAACTTTTTATCAAATTTGGAACTTTTTCATGTGTATTCATGAGTTACTATTCACGATTACTATTCACGAAGTTACTATTCACGAGTTACTATTCACGATACTATTCACTATTCATGTTTTTTTTTGTGGAATTTCTATCTTTTGGTTTCATTACTATTCAAAATGAAAAATTCACGATACTTTATTCACGAAAATCAAAAATAAATTTCTTCTTTTTGTCCAAAATATCTATTCTCGATACTAGCTTTGATCAGATCCATGTTTTGATCATTCTCAATTTTACACCACTATGATTATTTTGAGGTATTTTTGAACATGGATAAAACAAAGTACTAATCCTTAATCCTTAATCCTCATCATTTTGTTTCAATCGATTCGCTTTTTTAAAAATATTTTTCATCATCATCTCTCGCCTTAAATGATGATATTATTGAATATCTTTGGCCCAGTAGTAAAAGATGAATGATTTCTCAAATATCTTTGGTCAGAAGTGCAAAGATGAACAGTGTTTAGATGAATACGACTAATCGATGAATATCTTCGCCCAGAGTGCAAAGATGAATATTTGATTCCGTATGTATATCGATTGATGTTACAGGATAAAAGATAGATTTATGAACTTTTAAATTCATACATAAAGATAGTAGTTTGCATTCTCTACTTAACTCTTCTAATGAATTATTATTTCACATGCTAATATTGATTTAAAATTTGTCATTCTATCAGATTCTATTAGATTTTTCCCTCGTCAAGACTAACGATAATTTGTTGTATATTATCTTAGTCATAATATTCTTTACCGGGCTAGTTGAGCTCACCCTTTTCCTTTTTGTTCCATTTTTCTTCTCGTGAGGCGAGAATATAAATAAGTACGAAGCCTGGGGTATGGAATGAAGGTTCTAGAGAGAGTTGTTTAGTAGTCCTCACCATTTTTGTAAAATAATGTATCAATAAATGTGATGAGGATTTATTTGAGTATAGATATTGTCTAGAAGATAATATTTGTATTCAAACTCACGCTTTATCACCGTTGTAATAATAAAGTTGTAGTTGTTTCGCACTATGTATCGACAACTCGTAATGGGTGATGTATACCTATTTTGGGGGCTATTTTGAAATATTTATGTATTTTACCCCTAGCTATCCACATTAATCACATCAACCCTTACTATTTCAAAATAATAAATAGAGAAAATTAAATTTCATTAATAATAAGTTGGGGTCTTACAAACCGCACCTCTTAAACTATTTTTATTTTAATATGAGATCTATAAGTGACCATCATATATATAAATGAGAACTCTTAATTGGAGTTTCTTATTCTATCATGATGACAGGTATAAATAAAACATATACATTTAACACTTTATAACAGGTCTTGATATGAAGCTTATAATTATCCGTTACTAATAAGCTTCAGAACTATATCTATGATAATTATCTCGTTACTAACAAGCTTGTAGATAAATAGGACACTCACACATGTACATTTAACAATTGATGTTTGTCCCGATACAAAGCTTAGAATTATCTCGATTACTAATAACAAGAACTATAATGTAACATAATAAAACAGTAACCACATAATTATATGATAGTAACCAGAATAGGTTTTAATGGTAACCAAAATAGAAACATCATATAATGAAACCCAATTTAGACAATCCATGTATACTAAACAATTACATATTAACCAGAATAAAAAAAATAAAAGTATCTGAAATCCCACATTGAGGACACAATAATAATAGCCAAACCATAAGTAACAGTAACCAAAACATAATAAAGAAGTAACCAAATAGTTATATGAAAGTAACCAGAACATGTTTTAATGGTAACCAAAATGTAAACAACTCAGATGTCCAACCAAGTTTAAATGACCCATGTATACCGTCATCACATGTACATTTAACCATAACTTTTCTAATGAATTTTCTAGAAGAGCATAACCCTTGTAGAATATATTTGAAAGAATTTATAAAAATAATACATCAATGTATACTAAGCAAATACATGATTTATTATGACTTGGGTTTATTATTTACAAAAATAAAACATCCACAAACTAATGATGCCTTAAACTTCTCCAACTGACTTGGGTTCAATTTCTTGGTAATAATGCTGGAGACTTCCATGTCACACCAATATATAACTTTTTCAGTTAATTTTCTGTTGCATTCCTCATAGTAAAGATCCCATAACTCGCAAATAAATAAAATTAGATTTACACAAATATTAGTAACCGATATAAACAATATTTATAACATAAACAATTCGAGTGACCAACAAATAAAAGCATACTAACCAAAACATAATATAACAATTACATAGTAGTCAAAATGTACTATAACAAATAACCAACATCCCACATCGATCGCAGACAATAATAGTTATCATATCATAATATAACATTAACCATACCATAATAAAGCAAGAACCAAAAGTTATATTATATAATCTAATAGTGACCAAAATATAAACAACATGTAAGATGACCATTTTATGCAAGAAACAAATAGTTATATATAATATTAACCAAAACATAATTTAAAGGTCACAAAAACAAAAACATGTATACCAAAAAATATAATAAAGAAGTAACCAAACAGTTATATGATAGTAACCAAATCATGTTTTAATGGTAACCAACACATAAACAACATGTATACCAAACCCAGTTTAGTCAACCAATGTATACTAAGCAAATACATTGGAACCAAAACAACATATAAAAGTAACCAAAATCCCAATTGAGGAAAAAAAATGGTATCCAAATCATAAGCCAACAAAAAAAAAATATACTAATGAAGTAACTAAACAGTTATATGTTAGTAACCAAAACATATATTAATGGTAACCAATACATAAACAACATATAGACCAAACACAGTTTAGTCAACCCATATATACTAAGCAAATATATGGTAACCAGAACAACAAAAAACAGTAACCAAAATCCCAACTCAAGGAAACAAAAATAGAATCCAAATAAGAAATTAACAATAACCAAAAACATACTAAAGAAGTAACCAAATATTTATATAATAGTAACCAAAACATGTTTTAATGGTAACCAATACATAAACAACATGTACACCAAAATCAGTTTAGTCAACCATGTATACTAAGCAAATACATGATAACCATAACAACATAAAAAAGTAACCAAAATACAAAATCAAGGTAACAAAAATGGTATCTAAATCACAAGCTAACAAAGAACTAAAAACATAATGCGTAAAGTAACCAAACAAATTATATGATAGTAACAATAACAAAATTTAAATTAGCAAACCTTTAAAAAATTTTGGGTTGGAAATATCTTCTGGCTATGAACTTGAGTTTCTGTCTTAACTACAGGAACATCAAAATCAGAATCCAACTGCACAAACCCAAACAAATTTCTTCAAGTCCTTAATAGAATCACCCTCTGTAATTCTTTTCCTCTTTCCATCCTTCTTCCTTGTATCAACCATTCTATACAAAACATAAACAAGTTCTTAAATGTGAACTACTGTAAATAGGCATTGTCCAATATTAGTTTTTAGAATTAACTGTTTAAGCTACGGTAGTTTGCCTCCCTATATGGGGGGTTCAACATTCTGTTTCAATGAACCCATACATAATTTTCAACAATTCCTCCGACATCGATGAACAAAACCCACATCAACCTCAAGATTGTAAAAACAATTTTTTATAGTTACTATCAAGCTTAACATCATCGACTACCAAAATGTTAATTATGTGTAGCATAACTAAATTCAGCTTTTTTTCTCTTGGTCCTCACAAGTTACAAATCAATCAATTTCGAGTTAAAATACTAATATCCATTTTAAGCCCGCCTTTCAAATCAAAGACGGTTTAAAATATGTTTTCAATGAGAAAAATAACATACCAAAGGACTATGGTGTTAAGGCGGCACGGTGGCTACTACGAAGAGAAGACGACGACAGTGGTTTTAGAAGAGAGAGAAAGTAGTAAGGAGAAGAGAGAGAAGTAGTAAGGCGTAGAGAGAGAGAGAAAGGAAGATGGAAACTAATTTCTTTATGTCCACCCATTAATATTAATCCCTTTAATTTAAGGACTTTAATTGTATTAGTATTGGAAATATATATGACTTAAATGTCATATTTTGTAATTATTTTATAAATGTATGATTTTTATAATTACTTTTAAAAATATACTATAATATGTAATTGTTCCATATATATATATATATATATATATATATATATATATAGTTCTTGACTCCTAATCTACTTTTGAAAAACAATTCACTCTCCTGTAGGATTATGTCAAAACTGTTCACGTGTTTGACCAAATCAAAGCATAATTCCAAATCCAACTTGATTTAGAGAAAAATAATCAATCCAATTTAAAACACTCCTAATTTAAATAGGATAATCTCATGAATTTGGACCCCACAAACCCAACAGAAAACGACACGGAGCCTATTCTAAAGACTAAAACAGGGTACTAGGGTAGGTAATATAGGTAGTTGGCACGAGCAAAATATAAACCCAAAGAGTCAAATAAAAATTAGTTCTTCAAAAAATTAAATAAAAAATACTTCATTTCTATTAAAATTAAAAATATATTTTTAGTTCTTTTTTAAAAATTATAAAATGACATAATATTTATAATTTATTATTATTTTATTTTTATTATTTTTAATATTAAACTAATACAGTTAAATTTTTAATTAATATAAAATAATCTTTAAAAATTATTAATTTTATAAATATATCTTTAATTTTAAAACGATTAAATTATATGTATCATTTTTCTTGTCACCATATTATCCTCATGCCGACTTTTAAAAAGTTGACTCCATGATTACTGTCAAAATACTTAAAATATTCACGCACCCTATACGTTGTGTATCATAGTTGACCTCAAAATAATAAGTATTGTATCACTTAATATTTAAAAATATTAAATGTCGTTAAAATAATTATAAAATATCGGTAAATGCTATCGTAATTTTGGGTAAATTTGAAACATCAAATTTTCTTTTGGGTACACAAAATATAGAAAAATGGAGTTCAATATGGGACATATTAAGTATAATTAATGGATGGCAAACATGTTCCACTCACAAATGAAGATGTTGAGTCATGAAGAAAAACACAAAGGCCAAGTCTAAGCATGCCCTAGGAAAAGTAGTTCAGAGCAATTTTCAAGGTGTTCGACTTATGACTCATAACTGAGAAATTTTTAAAAA
The DNA here is from genome assembly GCA_020205615.1 of Panax quinquefolius. Taxonomy (NCBI): domain Eukaryota; kingdom Viridiplantae; phylum Streptophyta; class Magnoliopsida; order Apiales; family Araliaceae; genus Panax; species Panax quinquefolius. The sequence continues at coordinate 80,690,662 of CM035174.1, read as the reverse complement.
GTTCAAATACGGAGCGGAGCACTGGCCCATCGAGTGTTGAACCGAAGGTTGGGGGTGTGGGGGGAGGGACGTAACCCCCAGGATACGGTAAGGTGTTGAAAATGGGATTATGAGTATTTTGACTATAATGTGAATTAGGGTTAGAATAAGAGTAGCAGTTATATATACTCTCTATTGTAAAATTCTATATACTCGGTGAATAAAAAGAACGCCGTTCCCGTAGACTACCAAAATTGAAAAACCATGTAAATCTCTGTATTATTCTTTTATAGTCGTGTGCGTGTGTGAACTAATTCTAACATAGGCCAAGCTCAAGATTTAGTATTTGAAGCTAATAATGTCTTAACATATCGGTAACTTATTACATATCCTACAATATGAAAGTAAATAATGTTTGACTTCTGGATGGAACTAAATGGCAACCATGGTCACCATTTATCCCACAAGGATCAAGAATTGGTACAATCTTAAAGCCAATCCTATCATACCATAGGCTTCATGATATGCCATTAGTGAATCTAAACTGGGCTAGGAGGGAAAGACTTTTAAGATTCATACTTGCAAATATCCTCAAAACCCATATAGGCATGACTCTCAATCTTCCCAATCATATTTGAAATGCCAACGCCGCCTGTCAAACACGAGAAAAGAAAAATATTCAGCCGACAAATCAAGAATTACTTCGTTACAAGTTTAACAAAGTCCATGGGGAAGTGTATTTTTCACAGGCTGCTCACCTAACGAGATTGCGCTCACAAAGATGGTAGAGGCCAGAATGAAGATGATTAGGGATGCCCTTCCAAGTATATTGATTATCCTTCTCACAACATGTTGCCCAATAAATGCAGCAATTGTTGCCACAAAAATGAGGTACAGAGCTGGCAGATACATGCAAACATCAAAAAAGCATAAGAAGTTTTTGTTGGTTTATATCTTTTGTGATTTTAATAATGACAATCTATTTGGGAATGTTGACTTATATCTTTTGTGAATTTTATGTTGACAATATTATTGGGTTTGTATTATTTACATGTTATATTTTTAAATTGCTTGGGATGGTTTAATATGTTATATTGTTTGGCCAAAATTGGTTTATTAATATTGGTTTAATATGTTATATTTCTCGGTTGGCCAATTAAAATAAAGGTATGCAATCTGAGTTTAGTTTATTTAGGTAACCAACCTGATTAAGCAATCGGTTGAGTATTTCATTTAGACTATTTATCTCCTTATATTATGCTATTTAAATTGAAAAGGAGTCTTTTTAAATGAGTTGACTAAGCAATCGTGTTAGACTATGTCTCCTTTATTTTAGCTATCTGATATATGATTTGGATATTATATCGTTATTAATTGATATCTTATATCTTTTGGACTCTTTAATTGCAAAAATCTTGTGTTATACCAACTGATTGAGTTTTTCATGCCAACTTATTCATATTATATCCGTTGGTCAACTGCATGGGGCTATGTATTCTTTCCTAACAAATTTTATAGCCGTTAGTTCCTTCTCTCTATATATATTCTTCTTATTGGCTATATCAGGGACAGAAATTTGGATACATCAGTTCAGTAAAATCAAAGCAAGCATATGTCTTATACACAGATATTTCAATAGAGAGCTATCAAAGTTTATTTCTAGCAAGTCTTGTTATTTAATTAATTCTTTGTTGGCTGAAAATAAGAGTTCTTTGTAATCATATATTTCTTGTAACGAAATCTGAGTTCTAGTCCTATTGGACTTGGTCTATCTAGCAGTAGATAGGGTCTGTTCATAGAGAGCTTTCAAGATTGCAGAGATGCAAAGGTCTCAGTGGTGAGAAAAGTTGCAGTGGTGCAAAGGGGGCAGAGGTGTCCATCGTAGTGGAAAGCTTTATTTGAACAGGGAGTTCTTTTTATTGTATTTAATTGTGTATTAAGTTTAATAAAAAGAGTCTCTAATCCTAGTTGGGATTGGACGTGGATTAGGCTACTAGACTAGAGGATAGGGGCTGAACCACGTAAAAATCTTAGTGTGATTTACTGTTCTTTTGTTTCTGTTTTAAGCTTTAATATCCTGCAGATTTTGGTTTAAGTCGGAAAATTTTATACTAATACGGACAGGTATTAGTTGTCCGTTTATAACAGATGAAGAACATAACTAATACGGACAGAGTTAGACCGTCCGATTATAGCCTGCTATAGTAAACTTTAAAAATTGGCCACTGTAGATCACTTCTGAGTATTTACACCTATTCACCCCCCCTCTAGGTGTGCTTAATTACAGAATTACAGTTTTGATGTTTAATCTCCTCTCCAAACACAAAATGAATCCTTTTTTTTTTTTTTTACTTCTTATGTTCTCTCTTCCCTATTTGTCGTTTAATTCTTTCTCACTCAACGACCCATTGGTTGTTAGACTTTTGAAACGAACAAATAAAAAAGATTCAATAAAATTTGTTGCGAAATCCACTTACCATAAGGAACGGGAAAACGCTTTAGAAGGTAATATTCTACAACAGACATTGATGAGGAGAACATCATGGCAAAAGTGGCTGTGGCACTTGAAACCTGCGCAAAATAAACATGTTCAAGGCCAGAGTAATATATACCGAATGTTTTGCAGTGCAAGAGAAAAAACTGCAACACAATAGATTGTTATCCTTCAACTTTGAAAAGTGGATGTAAAAGTGGAAGAAAAAGAAAAGAGTTGGTACTGGATGATAAAATCCTTGTTATATGATGTGCAGTATCGTACGAGAAGCATGAACTCACCTGTGGAGGGACTCCTAGCTCCAAAAATAGTGGACCCATGATAAAGCCTCCGCCTAGACCAAGTAGCCCCCCAACTACACCAGCCAGTACACCGAAGAAGCAATAGAGGATCAGCTGGTCCACCCGAAGATTGGCTCCTGACTCTCCCTTTGATGCTATTACTCTTCGTCCATTGTAAAGGCTAATTGCCTCGTACGAAGATACCCCAACAGAAACTGGAATCTGCATGACAATAAATAGATAAATTCATATGGATGCTTGAAGCTCCTATTCTCGATGGAGAAAGCTTAAAGCTCAGTATAATAATCCTCTAATCTCAGCGTGTCAACCGTGTATAGGCAAAATTATGTTACCCATGAGTGAAAGTACCTGTAATAAGTTCACCACCCAATACTCTGTCGAACAAGTAGCTGTATAATTCTGCTTCCAGCACATGAAAAACAGTGAATCCGCAAATTAAAACAAGTCTGGAGCAATTGCAAACAGAAGACCCTTAGAACTTATGTAACAATAGGCAGGAAAACTACAAGGAAGAAACGAAAAACCTTGGCAATCTGCAGTGCAAGAAATGCAATCCAAACAAAAACAAGAAGCCCAAATTCCTTCCAGCACACATTCTCAAGAATAGTGACCTGATATGGTAACATTTATTACAAGACAGTGAAACTTGGTGCTAAGGAAATTTGTTTCACAGAGATCACTCACCTCTTCTTTTGCAGTCTCTATGGTCTCTTTTTCAGTCCCGTTGCTAGGCCCACCAGGAAGAATCTTGTATTCTGCTTCCTCTCCTCCAATTCCTGTCACGATTGGACATGTTAATTTAACAAAAAAGAGAAAATTAAAAAATATGAGAAATATATATATCCTTATCAACTCACCGTTTTCTTCGCGGTTCTTTGCAGCCTCCTGAAACCATAAAGGACTGACACTAAGGTGTTGTAAAAGATGAATGTAGAGAGATTAGTGGCCAATGAAAGACCACATGTATATAAGAAAGCATTCCAGTATTTCTTGATGTTAATTTGCAGCGTGAAAAATATTACAGAACCACCATTTTAGTAACTAAAGTCAAGATATGGTGATTCTTTGTAATTAGAAATTATTTGCAGCCATGCTGTAAATACGATTTTTTATTTTTATTTTTATTTTTTACCAAACTCAACATATGAACATCATAGTAACCTGTTTCAAAATGGTTTCTTTATTCCAAGTGTCAACACCTCTTAAAAAGGCCTTCGTTGATGTGCCTGTAAACCACCAAAAAGAATGCTGAGTGTTACTGGATCAGAATAAAAGGCAAGAATATATAAGTAATACAACAGGCACATTACCTATGAAGAGAACAATCAGCAGAACTGTAACCATCCAATCAGCAAAAAGCACATTGAAAGCAACTCCAATACTAATGCCCAGCATGAGCATCGGCTGGATGAGCAATGTCAAATCATAGTCAATGATTGGCATATCTATTGTGGGATGTCGTAGCTTAAGGTTGTAATAAACAGTTGAGACTGCTGCACCCATGATCATACCTAACAAAAACAAACAAAATTTATAAACTAATAATGGCTAGGTGTTAGTTAACTTAGAGGGTAAAATGATAGGAAGACAAATTTGCTCGGCTGAATAATGGCTCCCTATCAAATTTGAAGGCCCGATTTAAGACTTGGTTTAAATCATTAATAATCCAATGAGAAACCAGTATAGCTCTGAATGTAACATGAGAATTAAAACTCTACTCTTTGCATAACAAAGGAATACCATGTGAAATATTAGTGCATACCAAAAAATTTATGACAATACAACAATGAAAACATTAGTTGTGTCATGCTTGCCTTTAAAAATAAATATAGTTGTATATTTTCTTCACTCCCCAGGGTCCTAGAAGCCAAATGTTAAAGGTTATCTTCAATCCCTGAATTTAATTTAATGTAATTAAAAAAAACAAGAAATATTACATTGAAAGACGTGGCTTACATTTTGAGATAGCAGTTGCTGATTTTGGATCAAATCCAATAATCAAGGTAAGCATTGGGACGAATATGCCACCACCGCCAACACCGCCTACACTTCCAAATGCAGCTCCACAAAATCCAATTATGGAACCAACAACAATTTGCCAATTAAATTTCATTTCCTGAAAGCAATCCCAAAATTGTCTAACATTTTTAAAAATCTCAGAAATTAATCATCCACGATTTGGAACTCACGACAAGGTCAACACCACAACCATAAATTCAATTACAAATTCGAATACATATGCACATGTACAAGTGTCCTGCATGCACACTTTTGTTCAAACTTAATTTTGTTTTCAACTGTATTGAGATATAAACTTTATCATTTTATGAAAACTTTAGAGCAACTATGTATAATCATATTAGATTTTTCCCAATTTTTGCAAAGGCTTAAATATAAATTACTATCCTAAATTACTGACCTTTTTTCTACTTCGGTGATTGACCTTTTAATTTTTTCAATCAGGTCATTAAACTATCAATTTTTCCCACTTTGGTTCAATTGAACCTCCCACGTCATAAATTGATAACGTGGCTTGAACACGTGTCATGTAAAAGTTGATGTGTACTCAAATTATAATTAATTTAAGACTTAAATATAAATTACTACCTCAAACTATTGATTTGTTTCCACTTTGGTGATTAAACTGTTGTGATATCGATATTTTTTTAAAAATTTCTTATTGATAATTATTTGTTTTCTTATTAGGTTTTCAAATCTAGATTTTAATGATAGTGATAATAATAATTTTATTATTACTTAGTTTTTATCTTTTAAAAAAATTACCTCTTAAATTAGATGTTTTCATTTTAAAAATATGTTAAGCTTGTATTGTTAAATTGTAATGTTATATTACATTTATGCCCTCTTAATTACATCATCAGTCACATCTTATGTGTTAAAGTCACGTCATCAATTTAGGATATGACAACTTCAATTAAAGTGGAAAAAATTAACACTTTAATCACTTAATTGAAAGGTCAATCACCGAAGTGAAAACATATCAATAGTTTGATGAAGTAATTTATATTTAAGTCTTAAATTAATTATAATTTGAGTACACATCAGCTTTTACATGCCACGTGTTCAAGCCACATCATCAATTTATGACGTGACTGGTTCAATCGAATCAAAGTGGAAAAAATTAATAGTTTAATAACCTGATTGAAAATTCAATCACCGAAGTGAAAAAATATCAATAGTTTAAGATAGTAATTTATATTTAAGCCTTTTGCAAACAATAAAAGCTCTTATGATTAAACTATTCCTCCACTTAAAAATAAAAGTCATGCATGTGCATAGTAGACATATTGGAGAGCAGATCCTCTGTCCCCATTTTTCCTGTCCCCTTATGCCCCCCACTTAAATTTTGACACCTGGACTTTTATTTAATTTTAAAATTAATTGGTGTTAAGTAAGAGACTATGTGTCAAAATTTAAGTGGGGGACAGGGAAAATAGGGACAGAGGATCTGCTCTCGACATTATTGACCCATATGATAAGACTTCGTACCAATATTTAAATTGGAATATTGTACTTCATAAATAAATGCATGTACCCACCTCTCCAACTACTATAAATGCTAAGATAAAAACTACCATATTCAATTATAAGATACTTTTTTTCCCACTGAAATGAAATGCTAATATATTTAGAAATATGCTCCCTCCAAAAAAAGAGTCTCATTTGTCAAATTTTCTTTAAAAAAAGTCTCATTTCTTTTTTATGATAAGTATATAAAATAACATAATGTCTTCAAATTTACCATATCAATAAATTTAAATTTTGCAAATGAGACTTTTTAGTATAACGGAGGATGTAATTATAAAACACCAATTCTTACTGCCAATAGCATAAATAACTTGACATATTAGGTAGCAGTATCATGAGTGATTTCAGTTGAAAATAAGGAGAAGGGAGAAGGGAGAAGGAGAAGGGAGAAGGAGGGGAGGGGGTGGGGGGGGGAGGGGAGGGGGATAAAAACTAAGAATAATCATATCATAATTGAATTTAACTAAACAAAATACCACAACAAAAAGGGCGGCTGATATTGTCAAAATTTCACAGCAGGTATACAATTTACAAAAAAATTTATAATTGTTTTAGCGACACTTAGGCCATGTTTGTTTATTAGGATAATACTTGGGATTTGACTATTAATCTTAAGTCTCTTGTTTGTTTTTAAAATTAAACTAGGAATTATTAGTCCCGGAATAACAAAATGACTTGAAATGAGGGATTATGTAATAGCATGCATGTCTAACCAGTCATTATAATTCCACCATGAGAGGTTAAATTTTTTTGGACAAAATTAACCTTTACTTTTTCTAATATTAGCATTTAACCAGCAATCAAATAAGCATGCTCGATTAATAATAAGCAACCAGTCAGTAATGAACATCAACAGGGGGATGCAAAATCAACTATTCAATTATTTGCTAATCGAGTCATTAGTAAACTTTTATTAGTAGTAAATCAGTCATAAACAGTACACCCAAACCCAACAGCTCACAAATAAGTAATATTTACATATTACTCTTTTAAAATTTATGATTTCACTAATTTTACGGGTGTCAAATTTATACATCTAAACACAAGTTGAGTATGCAAACTCAACACGGCACATTTAATCATAATTAATTATTCTGATGCTATTTATTTGTTAATTTATGTGCTAATTTATGATAATTTGATTCTCAAATATTTTACATAGGAAAACAATGTGAACTCACCAACTTATTACGGTATTTAAAAGTTTATAATTAATTATTCATCATTTTTTTTTATGTATAAACAAGTTTATATTATAGTTTAAAATATGTTATTATTGATAAGGGTATAATAATCCAAACTGTATTTTTTATTCAATTATTTAATTAATCCGGAAAAAAAAAACATAACATGTGATTATTTTTAAATTATCCCATAAATAATTTCATAAAAAACAAATAGCAATATTTAATCCTGTCTTAGAAAATTAAAATACTTACAAACAAACGTGATCCTAACACTTTAGCGACACTTAACACTTTAGCTACACTTATTTGTACTCCAGCAGCAAGCCAATATCAACAACGGCCAAAAAGAGAGGAATATATAGATAAACTTACCGGCCAAACATGTTGGTAACCTGATTGATTGGGCTGCCATAAGAAATTTGCAACCGTGAGAAGGAAATTCGGCTGGGATTCATCATCATCATCAGCAGGATCATAGATCGAATTTGAACCCTCCTCTTTTAATCCTCTTTCTGCTGAAACAAACATGGAAGCTAATGCAAAGCCCCACAGTATTACTGATAGTACTATTCTCAAAATCCTCCATTTCCCTCCAATTCCCACCATTGAATTTTCAATTTCAACTCTTTGCTTCCCCCCAAAACAACCCCTTCCTCCTAATTTTCAATTCTTTCTCTCTCCTAAAAACTAAATACAAGTCTCTCTCTCTCTCTCTATATATATATATATATATGTATGTGTGTGTATCAATGTATCTGTGTGAATTTGTCACTTTCTCTCTCTCTAAAATAAGATTAAACTAAAAGGGTGTCACCAAAAAACAACCAGAACCAGCAAAAATATACCAGAATAAAATATTCTTCAGGATCAAACAAACAATTTTGGTTACTAGTAGGAAAAAAGAGGGAGAGAAACAGGTGTCTGGTGCGTTTGAATAAGAAAATAATAATTTCCGTGCGGAAAAATGGGGGAGGAATCTGAAATGAAGAAGCTAAGGTGGAGTGGAAAAGTGGAGAAGAAGAAACGTGAGAGAGGAGAGAGGGAGGTGGCAGGACAAAATGGTTAAGAAACCGAAAGCAGGAAATATAGAGGCTTGTTTGGTTGTTGTTAAAAAAACTTGGATTTTTACTAGTAATTTTGAGTGAGTGGATTCCACGTCAAGTAATTAGAACAATTCAGATAAAACTAGTCATGTAGTCATTTCAGGTCTCTTTCAGTTTCTGGTTCTGGTCCTGGTCCCTATTCTACAACTTTGACAACATGTTTTATGAGTTTTAAAAAGAAAGATTAAAAATTTAAATAAAAAAAATAGAGAGAAATTTGATATAATTATTTTATTTATAATAATATAATAAGCCATGATTTTAACATCGCTTATGAATATTAAATTTTACTCTATTAAAAATTAGTATTGAGTTTTTTTAAGTAAATTTTATTTTTATTTTTATTTTTATTTGAAGTTAGGAAGATCTGCAAGTAAATTGATTAAAGACTTGTGCAATATTTTAAAGTATCATAAATGTCATTATATATATTAATTAATCAAAAGTATTTTATAATGATATAATAATAATTTAGAGTTTTAAATTAAATTTTACTTCTAGAACTTATAAAAACAATAAAAGAATTTATTTTTTCTCCCCTAAAATTTATATTTTATTCATTTTTTTTTCTCAAACTCACAAACATAGCGTTAATTTACTCAAGTTAGACCCTTAAACTCACAAACATAGCGTTAATTTACCACCGACCGGTCTAGTAACCGGTCTAATTTTTTTTTTTTTTTTCGCTTAACTCCCAAAAAATGTATACTGTATTTATTTCAACTGAAATTTTTATAGAATTTAATAATTTAAGTATAATTTGAATACATATAAAAAATAGTGTTTTACACTAAAAAAAAATAATTTGAACCCGTTGGTAGTAGCCGGTCCTCCTAGAAGGATTGAAAATTATTTAGTTAATTTAGATAAAATATTTAATTATTAATGATTTCTATTCTTTTGTAAATTTTTTATGAGTCCCAAAAATAAGAATTCTTTCTTAACAATTCAAATTTAACTTGTATTTTAAACTTTTTGTTCTAAAAAAGAAAAGTAAACTCCTCCTTTTTTTTTCAATTTAATATCAGAATTGTTTATTTAAATTGAGTTAAAAGTTATATATGTTTTTCCAAGTCCGTACACTCTCATTTTGAAAGTAAGAGATTAATTAGCACTATTAACCTTTGATAATTAAAGACAAACATTTCTCCTTACCACACTTTTCAAACACTCATCCAGTTATTATAAAGTTAACTGCATGATAAGTTGGTCAATTAATTAATAAATATAATTAAAGATAAATATTTCTCCATCCCACACTTCTCAAACACAGATCCGGTTATTATGAAGTTAACTGCATGATAAGTTGGTCAATTAATCAATACACGCAAAGAGAAATCAACTCTTGGTAAACTTGGCAATTTAAGTTAAAAATTGTATAATTAACCAAAATCACTTGGATTTATTGGGTTAGTTAACTAGTTTTTAGGTGATGGGTTGGTTTAATTTTGAACCTATATTATTATTATAAATATGGGTTGGATCTAGTTTAACTATTTTCTATCCATATTAATCTATAATAGTTTTTTATATTTTGTAGAACTAATACATTAACATTATGTATTATTACCCTACATTCTTATATAACACATACATTATACATATTACATACTTATATAATATATACATTTATAATTATGTATAAAAATTATTTCACTAATTATTAAATTAATTCATAATAAAATTCACACTTTTAATATAACCAACTACTAATTTAAATAATTATTATCTCATCCCTTAATTAATTAAAATAACTCGTTTAAATCATCAAGGCAATGCCTTCATGTAAAAATCATTCTTTCCCTAAAATCTTGTTACTACTGTACTGTTGGACAGTAAAAATAAAAGAAAAGTGAAAGATTAAAAGAGAAAAAAAGCTTTCTCATATGTTCAATTGCGAGCTTCATATAAATATACTTGTACCGTGCTTGGTACCCCCACCCTCACCCTCACCTCACCCTCACTCTCATGCCCACCCCAACTCAAAAAAATAGGAATGATTCATTTCGCTCATTATAGTTATTCTATGTACTATAACGACGCCACAAAGATCCGATATCCTCATATATTTCAAAAAAATTATCACCAAAAAGCGATCAGATACTATATAACTATATATATATATATATATATATATATATATATATATATATATATATATATATATAGCCCTCAAACATTATACTACAATTGATTTATTATTAAAGAATTTATTGCTTTAGAGGATCAAGCAAGTTAATTGATAATAATTTTTGAGAATCAAATAAGTCAAATAATATAGTAAATGAGAAAATATATCTTAATAATTAGGGGAACTATCAAGGGGATTATCCTTGAAAAGAAAATTCACCGCTACCATTTTAAATTATTACTCCCTCCGTCCCAAATTAACTGCTCAGTTTTGAATTTTTAAAATCAAATTGACTATTTTTAGAATTAATAATTAAGCATATATAAATATATTTTTAAAATTATAAAAATTAGGATTAATAATAAATTATATATACTTTTTTTTAGTTATAATCTCTTCACCTATATTTTAGCAAAAATAGTAAAAAGTTTAGTTTTAAAAATGGTCAATTTAATTTTAAAAAATCAAAACTGAGCAATTAATTTGGGAAGAAAGGAGTATGTTTTTTTGAAAAGTTGACTACTATTTATGCATGTGACTGACAACAACCAACGACCAAAATGTACTAAACAGTCTTTTCTGACATGGCCAGCCAGCTATTGGTTGGAATGTTAATTTTAAGGTTTGGTTGGCATTATTTTTGTGGATATGAATGGAAATTAGAAACAAAAAAGGACAAGTGAAAGATCCATAGAATAACAAGAGTGATTTCTACACAGACAGGAAATTGGCACATGAAAATTCGACATTTTAATTTTTTTTTTTTTGTGACTCTTATAAAATGTATAGTATTTATTTTAACAGAAATTTTTATAAAATATAGTATTTTAGGTATAATTTAAATATATATCTGAAACAGTTAAGTTATACTGCATCGCATAACACCGCTTCAGATATGATCTAAATTACACCTAAAAACACTATATTTTGTAAAATTTCATTAATCAAATACTTACATTTTTTTAAATATAAGCAAAAAAAAAAATAAAAAAAAAAAAAATTAAAATGTCCAATTTTTTCGTCCCAATTTCGATTCCATGAAGACTTTTCCATAACAAAAAGAAAAGAAAAAAGTCTAGGGGATAGTGGGTGGCGGCATTCAATTTTTTTTTTTTTTTTAAATCATAAATAATTTATAAGATTTATTGGGCCCGAAAATTTTACGAGAAAAAGTGTTTTGGAAAATATGTATCCAAATGACATCCAAAACACTTTTTTCTGTAAAAATTTCAGTTCCAATAAATCTTATAAATTATTTGGGAGACATTTTAAAAAAATAAAATAAAATAAAAAAAATTGGACCGGTCACCCCAGAATCACTCAAAAGAAAAAGCTTTCCTTCCTCTCGTCTCAAATTTCTTGCTCCTTATGGCTACCCACTTAAATTTTGTGCTGATACTTCTTACTTAACACTAATTAATTTTAAAATTAAATAAAAAGACATATGTCAAGATTTAAGTGAAGAGACATAAAGAGGACAGAGAATTTGAGAACAGAACAGAGGATCTGCTCTCTTCTTCATGGATGCATGATAGTTACATGTCCTATAGATAAGAGCAAATAAGAAACACTTATCTTATTATTATAGCAGAATTAATATTTTCATAAATAAAAATAATAATTTTTTAAAATTCTTCTTACATGACTGATAAATAAGTTTTACACCCATATGAGATATTAAATTATACTCGTAAAAGTATCCATCATTTATTACTATTGGATATTTATTTTCTGATAGGATATAATACTATCTACGTCTTTAAAACGATGGTATAAGTACATTTTTCACACAAATTAAGAAAATAAGATAGAGGAAAGAGAAAAAAAATACTTATTATCCTTAATGACCCCACAATATTATATAAAGTGATATGTTCTTTTATTTTTTTATATTAATGGACCCCACTAAATGACATAATTACCTCTTATTTTTTGTACTTTAAACCATTATTTTGATGACAAAGAAAATATAGCTTAAGCCATCCTTTTGATAAAATCTTTTAATAATAGAGAATTTGATAAAATATTTTCAAGAGAAAGTAAAATTTTTAATATTCTTGGCCACACAATTACTACAAATATGCTTTATAGATAAGTAGATGGGTGTATTGTATGAATGATAAAATAATATAATTGGAGGATATATTACAAGAAAGATCCCTATATGACATAAATTCATGTAATGTACGATAAAATAATATAATTGGAGGATATATTACTATAGAAAAAGCTTTATAATAATTGAAGAAAAATCTTCTATATATAAAGTGCGAGGAGGGGGCTTGATATCTCACCCTATGTTAGTATGTTGGTTTGTTTTATGATAAAATTTTAAAATTAATATATTTTAGTTAAATTATCTCTTCGCAATGGTAAAATCCTAATAATCCCATTTCATCTATGACTTATCATTAGGGATGACAATTTAAATCGAAATCGGTCTAATTGGGCAATTTTTGGTCTTGCCTATGCGATTTCAGTGCAAAAATTTTTAAGTCGGGACTGGTGCGATGCAATTTTAGTATTTATTTCTGAACTGACGGTGCACCAATTCTTGAACCACTCTATATATACTTGTTTATTTTAATTATATATCTTGTATTTCATAGTATTATTATTCTTATATAGTAATATATATAATCATAGAGTAACTCAAACATGCATTTTTTTATTATTTTTTTTTTACTTTCACATATCAAAATTTAATTTATGAATATTTTTATATATAGTTGATATATATTAAATAATTATGTTAAAATTGTGACGCCCCAAAATAGGTATATACATCATCTATTCGAATTACCAAATACGTAGTATGATGTAATACAAATATAATCTTAAATATACAACATGAAAATGTGAGTTTTAATACAAACATTGTCTTCAGGCAATATTAAAACTCAAAATAAGTCTGAATACATTTATTAACACACTATTTCACGAATAGTGAGGACTACTAATGTTATCCTATATGGATGAGTCATCTCCGCTTCTCCGACTAGTCCTACTACGCTCTCATTTCATGAAGAGAACGAAGGAAAGAAAGGGTGAAACTCAACTAAATTTCAAGAAGAAATATTATGACTAAGATAAAGCAAAATAAATTATCCTTAGTCTTCATAGTAAGTAAGCAGATCAATATAACAAACATCAAGTTTATCTCATAGTGAACAAATAATCCATTAAAAGAGTCAGTAGAAAATAAAATCTACTATCTTTTATGATTTAAAAGATTTTTCATCACTTTTATCACCGAGACTCACCTTTAATAAATAATCCACATCATTGAATCACCCCAACTACTACTGACCAAGGATATTCTTTAAGATCACGACCACAAATTATCCAATGCACTACGAAAAAAGGATATTCATTCATTAATGGTCATGATCATGCCAACAACTCGTCCCATCAATGCACTACGGGCCAAACGAGGACTTTTTACCACATCATTTGTAACATTACGGTCCATAATTACAATCAAATAATCCCCAGTCATAATCATACCAAGTCCATCTATGCACTACAGTAGCGACGATGACTTTCAACAAAATATAAACATGAGGATGATGACAATGATATAAGAATTCATAAAAACAAGTTCAAGAATTATTTTATCCAGGGAATCAATAACGTCCAAATTGTCAACACGATACTTCTTTGTGGAGTAAAATTCAAGAATGCTTTCGAAGAATATTTCCATGAAAGATCTTGGATGAAGCCTTGAATATCAAGTATATTCCATTAATTTTATGGAGTATAGAAGTCAAAACTTTAACTAACTGAGTATAATAACGAATCGAATAACAAAAGAAATCACCAGGCATGCGATGTATCGCATATACAAAGTTATTCCAACGTAATAATGAATAATCGGAACAGTCACGCGTAACGCACGCATACGATGTTCCAACAGAATGATAAATAATGGAACCAGTCATGCGTAAAGCATGCATGGGATGTTCCAATGAATAATAAAGAATCGGAACCGAATGTCATGCGTAAAAGCATGCATGCGATGTTCCAATGAATAATAAAGAACGGAACCAGTCATATGTAAAGCACAGCATGGGATCTTCCAATGAATGATAAAGAAACGTATAATAATGAGAAATTACCATGCATGCGGTGCTTGCAGATGATAGGTTATTCCAACATAATGATAAAGAATGGAATAATGTAAGAATTTCACCAAGTATAGGGTAGTCCACATGATCACGAGTTATTCCAATGTAATAATAAAGAATGGAATAATGTAATTTTCTTCATGAATACGAAAGAAATAATACCCCTTACCTTAGAAAGAAGAGTACTGGATATAGAAGTAGTGAAGTAGCAGAACACTTTTCTTCTTTCTCTCTATATTTTCTCTCTCTAGAGTTTCAGTGAATTCGTGAGAAATATTGAAGGAATGAGCTTCTATTTATAGAAGAATGGATGCGTATAAGTAACTAATTCATGAAACAGTCCAGATTGATTTACTTTAAACAGACTATCAGTGATTTAAAACAAAATCTTTTAAATAAAATATAATATATTCTATTTATAATCTAATAAAACGAATAACTTTATAAAAGTATTCTGCTTTATATATAAAAAGATTTTACTATAGAAAACACTATCAGCACTATGCAATACTATGCATAATAAAATATAATATATTCTAATTATTGTCTAATAAAACAAATAACTTTATAAAAGTATTACATTTTATATAAAAGATTTTACTATCGCAAACACTATGCGTAATAGAATATCATATATTCTATTTATAGTCTAATAAAACGAATAACTTTATAAAAGTATTCTGTTTTATATAAAAAGCTTTTCTGTTTTATTACATTAATAATACTAATAAAATAAAATTCATCATCATTATTATTATTCACACTATTAATCGACCAGGTCGTTCCCAGGAAAGAGGACTTTCCAATAAGGATTTCTCCCTATCGCGCGTAATTAGGTGACCAAATCTCTCCTCGCGTAACTTACAGACATCGTTAATATTATAAATAATAATATTAATAACTTTTTATCTCAATTATTAATTTAATAATATATAAAAATATCGACAATAATTGAATCAAAACTGAGTGACTTCTCACGTAAACATCAATAATCAATACCGTGTGCTACTATGCAACCACCAGACATCTTGTACTTTTTTTACTACTGAAAGTAGTTCAACAGTTTTAATCGTAAAACTTCCGCCGTTATTTTTATAAAAATATTTTTGTCGTTTTCTCGATCCGAATAATAATTTCATTATGAGGTCCACTAATGATTGTCTTGGTCGCATCAATATTCCCCGTTAAAACGAATATTCCCCACCAATCGAATATTATATAACAACTTGTGTACTTTTGCAAAATTTATAAATATTACCCACAACTATAACATTATATCAAATTCATTCCATAATATTTAAAAATGATATTTATAGAAAAATCATCTTTATTAAAAAGTTGGGGTCTTACAACCTCCCCTTCTTATGAAATTTCGCCCTCAAAATTAGGTGCGACGCACTGGTATGTCAAGAGGTAAGGATACCTTGATTTCATTTGATTCTAACTCCCAGGTCATTTCCTCAACATCGTGGTTTCTCCACAAAACTTTGACTTGATGTATAACCTTGGAGCTTATAATATGTTCCTTCTTATCCAAGATTTGAACAGGAACCTCTTCATACGTCAAATCTTTCGCTATTTCGTCCGGTTCTAACTCAATAATGTGGTTCGGGTCTTCCACATATTTACGTAACATGGATATGTGAAAAAATGTTATGAACATGAGACATACTTGGCGGTAACACGAGTCTATAGGCCACAGTTCCTACTCGATCGAGGATTAAAAATGGGCCAATGAATCGAGGGTTGAGCTTTCCTCTCTTTCCAAATCTCGTAACTCCTTACCATGGAGCAACACGTAACAACACATGGTCTCCAATATCCAATTCCACGTCCTTTCGATGAAGATTAGCATAACTCTTTTGTCGATCTTGTGAGGTTTTTATACGTTTCCGGATCGTTTAAATCTTTTCCGTAGTCATACATACCAACTCCGGTCCCAACAATGTTGCTTCACCCACCTCATCCCAAAGATAATTGAGAACGACACTTTCTTCCATACAACGCTCGAATGGAGCCATGCCAATACTTGCGATGATAGTGTTGTTGTAGGAAAAAACTCCACCAATGGTAAGAACTTGTCCCAACTTCCTTGAATTCAAGGACACGAGTCTTAATAAATCTTCAAGAGTTTGAATAGTCCTCTCGATTGTCCGTCCGGTCTGAGGGATGATATGCCAACTAAATTGTAAATCCGCGCCCATAGCTTTTTGCAAACTAACCCAAAATCGTGAAGTGAATCATGGGTCTCGATCAGAAACTATGGATACTGGCATACCATGCAGTCTTACAATCTCGTTTATGTACATACGAGCAAGACATTCAAGTGTATAAGTTTCTGCCTTGAGAAATCTTGGGAAGACCAGTAACGAAATCCATAGTAATGTGCTCCCACTTTCATTCTGGAATTTCAAGTGGTTGCAATGGACCATTTGGTACTTGATGCTCCGCCTTGACTCGTTGACAAGTTAGACACCTTGAGATAAACAACGCTATCTCTCTCTTCATATTGCTTCACCAAAATGTATAACGAAGATCACGATACATTTTGGTACTCCCAGAATGGATTGCAAACAGTGTGTTGTGCGCCTCCATCATGATTTTATACTTTAAATCAGGGTCGTTAGGAACATAAAGTCCGGAGTTGACTCAAGTATTCCTTCTTCATCAATTCTTGCTTCCAAGATAGCACCTTCTTGCACTTTCTTCCTTATACGCATCGCCTCCAGTCTCAGAGCTTGAAAGCGGCTTTTTAACTTTATCAATTAAAGTCCGTTTCTACTCAGATATTCGCCATCATCACATGGGTCCCTGAGTCTTTATCTCTATCTCCATCCTTTGCAAGTCATACAAAATGGGCCTTTGCGTTGACAATATTGCACTCGCATTCGCATATGATCTTCTACTCAGGTAAGGCCGCCATACTACGTTAAGCTTCGAGATGGTATGGGATGGTATGATCAAAATCTTTCAACAGTTCAAGCCAACGTCGTTGTCGCATGTTGAGTTCCTTTTAGGTGAAGAAATATTTGAGGCTTTTATAATCCGTAAAGATCTCCACTTTCTCCCCATACAAGTAATGCCTCCAAATTTTAAGTGCAAAGACAACAGCTGCCAACTCTAAATCATGAGTAGGATAATTCCTCTCATATTCTTTGAGTTGTCGCGAGGCATAGACTATGACTTTTCCATGTTGCATGAGAACATATCCTAACCCTTTGCCCGAAGCATCACTGTAGATGACAAATCCCTTCGAGCCAGATGGTATTGTCAGAACAGGTGCTGAAATGAGTCTCCTCTTGTGACACCCCCAAAATAGGTATACATCACCCATTCTGAGTTGTCAATACATGGTACAGAAACAACTACAACTTTATTATTACAACATATAAACTGTGAGTTTAAATACAGATATTGCCATCTAGACAATATCCACACGCAAATAAATCCCCATCATAATTATTGATACATTATTTTACAAAAATGGTGAGGACTACTAAACAACTCTCTCTAGAACCTTTCTTCCATACCCCGACTAGTACTCGCTACATTCTCGCCTCCTGAGAAGAAAAATGGAACAACAAGGAAAAGGGTGAGCTCAACTAGCCCAGTAAAGAATATTATGACTAAGATAATATACAACAAATTATCATTAGTCTTCAACAGAAAAAAAAAACTAATAGAATACAATAGACAACAAGTTTTAAACCAATATTCGCAGCGGAAATAATAATTCATTTGAAGAGTTAAGTAGAGAATGCAAACTACTATCTTCTATGTATGAATTTAAAAGTTCGTCGTCTATCTTTTATGTGACGCCCCCAAAATAGGTCCATTCCATCCAACCCATTCTGAGTCGCCAAATACATGGTACAGAAATAACTACAACTTTATTATTACAACATATAAACTGTGAGTTTAAATACAGATATTGCCATCTAGACAATATCCACACGCAAATAAATCCCCATCATAATTATTGATACATTATTTTACAAAATGGTGAGGACTACTAAACAACTCTCTCTAAACCTTCATTCCATACCCCACTAGTATTCGCTACATTCTAGCCTCCCGAGAAGAAAAATGGAACAAAAAGGAAAAGGGTGAGCTCAACTAGCCCAAGAAGAATATTATGACTAAGATAATATACAACAAATTATCGTTAGTCTTCAACAGGAAAAATCTAATAGAATACAATAGACAACAAATTTTAAATCAATATTCGCAGCTGAAATAATAATTCATTAGAAGAGTTAAGTAGAGAATGTAAACTACTATCTTCTATATATGAATTTAAAAGTTCATCGTAGATATTTTATGTGACGCCCCAAAATAGGTATACATCACCCATTCGAGTTGTCAATACATGGTACGTAAACAACTACAACTTTATTATTACAACAAGAAAAGCTGTGAGTTTAAATACAAATATTATCTTCTATAATATCTATACTCAAATAAATCCTCATCACATTTATTAATACATTATTTTACAAAATGGTGAGGACTACTAAACAACTCTCTCTAGAACCTTCATTCCATACCCCACTAAGTACTCGCTTATATTCTCGCCTCCCGAGAAAAATGGAACAAAAGGAAAAGGGTGAGCTCAACTAGCTCAAGAAAGAATATTATGACTAAGATAATATACAACAAATTACCATTAGTCTTCAACAGGAAAAATCTAATAGAATACAATAGACAACAAATTTTAAATCAATATTCGCAGTTAGAAATAATAATTCATTAGAAGAGTTAAGTAGAGAATGCAAACTACTATCTTCTATGTATGAATTTAAAAGTTCACCGCTCATCTTTTATCCCTCGTAACATCAATCAATATACATCTGAATCAAATATTCATCTTTGCACTACTGAGCCAAAGATATTCATCGATTAATTCATGTTCATCTAAACACTGCTCATCTTTGACTACGGGCCAAAGATATTCTTCAAAATCATTCATCTTTGCACTCTGGGCCAAAGATATTCCATAATATCATCATTTAAAGGTTGAGGATGATGAAAAATATTTTTAAAGAAACGAATCCAAAGAAAACAAAATGACAAGGATTAAGGATTAAGGATTCGTACTTTGTTTTATTCACGTCCAAAAATACCTCAAAAATAATCGCAGTGGTGTAAAATTCAAGAATGATCAAAACATGGATACAATCAAAGCTAGTATCCGAATAGATATTTTGGACGAAAAGAAATTTTTTTTTTTTTTCGATGAATAGTCTTAGTATTCGTGAATAAGGTCGATACGTGAATAGTCTTGTATATCGTGAATAGTAACTCACACCAAAAGATAGAAATTTCCCAAAAACATCTTCACGCTTCATGAATAGTACTCGTGAATAAGAACTCGTGAATAAGAACTCATGAATAAGAACTCGTGAATAGTAACTCATGAATAGTAACCCCAGATGAAAAAGTTCCAAATTTGATAAAAAGTTCCAACCAATATTTCAAAGATAATGATATTGAAGAAATAATATCATTTGAGAAGAAAATAACATCCCTTACCTCGAAAGATTAAGACTTAATGGAATACCGGTATATAGTCTTTGAAGGAACTTGACCGCCTAACAATACTCAAAGTATACTCAAAATACTCACAAGAATACGCTCGATAATATAGAGAGAAAAACTTCCGTTTACGGTGTGATTTTCAATTCTAACCTAAGCACCCTATTTATAGGAAAATGCTTTAGAACACCAAAGCGAAAATTTAATATAATATTAATATATATATTAAGATTTCTATGCCCACCTTCCTAGATCTGATCTCAGCTCATTATGCACATGTTGTAGCCCACAAAACAAACAAAAACGTTTTATTATTTAAAATATTTTAAACTTCCAAAAATCAATTATTTGAGCTTGTAACTTCAATAATTCATAATAAATAGCCCTTCTATTAGAAAATTCGAATCTCGCGTGTTTTTATAGGAAATTCAATTCTCTACAACTTTGCGTAAGAAAGTTTTTCCAAATTCCAAATGTAAATTGACCGAAATCCACAAACCAAGCGATTTTACGTGCTATAATCAAATTTCAATCAATAAATGGGGTCCACCGACATGTTTAACATGTTTTAAACATTTACCGCAACAAAAATACTCTTCGTCCTCGTATACTCATATATCCCACATTCGTTGTAAAATATCACCATTATTATATTATTAAAATATAATAATATATTTAAATGAATTATTTTATCGTAAAAAGATAAAATTTCAATTTTCAACAATTGTCACATTACGTAAAAAGAAGAGTATTCTCGCTACTTCACTACTTCTATATTCGGTTCTTTTACGGTAGTGGGTGTTATTCTTTCTTCTTGAAGAGAACTTCATTATTCCATTCATTATTATTCTGTTGGAATAACTCTTGTAAAAGTGGTATACCCTATACATAACCTTTGATATGCGGATATCCTATACTTGGTGAAATCCTTATGTTATTCCATTCTTATTTATTCTGTTGGAATAACTCAGTATACGCCACTTACCTATACTTGGTGACATTCTTTTATTATTCTCATTGGAATAACTCAGTAAAAGTGGTATACCCTATACATAACCTCAGAGTATGCGGCATATCCTATACTTGGTGAAATCCTTATGTTATTCCATTCTTATTTATTCTCGTGGAATAAATACGCGCCATTACCCTATACTTGGTGACATTCTTCTATTATTCTCATGGAACATCCTCATGCATGTGTTTTACACCGACCGGTTCCGCTTTTTATTATTCTCATTGGAACATCCTCATCACATGTGTTTTACACCGGACCGGTTCCGCCTTTATCATTCTCGCTGGAATATCCTATCCGTGTGTTTTACACCGATCCGGTTCCATCTTTATTATTCTGTTGGAACATCCCCGCTTGCAGAATTTCACCGACCGGTTCCGTTATTATTATTCTGCTTGAATAACTCGCCCTCATGCTAAGCACCGCATGCGTGGTGATTTCTTTTGTTATTCCATTCTTTATTATACCCAAATGTTTTAAAACTTTGACTTCTATACTCCATGAAATTAGTAGAATATCCTTGATATTTGCGTTTCATCCAAAGATCTTTTCATGGAAATATTCTTCCGATCATTCTTGAATTTTACTCTCTCGTAAACAAAGATCATGTTGACAATTTGGACGTTAATAATTCATGGATTAAATAATTCTTGAACTTGTTTTATTGAATTATTATGTCATTGTCATCATCCTCATGTTATATTATGTTATCTTTGGCTTACGTGCGTAGATGAACTTAGTATGATTATGACCGAGGATCATTCTAGATAATCACGACTTGATATAAATGATGTGACAAAAGTCCTCGATGGCTCAGAATGCAGTTGATGGATAGTTTTTGGTATGATTATGACCGGGGTGATTCTAAGATAGTCATGACCATTGATAATTTGATGAAAATCCTCGACCGTGGTACGGGGATGATTAGATGTGGTGGTTTATTTATTAAAATTTGAGTCTCAAATAAAAATTGATGAAAACCTTTAAAACCTAAAAGATAGTAGACTTTATTCTCTACTTGGCTCTTTTAATGGATTGCTTATTCCACTGCAGCTTAAACCGGTTGTCTATTGTATTTTATCGCTTTAACATCATTGAAGGCTAATGATAATTTATTCTCGCATTATCTTAGTCATAATATTTCTTCTTGGGCTAGTTGAGCTCACCTTTTCTTTCACCGTTCTCTTGAGAAATGAGAACATAGCCGGGACGAGCCTGGAACCAGAGTAATGGTCCATAGGATAGCATTAGTAGTCCTCACTATTCTGTGAAATAGCCGATTATCACGACCACGAATTATCCATGCACTACGGCCAAAGATAATCGTGTATTCATTGGTGGACCCCATAACAGAATTATTGTCGGATTGAGAAAACGACAAAAATATTTTATTGAAATAACGGCGGAAGTTTTACTGGCTGATACTGTTGAACTACTCGGTAGTAAAAATACGATGTATGTGTGGTTGCATAAGAAAGACACCTACGGTATTTGATTATTGATGCTTATGTGAGAAGTCACCAAAGTTGATTCCATTATTGTCGATTAATAATATGAATTATTATAATGATAATGACGTTTTGTTTTATTCGTATTATTAACGTAATAAAAGCGAAACATCTTTTATATAAAAGAATACTTTATTAAAGTTATTCTATAAATAGAATATATTATATTTTATTATGCATAGTGTTGCATAGTGTTTTGCATAGTGTTTTGCATAGTGTTGCATAGTGTTTGCATAGTAAAATGTTTTTATATAAATAGAATATATTATATTTTATTTAAAAGATTTTGCTTTAAATATGGACCGTCGATTAAAGTAAATCAATCTGGACCGCTCATGGATTAATTACTATGCATTCTATTTTCCTATAAATAGAAGCTCATTTCTTCATTATTTTCTTACAAATTCAATTTGAAACTCTAGAAAGAGAAATTATAGAGAGAAGCTATAGAGAGAAAATCTATAGAGAGAAAGAAGAAGAGTATTCTCGGTACTTCACTACTTTGATATCCAATTAATGTCTTTTACGGTAGAAGGGTATTATTTGTTGTACTGTAAGGGATATTATTCGATTGTATTCATGAAGAGAACCTCTGTTATTCCATTCATTATTATTACGTTGAATAACTCAGTAAAAGTGGTATACCCTATACATAACTCAGTATATGCGGCATACCCTATACTTGGTGAAATCCTTATGTTATTCCATCCTTATTTATTCTCATTGGAATAACTCAGTATACGCTGAATCCCCTATACTTGGTGATCTTTTTCATTTATTCCATTCTTTATTATTACATTTGGAATATCCTCATCTGTGTGTGTTTTACACCCATCGGGTTCCATTGTTTATTATTCCGCATTTATTATTCTCATTGGAATATCCTGTCTATGTGTTTTACACCCACTGGTTCCATTGTTTATTATTCAAAGATTTATTATTCGTTTGGATCATCCACGTGCTTGTGAATTTCACCGACTGGTTCCGTTATTATTATTCTCATTGAATAACTCGTCTGTCTGAATCCGCATGCATGGTGATTTCTTTTGTTATTCCATTCTTTATTATACCCAAATTGGTTAAAACTTTGACTTCTATACTCCATGAAATTAGTAGAATATCCTTGATATTTGCGTTTTCATCCAAAGATCTTTTCATGAAAATATTCTTCCGATCATTCTTGAATTTTACTCTACAAAGCGAAGATCATGTTGACAGTTTGGACGTTACTAATTCCCCGGATAAAATAATTCTTGAACTTGTTTTATTGAATTATTATGTCATTGTCATCATCCTCATGATATATTATGTTATCTTTGGCTTACGTGCATAGATGAACTTAGTATGATTATGACCGAGGATCATTCGGTATAATCACGGCTTGTTATAAATGATGTGATAAAAGTCTTCAAAGGGCACGTAATGCAATGATGGATAGTTTTTGGTATGATTATGACCAGGGGTGATTCGGTATAGTCATGACCATTGATAATTTGATGAAAATCCTTGACCGTGGTAAATGCGTGGATGATTAGATGTGGTGGTTTATTTATTAAAATTTGAGTCTCGTGATATAAAAAATTGATGAAAACCTTTTAAAACCTAAAAGATAGTAGATTTTATTCTCTACTTGACTCTTTTAATGGATTGCATATTCACCGCAGCTTAAACCGGTTGTCTATTGTATTTTATCGGTTTAACATTTGTTGAAGACTAATGATAATTTATTCGCATTATCTTAGTCATAATATTTCTTCTTGGGCTAGTTGAGCTCACCCTTTCTTTCACTTTGTTCTCTTCGAAATGAGAACATAGTTTGGGACGAGTGGGGAACAGAGTAATAGTCCGAGGATAGCATTAGTAGTCCTCACTCTGTGAAATAGTGTGATAATAGTTGTAATGAGGACTCCTTTTGAGTTTGTATAATATCTAGTACAATATTTGTATTCAAACTCACGGTTTATATCGATTGCATACCTGACGCTTAGGTTAATAAGTTGTATTTGAATTTATGTACCATGTAAGTGGTGACCCAAGATGGGTGACGATACCTAATTTTGGGGCGTCACAGTTTGGTATCGAGCTTAGGGATATGATCCTCGGTAAGATGCGAGATAAGAACTAGGAGGGGAGAGACGGGGAATTCCTTCGCTAGTATGACCTACCTAAGTTTATTTGGTTTTTGATTGGTCGGTCAGAGTATAGTGATAATATGTTGCATGTTAATTAACCCTTGTTTTGTGACAGTGTTTGTATTTAGATGTTGTGAATAGGGCTCGGTTATTGGAGCGCGATAATGAGTCAGCTCAACCAAAAGGTAACGACCAACAACACGATAATAATCATACGCGTGAATTTAACCATCGAACAATGATGACCATCGTGGGAGAAATTATCATGCCAAGAATGGTAACCACTTGGTGGTAATCATGGCCAAGATAATAGAAGTGGAAATTTCAAGAAGAAAAGGTCATTTAGCTCGATTTTGTCGCGTGCACCAAAGTCAAGTCCAATTTGGGGAATTGGCACCAAAGGCGGATACGGATAAAACAAAAGTCGGTGGTTTTCATGAAGGCGTTTTCATGACTTCTTAAAAAGCAAGTGACTCAAACGAAGTTAGCACTCAAGTTAGTTAATTATAAATTCTTGCGAAGTCTATACCTTATAAGATCTGGGTTCTACCCATTATTTTATCTCGCTTGCTTTGCGTTCAACATTTAAATTTGACTCAGGAGAAGTTAGACTTTGACTTATTGGTTGAAACTTCGTTAGTAGGAGCCTTCGTTACCTCTACTATTTTTAAATCTTGTTTGGTTCAAATAAACATTTTCACTTTACCTGTCGATCTTATCTTTTTGAAAATACTTGCCTTTGAGGTAATTTTTGAAAATGATTGATTAACTACTCATTATTTTTTTTGTAAGGTTGTTAGCTTTCATATTCCTAACCAACCTGTTATACGAATTCAAAGTAACCAAACCACTAAAGTCAATCATTGTCATATCAAGCCAAAAGTAAAGAGCCCGAACCTTTCGTTGTTGACTTCCTTGTATGGAATGCACCGGCCGGACTTTACAGTAGGCGACATCGTGAATGAAGATGGCAAGTTTATAGGTATCATTGTGAGGTGCTTATCCAGGTTAAGGGATAGAAGTCACGATTGGTATCAATGTGACGTCTTATCCAAGTCTTGGACGAGAGTAACAGCTTTGAATGACATTTCTATCATTAATAAATTTCTTGGCGTATTCTTGAAGACTTCCTAGCCTACCCTAGGCGTGAAATCGAATTTTGTATTGACCCTGTCAAAAACCCATTTCTTAAACCCTCAAATATTTCTTCAACTAAAAGGATCATTTTTTAGGATTATGATGAAAGTCATAATAAAAGCATTGGACTAATGAAAATCATGGGTATATGAAGTATTAGTAAGTGTTATGATGAGTTATGTTGGTTATTATGTGAAAACATGAAAGTTTCTTAGAAATCACAAAGAGTTGAAAATCAGATTTTGGTGAAAAACGTAACATGAAATTCAATAGACCATATCTCCTATTATATTTTGAATTTTTGAATGTGGTCAAGACCTAGAGTTAGATCTATGAGTTACCTAACTAATCCAAGTGGAATTACTGGAAAAGGTGTTGTAGATTTTTGTGTGGACTGATTTTAGCAAAGGAGTGCAAAGCTGCAAAAACTGAAAAAGTTGCTGCCATGATCTTAGAGGGGCTGTTTCGGCCACTTAAATTATGAGAAAAATTATGGCCTTTTGGGACATGAAGGTATATGGTATAAAGTACCTCCTGTCCAAAAATGAGCTCATTCTGACTTAAAATGAGCAAGTTATGACTATTTCAATATTTAGGTTTTTTGACGGTAACGCTATAATCGGAGTTCTATAACTCCGATGACCATGAAATTTAAACTGGAAGCTCACGTTAACATGTGTAAGGTCCTGCCAATATTTGGGAATTTTTGGAGTTAAACTTGAGGTAGCTAATTTCTTAAGGAATTAATTAGAAATTGATTTTTGAAAAATAGTAAATGAATTTTAAAAAAATTCCGAGAAAAATATATTTTCATTATGGGACTATATTATGCTAAATCCCAGAAAAGAAATATTTTTGGGACTGATTTGGTATTTTTCATGAAAATAGTTTAGTTACTGAACATATGAGTTAAATATGTTATGTGAAGTATGAAAGTTGAAAATAGGATTTTATGGCTAGAGAATCCTATATAGAGTATATGCATATTTTTTGAGGGATTTGATAATTGGTGATGATATCTTATGAGTATGGCATTTTGAATGATTAAATGCATTATATGGTAAAGCGTAAACAATTGAGATAAATTGTTTATAAATTTAAGAAGTGATTAAAATATTGTTATAATATTAATGATATTAGATTATGAGATTATTAAGTGATTGATAACATGGGGATATTCTTGAATCTGGATAAATTATATTATAAAAGTTTAATATTTATCCTTTATCTCATTTGATTGATTCTTTATATCATTATCCTCATGTTTATATTATGTTGAAAGTCATCTATGGCACTTTGTAATGCATAGATGGACTTGGTATGATTATGACCGAGGATTGTTCGGTATAATCATAATCGTAATTGAATACACGATTATCTTTAGCCGTAGTGCATGGATAATTTGTGGTCGTGATACTAATGAATACACGCTTATCTTTGGTAGTAGTATGGATAATTTGTGGTCGTGATACTAATGAATACACAATTATCTTTGGTAGTAGTGCATGGATAATTTGTGGTCGTGATACTAATGAATACACGATTATCTTTGGTAGTAGTGCATGGATAATTTGTGGTCGTGATACTAATGAATACGCTTATCTTTGGTAGTAGTGCATGGTTAATTTGTGGTCGTAATACTAATGAATACACAATTATCTTTGGTAGTAGTGCATGGATAATTTATGGTCGTGATACTAATGAATACACGTTATCTTTGGTAGTAGTGCATGGATAATTTGTGGTCGTGATCTTAATGAATACCACGATTATCTTTGGTAGTAGTGCATGGATAATTTGTGGTCGTGATACTAATGAATACACAATTATCTTTGGTCAGTAGTGCATGGATAATTAAGTGGTCGTGATACTTAATGAATATCCTTGGCACGTAGTGCGGGATGATTCGATGATATGAATTAATTATTGGTGAGTCTCGTGAATGAAATATTAATTCATGGATGTGGTAAAAAGTCATCTTTGGTAGTAGTGCATTGATAGACTTGGTATGATTATGACCAAGGATTATTCGGTATAATCATGGCCGTAGTATTGAAAACACGAATATCCTTGGCCAATGGTGCATGGATAATTAATGGTCGTGATATTATTAAATTGCGTTTGACATTATTGGTTTTACAGTTGTATATCTTTGGCCTGTAGTGCAAAGATGAAATGAATATCTTTGGCCGGATTGCAAAGATGAATTTAATGTTTTCAACGATAAAGGTATTCAAGGTATCCTCATCTCTTTATCATACCAGGTACGTACCCTAATTTCGGAGGGCGAAATTCCATAAGGAGGGAGATTGTGAGATCCCATATTTTATCGATAAAGATTTAAATTTTGTCGAAATAATTTTATATATTATGGTGTGAATTTGAGATAATATTATAGTTGTGGGTAGTATTTATAAATTTTGCAAAGTATCAAGTGGTTATATTATATTCGATTGGTGGGGAATATTCGGTTTAGCGAGGGAATATTAGTATAACAATGGCTCAATCATTGGTGGACCCCACAGCGTAATTATTGTCGGATTGAGAAAATGACAAAAATATTTTATTGAAATAACGGCGGAAGTTTTACCGTTGATCTTTGTTGAACTACTCGGTAGTAAAAATACAAGATGTCGTGTGGTTGCATAGTAGCTACACGGTATTGATTATTGATGCTTATGTGAGAAGTCACTCAGGTTTGATTCCATTATTGTCGATTAATAATATGAATTATTATAGCGATAATGACGTTTTGTTTTATTCAGTATTATTAACGTAATAAAATGAAACATCTTTATATATAAAGCAGAAATACTTTATTAAAGTTATTACATAAATAGAATATATTATATTTTATTATGCATAGTGTTGCATAGTGTTTTTCATAGTGTTGCATAGTGTTTGCATAGTAAAATGTTTTTATATAAATAGAATATATTATATTTTATTTAAAAGATTTTTTGCTTTAAATATGGATGAGTCAGATTAAAGTAAATCAATCTGGGACCGTTCATGGATTAATTACTATATGCATTCTATTTTCCTATAAATAGAAGCTCATTTCTTCATTATTTTCTTACGAATTCACTTTGAAACTACTGAAAGAGAAATTATAGAGAGAAGCTATATAGAGAAAATCTATAGAGAGAAAGAAGAAAGAGTATTACGGTACTTCACTACTTTGATATCAGGTGTCTTTTTACGGTAAGGGGTATTATTTGTTGTACCGTAAGGGATATTATTCGTTTGTATTCATGAAGAGAACCTCTGTTATTCCATTCATTATTATTACATTGGAATAACTTTTGTAAAAAGTGGTATACCCTATACATAACTTTGTATATGCGGCATACCCTATACTTGGTGAAATCCTTATGTTATTCCATCCTTATTTATTACATTGGAATAACTTTTGTATCTGCTTTTCCCCTATACTTGGTGATCTTTTACATTATTCCATTCTTTATTATTACATTGGAATATCACATGTTGTGTGTTTTACAGGACACAGTTCCATTGTTTATTATTCCGCATTTATTATTACATTTGGAATATCCTGTATATATGTTTTACACGGGACTGGTTTCCATTGTTTATTATTGACATTTATTATTACATTGGATCATCCCATAGGTGTGTGAATTTCACCTAACTTTGGTTCGTTATTATTATTATTACATTGGAATAACTTTATATCTGCAATCTACGCATGCGTGGTGATTTCTTTTGTTATTCCATTCTTTATTATACCCGGTTGGTTAAAACTTTGACTTATATACTCCATGAAATTAGTAGAATATCCTTGATATTTGCGTTTCATCCAATATCTTTTCATGAAAATATTCTTGATCATTCTTGAATTTTACTCTACAAAACAGATATCTTGTTGACAATTTGGGCGTTACTAATTCTGGATAAAATAATTCTTGAACTTGTTTTATTGAATTATTATGTCATTGTCATCATCCTCATGATATATTATGTTATCTTTGGCTTACGTGCATAGATGAACTTAGTATGATTATGACCGAGGATCATTCGGTATAATCATGGCTTGTTATAAATGATGTGATAAAAAGTCCTCGGTGGCACATAATGCGGTGATGGATAGTTTTTGGTATGATTATGACCAGGTGATTCGGTATAGTCATGACCATTGATAATTTGATGAAAATCCTTGGCCGTAGTGCGGGGATGATTAGATGTGGTGGTTTATTTATTAAGCTAAGTCTCGTGATAAAAAATTGATGAAAACCTTTTAAAACCTAAAAGATAGTAGATTTTATTCTCTCTTGACTCTTTTAATGGATTGCATATTCATTGCAGATTAAACCGGTTTGTCTATTGTATTTTATCGGTTTAACATTGTTGAAGGCTAATGATAATTTATTACGCATTATCTTAGTCATAATATTTCTTCTTGGGCTAGTTGAGCTCACCTTTCTTTCACCGTTCTCTTCTGAAATGAGAACATATTTGGACCGACGAGGGGAGCGCGAGTAATGGTCGAGAGGATAGCATTAGTAGTCCTCACTATTACGTGAAATAGTGTGATAATAGTTGTAATGAGGACTCCTTTTGAGTTTGTATAATATCTAGTAGACAATATTTGTATTCAAACTCACGCGTTTATGTCGTATTGTACCTGACGACAGTTAGGTTAATAAGTTGTATTTGAATTTATGTACCATGTAAGTGGCGACCCAAGATGGGTGGCGTATACCTAATTTTGGGGCGTCATGGGTTGGTATCGTGAGCTTAGGGATATGATCCTGGCTAAGATGCGAGATAAGAACTAGGAGGGAGAGCAGGCAATTCCTTCGCTAGTATGACCTACCTAAGTTTATTTGGTATTTGATTGGTCGATCAAGTATATAGTGATAATATGTTGCATGTTAATTAACCCTTGTTTTGTGGCGGTGTTTGTATTTAGATGTTGTGAATAGGGCTCGGTTATTGGAGCGCGATAATGAGTCACTCAACCAAAAGGTAACGACCAACAACACGATAATAACATAAGGAATGGAATACAGGTTTATAGGGTAAATCACGTATCATGAGATTATTCAATGAGAATAATAAGCGATGGAATAACATAAGGATTTCACAAGTATAGGGTATCTGGCGTGATCTGACGGGTTATGTATAAAGGTATGCCACTTTTTACAAAAGTTATTCCAATGTAATAATAGTGAATGGAATAATGAAGTTCTCTTCAAGAAGAAAGAATAACACCCTTACAAGTAAAAAATCAATGAATATAAGAAGTAGTGAAGTAGCGAGAATATCTTCTTTTCTTTCTATAACTTTCTCTATATAGCTTCTCTCTATAATTTCTCTCTCTGAGAGTTTCAATGAATTAAATGAAAATAATGAAGGAATGAGCTTCTATTTATAGGAAAATGGAATACATAGTAAAATCCAGGTATCGTCACCCATCTTGGGTACGCCACTTACATATTTACATAAATTCAAATAAAACTTAATAATTCTATTTATATAAAAACATTTTACTATGCAAACATCTTATGCGACATAAAAAACACTATGCAAAACAGTTTGAATACAAATATTATCTACTAGATATTATGGTACATAACTCAAATAAAGTCCTCATTACAACTATTATCACACAAATATTTCTCTACGAATAGTGAGGGACTACTAATCTATTATCATCCTATTTCACGGACCATTACTACTAATTATCCTCTGGCTTCGTCCGGCTATGTTCTCATTTCACGAAGAAACGAAAGAAAGAAAGGTGAGCTCAACTAGCCCGATGAAAATATTATGACTAAGATAATGCGAAATAAATTATCATTAGCCTTGACGATGTTAAGCGATAAAATACAATAGACAACGGTTTAAGCTGCGTGAATAAGCGATCCATTAAAAGAGTCGAGTAGAGAATAAAGTCTACTATCTTTTAGGTTTTAAAAGGTTTTCATCAATTTTTATCGGCGAGACTTCGACAATAAATAAACCACCACATCTAATCATCCACGTACCACGGTCAAGGATTTTCATCAAATTATCAATGGTCAATGACTATCTTAGAATCACCCACGGTCATAATCATACCAAAACTATCCATCAACGCATTACGAACCCTTTGAGGACTTTTGTCACATCATTTATATCAAGTCGTGATTATCTTAGAATGATCCACAGTCATAATCATCATACTAAGTTCATCTATGCCGCGTAAGCGAAAGATAACATAATATAACATGAGGATGATGACAATGACATAATAATTCAATAAAACAAGTTCAAAATTATTTAATCCATGAATTATTAACGTCCAAATTGTCGACATAATCTTTGTTTAAATGAGAGTAAAATTCAAGAATGATCGGAAGAATATTTCCATGAAAAGATCTTTGGATGAAGCGCAAATATCGAGGATATTCTACTAATTTCATGGAGTATAGAAGTCAAAGTTTTAACCAATTTGGGTATAATAAAGAATGGAATAACAAAAGAAATCACCATGCATGCGGTGCTTGATGCGCCAACGCGGTTATTCAACGAATAATAATAACGGAACGAATTCGGTGAAAATTCACAATCAAGCGGGATGTTCAACAGAATAATAAAGATGGAACCGGATCCGGTGTAAAACACACGAGATAGGATATTCAACGAGAATGATAAAGAAGCGGAACCGGTCGGTGTAAAACACACCGAGAGCGGATGTTCAACGAAATAATAAAAAAGCGGAACCGGTCGGTGTAAAACCTGCGAACGGGATGTTCCAATGAGAATAATAGAAGAATGTCACCAAGTATAGGGTAAACCGCGTATCTGAGTTATTCCAACGAGAATAAATAAGAATGGAATAACATAAGTTTCACCAAGTATAGGGTATCTGCGTATCGAGGTTATGTATAGGGTATACCACTTTTACGGAGTTATTCAACGAAATAATAGTGAATGGAATAACGAAGTTCTCTTCGAAGAAGAAGAATAACACCCTTCTAAAAAGAAATGAATATAGAAGTAGTGAAGTAGCGAATACTCTTCTTCTTTTTCTATAATTTTCTCTCTATAGCTTCTCTCTATAATTTCTCTCTCTGAGTTTCATGAATTAAGTAAGAAAATAATGAAGGAATGAGCTTATTTATAGGAAAATGGAATGCGTAGTAACTAATCCATGAGCGGTCCAGTTGATTTACTTTAATCGGCGGTCCATATTTAAAGAAAATCTTTTAAATAAAATATAATATATTCTATTTATATAAAAACATTTTACTATGCAAACACTATGCAATCTTATACAAAACACTTATCTGAAAACACTTTATACGACACTATGCGTAATAAAATATAATATATTATTTATAGAATAACTTTAATAAAGTATTCTATTTTATATAAAAAGATGTTTACATTTTATTACGTTAATAATACGAATAAAACAAAGCGTCATATCGTTATAATAATTCATATTATTAATCGTGATAATGGAATCAAAGCGGTGACTTCTCACATAAGCATCGATAATCGATACTGGTGTCTTTCTTATGCGACCACACGTATTCTTGTACTTTTACTCTAGAGTAGTTCAACGATATCAACGGTAAAACTTCCGTTGTTATTTCAATAAAATATTTTTGTCGTTTTCTCGATCAAATAATAATTACATTATTAGGGTCCACTTTGATGATTGGTAGTTATGCGAATATTCCTGCTAAACCAGAATATTCCCAGACCAATCGAATATAATATAACCACTTGCATACTTTTGCAAAATTTATAAATACTACCCACATTTATAATATTATCTCAAATTCACACCATAATATTAAAAATTATTTTGACAAAATTTAAATCTTTATTGATAAAATCACGGGGTCTCACAATCTCCCTCCTTATGGAATTTAAGCCCTCGAAATTAGGGTGCGTACTGATATGATAAAGAGGTGAGGATACCTTGAATACCTTTATCGTTAAAAATATTAAATTCATCTTTGCGATCCGCCAAGATATTCATTAACAATTCATCTTTTGCACTACAACTAAATATATAAGCGTAAAACCAATAATCTTTGAGACTTGACAATAGTATCACAACCACGAATTATCCATGCACTTTTTTGGCCAAGGATATTACATGTTTTTCAATCTGATCGTGATTATCTTAGAATAATCCGTGGTCATAATCATACCAAGTCTATCAATGATACTACTGACGAAGATGACTTTTACCACATCCATGAATTAATATTTCATTCTTTGAGACTCATTTCGATAATTAATCCATATCATCCAATCATCCACACTTTACGAAGATAAGGATATTCATTAGTATCCGACCACGAATTATCCATATAAGATAATCGTATTCATTAGTATCACGACCACAAATTATCCATACACTACTGACGAAGATAATTGTGTATTCATTATTATTATCCATGACCACAAATAATCCATTCATTAGTATCCGACCACAAATTATCCATGACTAATTGTGTTGTATTCATTAGTATCCGACCATCCATACCGAAGATAATCCATTCATTAGTATCCGACCACAAATTATCCATACTACGGCGAATAATAATTGTGTATTCATTATATGTATTCATTAGTATCGACCACAAATTATCCATGCACTACTACGGCGAAGATAATTGTGTATTCATTAGTATCACCACAAATTATCCATACACTTTCTGGCCGAAAGATAATTGTGTATTCATTAATCCGACCACAAATATCCATACCCTACTGACCAGATAATTGTGTTCATTTATCACGGTTATGATTATCTGAACAATCCACAGTCATAATCATACCAAGTCCATCTATGCTTTCTACTGAATCCTGGCAGATGACTTTAAAATAATATAAACATGAGGATAATGATATAAAGAATCGATCAAATGAGATAAAGGATAAATATTAAACATTTATAATATAATTTATCCGAGTTCAAGAATATCCCCATGTTATCAATCACTTAATAATCTCATAATCTAATATCATTAATATTATAACAATATTTTAATCACTTCTTAAATTTATAAACAATTTATCTCAATTGTTTACGCTTTTACCATATAATGCATTTAATCATTCAAAATGCCATACTCATAAAATATCATCACCAATTATCAAATCCCTCATCAAAAAAAATATGCATATACTCTATATAGGATTCTCTAGCCATAAAATCCTATTTTCAACTTTGTTACTTCACATAACATATTTAACTCATATGTTAAGTAACTAAACTATTTTCATGAAAATACCAAATTAGTCCCAAAAATATTTCTTTTCTGGGATTTAGCATAATATAGTCCCATAATGAAAATATATTTTTCTCGGAATTTTAAAATTCATTTACTATTTTTCAAAAATCAATTTCTAATTAATTCCTTAAGAAATTAGCTACCTCAAGTTTAACTCCAAAATTCCCAAATCTTGGCAGGACCTTACACATGTTAACGTGAGCTTCCAGTTTAAATTTCATGGTCATCGGAGTTATAGAACTTTCCGGTTTATAGCGTTTTAAATCGGAAAAACCTAAATATTGAAATAGTCATAACTTGCTCATTTTAAGTCGAGAATGAGCTCATTTTTTGGACAGGAGGTACTTTATACCATATACCTTCATGTCCCAAAAGGCCAGAATTTTTCTCATAATTTAAGTGGCCAAAACAGTCCCTTAAAGTTTCTGGGCGATAGCATTTTTTGAAATTTATAACTTTGGCCTCCTTTGCTAAAATCAGTCCACACAAAATCTACAACACCTTTTCCAGTAATTCCACTTGGATTAGTTAGGTAACTCATAGATCTAACTCTAGGACTTGACCACACTCAAAAATTCAAAATATAATAGGAGATATGGTCAATTGAATTTCATATTACGTTTTTTCACCAAAATCGATTTTTCAACTCTTTGTGATTTCTAAAAACTTTCATGTTTTCACATACTAACCAACATAACTCATCATAAAACTTACTAATACTTCATATACCCATGATTTTCATTAGTCCTATGCTTTTATTATGACTTTCATCATAAACCACGTAAAGCTATTCATTTTAGTTGAAGAAATATTTGAGGGTTTAAGAAATGGGTTTTATCTTTGGGTCGATACTGAAATTCGATTTCACGCTCTAAGTAGGCTAAGAAGTCTTCAAGAATCGCCAAAAAATTTATTAATAATAGAAATATCATTCAAAGCTGTGACTCTCATCCAAGACTTGGATAATGCGTCACATTGATACCAACTGTGACTTACATCCCTTAACTGAGATAGCACCTCACAATGATACCTATAAACTTGCCATCTTCATTCACGATGTCGCCTCTGAAAAGTAAAGCTTCTGTGCATTCCACACAAGGAAGTCAACAACGAAAGGATCGGGGCTCTTTACTTATGGCTTGATATAACAATGATTAACTTTAGTGGTTTGGTTACTTTGAATTAGTGATATAACGGAGGTTGGTTAGGAATATGAAAGCTAACAACCTTACAAAAAAATAATGAGTAGTTAATCAATTGATTTTCAAAAATTACCTCAAAGGCAAATATTTTCAAAAGATAAGATCGACGAATAACGTGTGAAAGTGTTTATTTGAATCAAACAAGATTTAAAAATAGTAGCGATAACGAAGGCTCTCTTAACGAAGTTTGACCCGATAAGTCAAAGTCTAACTTCTCGGTCAAATTTAAGCGTTGAGCATAAAGCAAGAGATAAAATAATGGGTAGAACGGTATCTTATAAGGTATAGACTTATGATTTATAATTAACTAACTTGATGCTAACCGTTCGGTTTACTTCGCTTTTGAAAAGTCATGAAAATGCACTTCCTAAACCAGCGACTTTGTTTTGTCCATATCCACCTTTGGTGCCACCGTCCCACTGACTTGACTTTGGTGCACAACAAAATTGAGCTAAATGACCTTCTCTTCTTGAAATTTCCACTTCTATTATCTTTGCCGTGATTACCACCAAAAGTGGTTACCATTCTTAGCATGATAATTTCCCCCACGATGGTTATCATTGTTACGATGGCGAGTTGCCACCGATATGATTATTATCGTGTTGTTGGTGGTTACCTTTTGTTTGTTTGAATCAAATCAACACTCTCATGTGCTTCATTGCTTATCTCGGCATTTTAGGATGTCATTCTCAAACATCACTTATCACAAAAAAAGGGTTAATTAACATATCACATATTATCCTATACTACGTGAGCCAATTAAATACCAAATAAATTTAGGTAGGTCATACTACTGGCGAAGAATTCCCGTCTCTCCCTCCTAGTTCTTATCTCACATCTCGGCCGGGGATCATATCCTAAGCTACGATACCAATTGTGGCGCCCCCAAAATTAGGTATCGTCACCCGTCTTGGGTCGCCACTTACATGGTACATAAATTCAAATCTGACTTACTAATATAAGCATGTAGGTATACAATCGACATAAATTGTGAGTTTGAATACAAATATTATCTACTAGATATTATACAAACTCGAAAGGTCCCTCATTACAACTATTATCACACTATTTCACGAAATAGTGAGGACTACTAATCTTATCCTGCGGACCATTACTCAGTTCCCCAGGCTAAGTCCCGGCTATGTTCTCATTTCACGAAGAAAACGGTGAAAGAAAAGGTGAGCTCAACTAGCCCGATGAAATATTATGACTAAGATAATGCGAGAATAAATTATCATTAGCCTTCACGATGTTAAGCGATAAAATACAATAGAACAACCGTTTAAGCTGCGGTGGAATAAGCGATCCATTAAAAGAGTCAGTAGAGAATAAAAAGTCTACTATCTTTTAGGTTTAAAAGGTTTTCATCAATTTTTATCGGCGAGACTCGACAATAAATAAACCACCACATCTAATCATCCACATTACCCGCGATCGAGGATTTTTATCAAATTATCGATGGTGGTGACTATCTTAGAATCACCACACAAATAATAATCATACCAAAAAATCCATCAACGCATTCACGAATACCTTGAGGACTTTTGTCACATCATTTATATCAAGTCGTGATTATCTTAGAATGATCCTGGTCATAATCATACTAAGTTCATCTATGCACGTAAGCGAAGATAACATAATATAACATGAGGATGATGACAATGACATAATAATTCAATAAAACAAGTTCAAAATTATTTAATCCATGAATTATTAACGTCAAATTATCGACATAATCTTTTTTAATAGAGTAAAATTCAAGAATGATCGAAGAATATTTCCATGAAAAGATCTTTGGATGAAACACAAATATCGAGGATATTCTACTAATTTCATGGAGTATAGAAGTCAAAGTTTTAACCAATTTGGGTATAATAAAGAATGGAATAACAAAAGAAATCACCATGCGTGCGGTACTTCACATAGGCGAGTTATTCAATGAGAATAATAATAACGGAACGGTCGGTGAAATTCACACAAAGCGGGATGTTCAACGAGAATAATAAAGATGGAACGGATCCGGTGTAAAACACTGCGAGATAGGATATTCAGCGAGAATGATAAAAAGGCGGAACCGGTCAAATGTAAAACACCACAGACGGGATGTTCAACGAGAATAATAATAAAAGCGGAACCGGGTCGGTGTAAAACACCTGAGCGGGATGTTTCAATGAATAATAGAAGAATGTCACCAAGTATAGGGTTAATAGCGTATCTGAGGTTATTCAATGAGAATAATAAGAATGGAATAACATAAGGATTTCACCAAGTATAGGGTATCTGGCGTATCTGAGGTTATGTATAGGGTATGCCACTTTTACGAGTTATTCAATGAATAATAGTGAATGGAATATGAAGTTCTCTTCGAAGAAAGAATAACACCACTACGGTAAAAAATGCTGAATATAGAAGTAGTGAAGTAGCGAGAATACTCTTCTTCTTTCTATAATTTTCTCTCTATAGTTTCTCTACATAATTTCTCTCTCAGAGTTTGATGAATTAAATAAGAAAATAATGAAGGAATGAGCTTATTTTATAGGAAAATGGAAGCATAGTAACTAATCCATGAGCGGTCAGTTGATTTACTTTAATCGGCGGTCCGTATTTAAAGAAAAATCTTTTAAATAAAATATAATATATTACTATTTATATAAAAACATTTTACTATATCAAACTTTATAATCTTATCTGAAAACTTATGCACGAAAACACTTATGACACTATATCGTAATAAAATATAATATATTATTTATAGAATAACTTTAATAAAGTATTACATTTTATATATAAAAGATGTTTACATTTTATTACGTTAATAATCTGAATAAAACAAAAGCGTCGTTATCATTATAATAATTCATATTATTAATCGTGATAATGGAATCAAGCGGTGACTTCTCATAGGCGTCGATAATCGATCTGGTAATGCTTCTTATCGACCACGTATTCTTGTACTTTTACTACCAGGTAGTTCAGTTATCATTGCGGTAAAACTAAAACTTCGTATTATTTGATAAAATATTTTTGTCGTTTTCTCGATCAAATGATAATTACATTATGGGGTCCACCAATGTTGAGCTTGCCGTTGAATATTCTTAATTATTCCTATTTATTATTCACATTTAAATGCATACCTGCCTAGTAAAAGTACGATTATTTTCGTTTCATCATCCTGTTCCATTGCTTATTATTCAGAGAGAAGAAGAGTTATTATTACTTTGATATGGTCTTTAACATCCCATTTGGAATAAAATGTTATTACCGACTGAGAACCTGCATTATTCCATTATTCATTATTGAATAACTTGCTCTATCTTGGCATTTGGTGGAATATGTTATTCATGCTTGTGTTATTGATTTCTTTTGTTATTCCATTCTTTTTATTATACCCATCATACACAGTTCCATTGTTAAAACTTTCACATTGGATATTCCATGAAATTAGTAGAATATCCTTGATATTCTTTATTATACCAGTTGGTTTCTTCATCCAAAGATATCTTTTTCATGAAAATATTTCTTCCGATCATTCTTGAATTTTACTTCTACAAAAACAAGATATCTTGTTGACAATTTGACGTTACTAATTCACGGATAAAATAATTCTTGAACTTGTTTTATTGAATTATTATGTCATTGTCATCATCCTCATGATATATTATGTTATCTTTGGCTTACGTGCATAGATGAACTTAGTATGATTATGACGAGGATCATTCAAGATAATCACGGCTTGTTATAAATGATGTGATAAATGTCCTCAAATTGGGCTCGTAATGCGGTGATGGATAGTTTTGGTATGCTTATGACCGAGGGTGATTCGGTATAGTCATGACCATTGATAATTTGATGAAAATCCTCGACCGTGGTACAGGGATGATTAGATGTGGTGGTTTATTTATTAAATTGAGTCTCGTGATAAAAAAAAATTGATGAAAACCTTTAAAACCTAAAAGATAGTAGATTTTATTCTCTACTGACTCTTTTAATGGATTGCATATTCATTGCAGCTAAACCGGTTGTCTATTGTATTTTATCGCTTTAACATCATTTGAAGGCTAATGATAATTTATTCTCGCATTATCTTAGTCATAATATTTCTTCTTCACTAGTTGAGCTCACCCCTTTTTCACCGTTTCTCTTCGTGAAATGAGAGCATATATTTGACGAGTCGAAACAGAGTAATGGTCCGGAGGATAGCATTAGTAGTCCTCACTATTCGTGAAATAGTGTGATAATAGTTGTAATGAGGACTCCTTTTGAGTTTGTATAATATCTAGTAGACAATATTTGTATTCAAACTCACGCTTTATGTCGTATTGCATACCGATTAGCTTAGGTTAGTAAGTTGTATTTGAATTTATGTACCATGTAAGTGGCGACCCAAGATGGGTGACGACATACCTAATTTTGGGGGCGTGCCACAACTGGTATCGAGCTTAGGGATATGATCCCCTGCTAAGATGCGAGATAAGAACTAGGAGGGAGAGACGGCAATTCCTTCGCTAAGTATGACCTACCTAAGTTTATTTGGTATTTGATTGGTCGGTCGAGTATAGTGATAATATGTTGCATGTTAATTAACCCTTGTTTTGTGACGAAGGTTTGTATTTAGATGTTGTGAATAGGGCTCGGTTATTGGGCGCGATAATGAGTCACCAACCAAAAGGTAACGACCAACAACACGATAATAATCATCTGCGTGATAACGACCATCGAACAATGATGACCATCGTGGGAGAAATTATCATGCCAAGAATGGAACCACTTGGTGGTAATCATGGCCAAGATAATAGAAGTTGAAATTTCAAGAAGAAGGTCATTTAGCTCGATTTTGTCGCGTGCACCAAAGTCAAGTCCAATTGGGACGGTGGCACCAAAGGCGATACTGGATAAAACAAAGTCGGTGGTTTTCATGAAGAAGCGTTTTCATGACTTCTTAAAAAGCAAGTGACTCGAACGAAGTTAGCACGGGTTAGTTAATTATAAATTCTTGCGAAGTCTATACCTTATAAGATACGGTTCTACCCATTATTTTATCTCGCTTGCTTTGCGTTCAACATTTAAATTTGACTCGGAGAAGTTAGACTTTGACTTATTGGTTGAAACTTCGTTAGTAGGGCCTTCCGTTACCTCTACTATTTTTAATCTTGTTTGGTTCAAATAAACATTTTCACGTTACTTCGCCGATCTTATCTTTTTTGAAAATATTTTTGCCTTTGATGGGATTTTAGGAATCAATTGGTTAACTCGCTCATCATTCTTTTCGTAAGGTTGTTAGCTTTTATATTCATAACCAACTTGTTGTGCGAATTCAAGTAACCAAACTACTAAAGTCAATTATTGTCATATCAAGCCATAAGTAAAGAGCCCCGAACCTTTCGTTGTTGACTTCCTTGTATGGAATGCAATCAAGTCGGACTTTCTCAGTAGCGACATCGTGAATGAAGATGGCAAGTTTATAGGTATCATTGTGAGGTGCTATCCAGTTAAGGGATGAAGTCACGATTGGTATTAATGTGATGTACTATCCAAGTCTTGGACGAGAGTAATGATTTTGAATGATATTTCTATCATTAATAAATTTCTTGGCGTATTCTTGAAGACTTCCTAGCCTACCCTAGAGCGTGAAATCGAATTTTGTATTGACCCCAGTGCAAAACCCATTTCTTAAACCCTCAAATATTTCTTCAACTAAAAGGATCTGTTTACGAGGATTATGATGAAAGTCATAATAAAAGCATTGGACTAATGAAAATCATGTGTATATGAAGTATTAGTAAGTGTTATGATGAGTTATGTTGGTTATTATGTGAAAACATGAAAGTTTCTTAGAAATCACAAAGAGTTGAAAATCAGATTTTGGTGAAAAACGTAACATAAAATTCAATAGACCATATCTCCTATTATATTTTGAATTTTTGAATGTGGTCAAGACCTAGAGTTAGATCTATGAGTTACCTAACTAATCCAAGTGGAATTACTGGAAAAGGTGTTGTAGATTTTTGTGTGGACTGATTTTAGCAAAGGAGTGCAAAGCTGCAAAAACCGAAAAAGTTGCTGCCATGATTTTAGAGGGGCTGTTTCGGCCACTTAAATTATGAGAAAAATTCTGCCCTTTTGGGACATGAAGGTATATGGTATAAAGTACCTCCTGTCCAAAAATGAGCTCATTCTGACTTAAAATGAGCAAGTTATGACTATTTCAATATTTAGATTTTTCCTATTTAAAAACGCTATAACCGGAGTTCTATAACTCCGATGACCATGAAATTTAAACTGGAAGCTCACGTTAACATGTGTAAGGTCCTGCCAATATTTGGGAATTTTTGGAGTTAAACTTGAGGTAGCTAATTTCTTAAGGAATTAATTAGAAATTGATTTTTGAAAAATAGTAAATGAATTTTAAAAATTCCGAGAAAAATATATTTTCATTATGGGACTATATTATGCTAAATCCCAGAAAAGAAATATTTTTGGGACTGATTTGGTATTTTTCATGAAAATAGTTTAGTTACGAACATATGAGTTAAATATGTTATGTGAAGTAACAAAGTTGAAAATAGGATTTTATGGCTAGAGAATCCTATATAGAGTATATGCATATTTTTGAGGGATTTGATAATTGGTGATGATATCTTATGAGTATGGCATTTTTGAATGATTAAATGCATTATATGGTAAAGCGTAAACAATTGAGATAAATTGTTTATAAATTTAAAAAGTGA
Organism: Panax quinquefolius; assembly: GCA_020205615.1. Lineage (NCBI taxonomy): Eukaryota > Viridiplantae > Streptophyta > Magnoliopsida > Apiales > Araliaceae > Panax > Panax quinquefolius. Next base: position 80,647,273 of record CM035174.1, on the reverse strand, counting down.
TTAAAATATTGTTATAATATTAATGATATTAGATTATGAGATTATTAAGTGATTGATAACATGGGGATATTCTTGAATCTGGATAAATTATATTATAAACATTTAATATATATCCTTTATCTCATTTGATTGATTCTTTATATCATTATCCTCATGTTTATATTATGTTGAAAGTCATACATGGGCTGTAATGCATAGATGGACTTGGTATGATTATAACTGAGATCGGATTGTTCGGTATAATCATAACCATAATTGAATACACGATTATCTTTAGGCATGTAGTGCATGGATAATTTGTGGTCGTGATACTAATGAATACACAGCTATCTTTAGTAGTAGTGCATGGATAATTTGTGGTCGTGATACTAATGAATACACAGTTATCTTTGGCCGTAGTGCATGGATAATTTGTGGTAGTGATACTAATGAATACACGCTTATCTTTGGTAGTAGTGCATGGATAATTTGTGGTCGTGATACTAATGAATACACGCTTATCTTTGGCCGTAGTGTATGGATAATTTGTGGTCGTGATACTAATGAATACACAGCTTATCTTTGGTAGTAGTGCATGGATAATTTGTGGTAGTGATACTAATGAATACACGATTATCTTTGGTAGTAGTGCATGGATAATTTGTGGTCGTGATACTAATGAATACACGATTATCTTTGGTCATGAGTGCATGGATAATTAGTGGTCGTTGATACTTAATGAATATCCTTGGCCTGTAGTGCAGGGATGATTCGATGATATGAATTAATTATTGAGCTGAGTCTCAGCAATGAAATATTAATTCATGGATGTAGTAAAAGTCATCTTTGGCCGTAGTGCATTGATAGACTTGGTATGATTATGACCAAGGATTATTCGGTATAATCATGACCGTAATTGAAAACACGAATATCCTTGGCCAGTGGTGCATGGATAATTCGTGGTCGTGATACTATTAAGTCGCTGCGTTTGACATTATTGGTTTTATGATTTGTATATCTTTGGCACAGTAGTGCAAAGATGAAATGAATATCTTTAGTAGGATTGCAAAGATGAATTTAATGTTTTCAACGATAAGGGTATTCAAGGTATCCTCATCTCTTTATCATACCAGTATCGCACCCTAATTTCGAGAAAATTCCATAAGGAGGGGAGATTGTGAGATCCCGAGATTTTATCAATAAAGATTTAAATTTTGTCGAAATAATTTTTAATATTATGGTGTGAATTTGAGATAATATTATAGTTGTGGGTAGTATTTATAAATTTTGCAAAAGTATGCAAGTGGTTATATTATATTCGATTGGTCTGGGGAATATTCGGTTTAGCGAGGAATATTCGTGCATAACTACTCAATCATTGGTGGACCCCAATAATGTAATTATTGTCGGATTGAGAAAAGCGACAAAATATTTTATTGAAATAACGGCGGAAGTTTTACCGCTGATTGATCTTGTTGAACTACTCCATTAGTAAAAGTACAATGATGTCGTGTGGTTGCATAGTAAAGCACACCTGTGATTGATTATTGATGCTTATGTGAGAAGTCACTCGGTTTGATTCCATTATTGTCGATTAATAATATGAATTATTATAGCGATAATGACGTTTTGTTTTATTCAGTATTATTAACGTAATAAAATAAAAACATCTTTTTATATAAAGCAGAATACTTTATTAAAGTTATTACATAAATAGAATATATTATATTTTATTATGCATAGTGTTTCATATAGTGTTTTGCATAGTGTTTTGTATAGTGTTGCATAGTGTTTGCATAGTAAAATGTTTTTATATAAATAGAATATATTATATTTTATTTAAAAGATTTTGCTTTAAATATGGACCGTCAGATTAAAAGTAAATCAATCTGGACCGTTCATGGATTAATTACTATGCATTCTATTTTCCTATAAATAGAAACTCATTCCTTCATTATTTTCTTACTGCAATTCACCAAACTCTAGAGAGAGAATTATAGAGAGAAGCTATAGAGAGAAAATCTATAGAGAGAAAGAAGAAGAGTATTCTGTACTTCACTACTTTGATATCCGAAGTGTCTTTTACGGTAAGGGGTATTATTTGTTGTACGTAAGGGATATTATTCGTTTGTATTCATAGAAGAGAACCTCTGTTATTCCATTCATTATTATTACATTGGAATAACTTTTAAAAAGTGGTATACCCTATACATAACTTTGTATATGCGGCGTACCCTATACTTGGTGAAATCCTTATGTTATTCCATTCTTATTTATTCATTTGGAATAACTTTATATCTGTAATCCCCTATACTTGGTGATCTTCTTCATTATTCCATTCTTTATTATTACATTGGAATATCACATGCATGTGTTTTACACCTACACGGTTCCATTGTTTATTATTCCGCATTTATTATTACATTTGGAATATCCTCATTCATGTGTTTTACACCGACTGGTTCCATTGTTTATTATTCAACATTTATTATTACATTGGATCATCACAGCCGGTGTGAATTTCACGACACAGTTCCGTTATTATTATTACATTGGAATAACTTTTATGCATCTGATATCGCATGCGTGGTGATTTCTTTTGTTATTCCATTCTTTATTATACCCGTTGGTTAAAACTTTGACTTATACTCCATGAAATTAGTAGAATATCCTTGATATTTGCGTTTCATCCAATATCTTTTCATGAAAATATTCTTCCGATCATTCTTGAATTTTACTCTACAAAACAAGATCTTGTTGACAATTTGGGCGTTACTAATTCTGGATAAAATAATTCTTGAACTTGTTTTATTGAATTATTATGTCATTGTCATCATCCTCATGATATATTATGTTATCTTTGGCTTACGTGCATAGATGAACTTAGTATGATTATGACCGAGGATCATTCGGTATAATCATGACTTGATATAAATGATGTGACAAAAGTCCTCGATTGGCACATAATGCGTTGATGGATAGTTTTTGGTATGATTATGACCGGGGGTGATTCGGTATAGTCATGACCATTGATAATTTGATGAAAATCCTTGACCGTAGTACGGATGATTAGATGTGGTGGTTTATTTATTAAAATTGAGTCTCAATGATAAAAATTGATGAAAACCTTTTAAAACCTAAAAGATAGTAGACTTTATTCTCTACTTGGCTCTTTTAATGGATTGCTTATTCCGCTGCAGATTAAACCGTCTATTGTATTTTATCGGTTTAACATTTGTTGAAGTCTAATGATAATTTATTACTGCATTATTTTAGTCATAATATTTCTTCTTTGGGGCTAGTTGAGCTCACCCTTTCTTTCACCGTTTTCTCTTGAAATGAGAACATAGTTGAGACAGTCGGGGAGCGAAGTAATGGTCCGGAGGATAGCATTAGTAGTCCTCACTATTATGTGAAATAGTGTGATAATAGTTGTAATGAGGACTCCTTTTGAGTTTGTATAATATCTAGTAGACAATATTTGTATTCAAACTCACAATTTATGTCGTATAATACACGACAGTTATGTTAGTAAGTTGTATTTGAATTTATGTACCATGTAAGTGGCGACCCAAGATGGGTGACGTATACCTAATTTTGGGGGCGTCACAGTTGGTATCAGAGCTTAGGGATATGATCCTGGTGAGATGTGAGATAAGAACTAGGAGGGAGAGAGCAAGAATTCCTTCGCTAGTATGACCTACCTAAATTTATTTGGTATTTAATTGGTCGGTCGGTATAGGGATAATATGTGATATGTTAATTAACCCTTGTTTTGTGACAAAGTGTTTGAGAATGATATCTAAAAATTCCGAGATAAGCAATGAAGCACATGAGAGTGTTGATTAAACTCAAACAAAAAGTAACGACCAACAATACGATAATAATCATCTTGGTGGCAACGGCTATCGAACAATGATAACTATCGTGGGGAAATTATTATGCTAAGAATGGTAACCACTTGATGGTAATCATGGCAAAGATAATAGAAGTGGAAATTGCAAGAAGAGAAGGTAATTTAGCTCAATTTTGTTGTGCACCAAAGTCAAGTCTAGTGGGACGGTGGCACCAAAGGTGGATATGGACAAAACAAAGTCGTTGGTTTTAGGAAGTGCATTTTCATGACTTCTCAAAAGCGAGTAAACCGAACGAAGTTAGCACGCAAGTTAGTTAATTATAAATTGCGAAGTCTGTGCCTTATAAGATCTGGGTTCTACCCATTATTTTATCTCTCTTGCTTGCGTTCACGTTTAAATTTGACTCCTAGAAGTTAGACTTTGACTTATTGGTTGAAACTTCGTTAGTAGGAGCCTTCGTTCACGCTTACTATTTTTAAATCTTGTTTGATTCAAATAAACACTTTCACGTTACCTGTCGATCTTATCTTTTTGAAAATACTTGCCTTTGAGGTAATTTTTGAAAATGATTGATTAACTACTCATTATTTTTTTTGTAAGGTTGTTAGCTTTCATATTCCTAACCAACCTGTTATACGAATTCAAAGTAACCAAACCACTAAAGTCAATCATTGTCATATCAAGCCATAAGTAAAGTGTAAGACCCCGAAAATTTTTAAAATAAAAAGGAATTTCCTTTATTTATTATTTTAAAATAGTAAGGGTTGATTTGATTAATGTGGATAGTTAAGGGTTAAATACGCAAATATTTCAAAATAAGCAAGTGGTTATAAAATATTCATTTTTGTCGGGGAATATTCGTTTGAGTCGTGGAATATTAAATCTTGTCGGGAATATTATTCGCATTTACCTGCGACCATGTAATGGGCCCCATGTGAAAGCGATTGGATGAAGAAAAGCGACAAATATAAGTTGGTTAAAAATAACGGCGTAGTTGTTATCGTTAAGGCTGTTGAATACCCGGTGGTTAAAATACGATGTCTGGCATTGGTTGCACGGTAGACACCGGTGCATTGCAGTATTGTTGAATTATTGATCCTTACGTGAAGGCCTTTACTCAATAATTTTCACGATGAATTCTTGCTTCAATATTTTATTTTATTGATTCAATAATTCTTTGCGTTGATATTTTATATTATTGTTGTTCAATAATTGTCAACGCATTATTATCTCCATTATCGGATCAATAATTCATATTATTTGAATAATATTATTAGATAGCATTATTGGCGATGTCTAGAAAGTTACATCGAGGAGAGGTTTGGTCACCTAATTGCGCCAAGAAGAGGAGAAATCCTTATCGGAAAGCCCCTCTTTCTGAGAAGCGGCTGGGTTGTCATAATTGTGATTACGTAATATTATTTGTGAATAATTAATTATTGATTCATATTATAAAGAAATATTTATTTTATGTGGATATAAATTATTGTTGAGGTGTTTTATCGATTATTTTACCGTTATCGGGTATTAAAAATTAAATCGAGGTTTGAACCCTCACAAAACTTATTTCTAAAATCTCATATCGAATGGCTCTATTGAACTTCGTGAGTTAAAATTCAACTATAAATTTGGTACATGAGCCTTTATCTTGTGACTTCCTTTGTGGAATTCACTAAGCGAACTCTGTAGGGGCGTCATATTAGATGCGATAGTAAAACGATAGGTGTCATTGTGACGTCTTTATCCAAGATTGGGATATGAGTCACGAGTTGAGAGCAACCTAAGTCGATGTCGAAATCGTAGCTTTACAGGCTTAGTTGGTTATTATCGGAGATTCGTTGAAGGATATTCTCGAATCGCTATTCCATTATCGCGGTTGACTCGTAGAGATACAAAATTCGAATGGAGCAAGGAATGTGGGAAGAGCTTGAAGAACTCGAGAGAGACTCATTCCAAACATGTTACGACCATGCCATCTGGAAAAGCGAGCGTGGTAGTATTGGCGTGTTGAGTAGAAGATCGTATACAAGACGAGTACGATATTGTCAAAGACTAATTTCATATAATTTACAAATAATAGAGATGGAGATGAAAACTCTAGGTACCCACGTGATGATATACGAGTATAATCGACTTTAGTTAAAAGTTGCTCAAATCAATCTTGGCCGGAAATGATGCGTATGAAGAGGAAAGTACAAGAAGGAGCTATTAGGGCGAGAATTGATGAAGAAGGAATACTTGAGTCCACTCTAGACTTTGTGTTCCTAACGACTCGATTTGAGGTACAAGATTATGATGGAGGCACACATACACCATTTGCAATCCATCTGGAAGTACTAAAATGTATCGTGATCTTGACATACATTTTGGTAGAATAATATGAAGAGAGATTGCAAAGTTTATCTCGATGTGTTTAACTTGCCAACGTGTAAAGGCGAACATCTAGTACCTAAGGGTCCGTTGCAACCACTTGAGATTCCTAATGGAAGTGGGAACACATTACCATGGATTTCGTTCTGGGTCTTCCTACTGTTTCTCAAGGCATCAATGCTATTTGGGTTATTGTTGATAGATTAACCAAGTCTCCGCTCATTTCTTGCCGATCACGGAGACTTATTCCTTGAACGTCTTGCTAGTATATGCGTAAATGAGATTGTGAGGTTGCATGGCATGCTGTATCCATAGTTTGGATAGTGACCCAAGATTCACTTCATGATTTTGGGTTAGAAAGCTATGGGCACGCAATTCTGATTGGTTTGGCGTACCATCCTCAAAGCGGATGGGCAATCGAGAAGGACTACTCAAACTCTTGAAGATATATTAAAACTCGTGTCCTAGATTTCAAAGGAAGTTGGGATAAGTACTTACCATTGGTGGAATTCTCCTACAACAACAGCTTATCGAGCAAGTATAGGTGTGGCTCCATTCAAGCATTATATGGACGAAAATGTCGTTCTCCAATATGTTGGGATGAGGTGGGTGAAGCAACATTGTTGGGACCCGAGTTAAATGCGTATGACTCTCAAAAGATCCAAATGATTCTACAACGTATACAAGCGGCTCAAGATCGACAAAAGAGTTATGCGGATCTTCATCGAAAGGACGTGGAATTTAATGTGAGGGATCATGTATTGTTGCGAGTTGCTCCATGGAAGGGAGTTACAAGATTTGGGAAGAGAGGAAAGCTCAATCCACGATTTATTGGTCCATTTCAAATTCTTGACCGAAAGTAGGAAATGTAGCCTATGACTTGCGTTACCTCCAAGTATGTCTCGTGTTCATAATGTGTTTCACATATCTCGTACTTCAGTAAATATGTGAAAGACCAACCACGTTATTGAGTTAGAACCCAGGACGAGATAGCCAAGACTTAACGTATGAGGAGGTACTGTCGAAGATCTTGGATAGGAAGGAGCATGTCCCACTGCATGAAAGTCATACCACAAGTTAAAGTTTTGTGGAGGAATCATGCTATAGAGGAAATGACACGGGAATTGGAAGCGGAAATGAAAGTGAGGTATCCTCACCTTTTGAAACACTGTGTACGTCGTCGTCGATTTCGAGGACGAAATTTCATAAGGAGGGGAGTTGTAAGACCGAAAATTTTAAAATAAAAGGAATTTCCTTTATTTATTATTTTAAAATAGTAAGGGTTGATTTGATTAATGTGGATAGTTAAGGGTTAAATACGCAAATATTTCAAAATAAGCAGTGGTTATAAAATATTCATTTTTGTTTGGGGAATATTCGTTTGGTCGTGGAATATTAAATGCTTTGTCGGGGAATATTAAATGATAACTACGCAATAAATGTGTGTGGGCCCCATAACTGAAAAGCGATTGGATGAAGAAAGCGACAAATATAAGTTGGTTAAAAATAACGGTGTAGTTGTTAGTTATTCAATTAAGACCGTTGGAATACCCGTTGGTTAAAATACGATGTCTGGCGTGGTTGCACTTAGAGCATTTACCAGTATTACATGATGTTGTTGAATTATTGATCCTTACGTGAAGGCACTTTTCAATAATTTTCACGGTGAATTCTTTATTGATATTTTATTTTATTGATTCAATAATTCTTTGCGTTGATATTTTATATTATTGTTGTTCAATAATTGTCACTTTGCATTATCTCCATTATCGGATCAATAATTCATATTATTTGAATAATATTATTAGATAGCATTATTGGCAATGTCTAGAAAGTTACATCGAGGAGAGGTTTGGTCACCTAATTGCGCTACCAATGAGAGAAATCCTTATCGGAAAGCCCTCTTTCTGAGGAGCGGCTTTGGTTGTCATAATTGTGATTACGTAATATTATTTGTGAATAATTAATTATTGATTCATATGATAAAGAAATATTTATTTTATGTGGATATAAATTATTGTTGAGGTGTTTTATCGAAGATTTTACCGATTGGTTGGTATTAAAAATTAAATCGGGGTTTTTGAGATATATTATGGGGTTATAATTTTTAATCCGAAATGCTTGGATTGTGGTAATTTTTGGGTATGTTATATATACATAAGTTGAGTATATGTCCACAAATTTTGAACCGTTAAAAATGCACGAATGATTTGTTATGAATTTTAAGAGGTGTCTCGATTCGGAAATTAGGGTTATAATTGATTTTGGTGGAAAATTCTAGAATTGAGTGGGCCCCACTTGTGGTTGGTGAAGAAATGTGCTGAATTTTATTTCAAATGTGGTGGGTGGCAATAGTAGCGGTAAAGCCATCGTGTAGCAGTGTCAAGTCTGCTTGGTACGGCTAACATTTTCCTATAAATAGAGGGCTAAGTTAGAATTGAAAATCACACCGTAAACAAAGTTTTCTCTCTCTCTCTCTATATTGTTGAGCGTATTTTGTGAGTATTTAGATACTTTGAGAGTTCTTTGTTCAGATAAGTTTCATTCAAACATCACTTGACCTTTCCTTCCAAGAAATCTTGATTCTTTGAGGTAAGGGATATTTTTTTTTTTCAGTAATGATATTATTTCTTCAATATCATTATCTTTGAAATGTTGATCCAAAGTTTTATCAAATTTGGAACTTTTTCATGTCGGGGTTACTATTCATGAGTTACTATTCACGAGTTACTATTCATGAGTTACTATTCACGAGTTACTATTCACGAGTACTATTCATGAAGCGTGAAAATGTTTTTTTTGTGGAATTTCTATCTTTTGGTGTCGGAGTTACTATTCACGTATACGGCACTATTCACGTATCTGATTTATTCAATTTAAAATGAAATTTCTTCTTTTCGTCCAAAATATCTATTCTGGATACTAGCTTTGATTGTATCCATGTTTTGATCATTCTTGAATTTTACACCACTATGATTATTTTTGAGGTATTTTTGGACGTGGATAAAACCAAGTATGAATCCTTAATCCTTAATCCTTGTCATTTTGTTTCACTGGATTCGTTCTTTAAAAATATTTTCATCATCCTCGGTCTTAAATGATGATATTATTGAATATCTTTGGCTTTGTAGTGCAAAGATGAATGATTTCTCGAAGAATATCTTTGGCAGAGTGCAAAGATGAAGCAGTGTTTTTAAATGAACATACGACCGATGATGAATATCTTTGGCCTTTAGTGCAAAGATGAACAGTGTTGAGATGAACATGACCGATTGATGAATATCTTTGGCCTTTAGTGCAAAGATGAGCAGTGTTGAGATGAACATATGACCGATTGATGAATATCTTTGGCACCAGTAGTGCAAAGAAGAATATTTGATTTGAGATGAAAATTGATTGATGTTACGAGGATAAAATATTGATGATGGACTATTAAATTCATAGATTATAGTAGATTTCATTCTCTACGTAACTCTTACATGAATTATTATTTCATTGCGAATATTGATCTGAAACTTGTTGTCTATTGTATTCTATCGATTTTTCCTCATTGGAGACTAACGATAATTTGTTGTATATTATCTTAGTCATAGTATTCTTTTCTTGGGCTAGTTGGGCTCACCCTTTTCTTGTTATTCCATTTTTCTTCTCGGAGAGGCGAGAATGTAGCGAATACTAGTCGGGGTATGGAATGAAGGTTCTAGAGAGAGTTGTTTAGTAGTCCTTACCATTTTGTAAAATAATGTATCAATAAATGTGATGGGGATTTATTTGAGTATAGATATTGTCTAAAAGATAATATTTGTATTTAAACTCACAGTTTCTTGTTGTAATAATAAAGTTGTAGTTGTTTCGCACCATGTATTTGGCGACTCGTAATGGGTGTGGTGTATACCTATTTTGGGGCGTCACATAAAGAGCCCCGATCCTTTCGTTGTTGACTTCCTTGTGTAGAATGCAATCAAGTCGACTTTTCAGTAAGCTGACGCGTGAATGAAGATGGCAAGTTTATAGGTATCATTGTGAGATGCTATCTAGGTTAAGGGATAGAAGTCACATTGGTATCAATGTGACGTCTTATCCAAGTCTTGGATGAGAGTCACAGCTTTGAATGATATTTCTATTATTAATAAATTTCACAGGCGTATTCTTGAAGACTTCTTAGCCTACTTAGGCGTGAAATCGAATTTCATATTGACCCCAGTATAAAACCCATTTCTTAAACCCTCAAATATTTCTTCAACTAAAATGAACAGTTTACGTGGTTTATGATGAAAGTCATAATAAAAGCATAGGACTGATGAAAATCATGGGTATATGAAGTATTAGTAAGTTTTATGATGAGTTATGTTGGTTAGTATGTGAAAACATGAAAGTTTCTTAGAAATCACAAAGAGTTGAAAATCAGATTTTGGTGAAAAACGTAATATGAAATTCAATTGACCATATCTCCTATTATATTTTGAATTTTTGAGTGTGGTCAAGTCCTAGAGTTAGATCTATGAGTTACCTAACTAATCCAAGTGGAATTACTGGAAAAGGTGTTGTAGATTTTTGTGTGGACTGATTTTAGCAAAGGAGGCCAAAGCTGTAAATTTCGAAAATGCTACTTTGCTTGAAACTTTAAGGGACTGTTTCGGCCACTTAAATTATGAGAAAAATTCTGGGTTTTTGGGACATGAAGGTATATGGTATAAAGTACCTCCTGTCCAAAAATGAGCTCATTCTGACTTAAAATGAGCAAGTTATGACTATTTCAATATTTAGGTTTTTCCGACGAAAAACGCTATAACCGGAGTTCTATAACTCCGATGACCATGAAATTTATAATGGAAGCTCACGTTAACATGGGTAAGGTCCTGTCAAGATTTGGGAATTTTTGGAGTTAAACTTGAGGTAGCTAATTTCTTAAGGAATTAATTAGAAATTGATTTTTGAAAAATAGTAAATGAATTTTAAAAATTCCGAAAAAAATATATTTTCATTATGGGACTATATTATGCTAAATCCCAGAAAAGAAATATTTTTGGGACTAATTTGGTATTTTTCATGAAAATAGTTTAATTCTGAACATATGAGTTAAATATGTTATGTGAAGTAACAAAGTTGAAAATAGGATTTTATGGCTAGAGAATCCTATATAGAGTATATGCATATTTTTTTGATGAGGATTTGATAATTGGTGATGATATTTTATGAGTATGGTATTTTGAATGATTAAATGCATTATATGGTAAAGCGTAAACAATTGAGATAAATTGTTTATAAATTTAAGAAGTGATTAAAATATTGTTATAATATTAATGTTATTAGATTATGAGATTATTAAGTGATTGATAACATGGGGATATTCTTGAATCCTGGATAAATTATATTATAAATGTTTAATATTTATCCTTTATCTCATTTGATTGATTCTTTATATCATTATCCTCATGTTTATATATTTTTTTAAAGTCATCTGTGGCCTGTAGAGCATAGATGGACTTGGAATGATTATGACCAGGGATTGTTCGGTATAATCATAATCGTAAATGAATACACGAATATCTTTGGCCGTAGTGCATGGATAATTGTGGTCGTGATACTAATGAATACACAATTATCTTTGGCCGTAGTGCATGGATAATTTGTGGTCGTGATACTAATGAATACACGATTATCTTTGGCCGTAGTGTATGGATAATTGTGGTCGTGATACTAATGAATACACGATTATCTTTGGTAGTAGTGCATGGATAATTGTGGTCGTGATATCTAATGAATACACAATTATCTTTGGTAGTAGTGCATGGATAATTTGTGGTCGCGATATCTAATGAATACACAATTATCTTTGGTAGTAGTGCATGGATAATTTGTGGTCGTGATACTAATGAAAACACGATTATCTTTGGTAGTAGTGCATGGATAATTTGTGGTCGTGATACTAATGAATACACGATTATCTTTAAGCCGTAGTGCATGGATAATTTGTGGTCGTGATACTAATGAATACACGATTATCTTTGGTAGTAGTGCATGGATAATTCGTGGTCGTGATACTTAATGAATATCCTTGGCACCAGAGCGAGGATGATTCGATGATATGGATTAATTATTGAGCTGAGTCTCTGCAATGAAATATTAATTCATGGATGTGGTAAAAGTCATCTTTGGTCAGTAGTGCATTGATAGACTTGGTATGATTATGACCACGGATTATTCGGTATAATCATGATAGTAATTGAAAACACGAATATCCTTGGCGAAGAAGTGCATGGATAATTCGTGGTTGTGATACTATTAAGTCTGCGTCCACAAAGATTATTGGTTTTCGATTTGTATATCTTTAGCACAGTAGTGCAAAGATGAATTGTTAATGAATATCTTTGGCGGATTACGAAGATGAATTTAATATTTTTAACAATAAAGGTATTCAAGGTATCCTCACCTCTTTATCATATCAGTATTTAACCCCTAATTTCGAGGATGAAATTCCATAAGGAGGGAGATTGTGAGACCCCGATTTTATCAATAAAGATTTAAATTTTGTCAAAATAATTTTTTAATATTATGGTGTGAATTTGAGATAATATTATAGTTGTGGGTAGTATTTATAAATTTTGCAAAGTATGCAAGTGGTTATATTATATTCGATTGGTCTGGGAATATTCTTATTTAGCAGGAATATTCGCATAACTACTCAATCATTGGTGGTCCCCACAATGTAATTATTGTCCGGATTGAGAAAACAACAAAAATATTTTATTGAAATAACAACGGAAGTTTTACCGTTGATCTTGTTGAACTACTCTCAGTAGTAAAATAAAGTAATATGTCGTGTGGTTGCATAGTAGACACCAGTATTGATTATCGATGCTTATGTGAGAAGTCACTCGGTTTGATTCCATTATTGTTTATTAATAATATGAATTATTATAATGATAATGACGCTTTTGTTTTATTCAGATTATTAACGTAATAAAACGAAACATCTTTTATATAAAAATGTAATACTTTATTAAAGTTATTCTATAAATAGAATATATTATATTTTATTATGCATAGTTTTTTGCATAGTGTTTTTGCATAGTATTGCATAGTGTTTGCATAGTAAAATGTGTTTTATATAAATATAATATATTATATTTTATTTAAAAGATTTTTCTTTTTATACTGACGGATCGTCAGATTAAAGTAGATCAATCTGGACAGTTCATGGATTAATTACTATGCATTCCATTTTCCTATAAATAAGCTCATTCCTTCATTATTTTCTTATGAATTCACCGAAACTCTAGAGAGAGAAATTATAGAGAGAAACTATAGAGAAAATTATAGAAAAGAAGAAGAGTATTCTCGCTACTTCACTACTTCTATATTCAGTTCTTTTACTAGCAGTGGTGTTATTCTTTCTTCTTGAAGAGAACTTCTATTATTCCATTCATTATTATTCTGTTAGAATAACCTGTAAAAGTGGTATACCCTATACATAATCTGTATATGCGGCATATCCTATACTTGGTGAAATCCTTATGTTATTCCATTCTTATTTATTCTGTTTGAATAACTCAGATACTTACTCTTTACCCTATACTTGGTGACATTCTTTTATTATTACATTTGAATAACTTTAAAAGTGGTATACCCTATACATAACTCAGATATGCGATATCCTATACTTGGTGAAATCCTTATGTTATTCCATTCTTATTTATTACATTGGAATAACTTTGATACGCTGTGACTTACCCTATACTTGGTGACATTCTTCTATTATTATGTTGAACATCCTCATGCAGGTGTTTTTACACCGACCGTTCCGCTTTTTTATTATTCTGTTGGAACATCCTGTGCATGTGTTTTACACCGGACTGGTTCCGCCTCTTTATCATTCTGCTTGGAATATCCTATCTCGTGTGTTTTACACCGGATCCGGTTCCATCTTTATTATTCTCGTTGGAACATCCCGCTTGGTGTGAATTTCACCGACTGGTTCCGTTATTATTATTCTGTTAGAATAACTTTTGTCATGTCTGAAATCTGCATGCATGATGATTTCTTTTGTTATTCCATTCTTTATTATACCCAAATGGTTAAAACTTTGACTTCTATACTCCATGAAATTAGTAGAATATCCTTGATATTTGCATTTCATCCAATATCTTTTTCATGGAAATATTCTTCCGATCATTCTTGAATTTTACTCTACTAAAAAAGATATCATGTTGACAATTTGGGCGTTAATAATTCATGGATTAAATAATTCTTGAACTTGTTTTATTGAATTATTATGTCATTGTCATCATCCTCATGTTATATTATGTTATCTTTGGCTTACGTGCATAGATGAACTTAGTATGATTATGACCGAGGGATCATTCGGTATAATCATGACTTGATATAAATGATGTGACAAAAGTCCTCGGTGGCTCAGTAATGCGGTGATGGATAGTTTTTGGTATGATTATGACCGGTGGGTGATTAGGTATATAGTCATGACCATTGATAATTTGATGAAAATCCTTGACCATGGTACGTGGATGATTAGATGTGGTGGTTTATTTATTAAAATCGAGTCTCAATGATAAAATTGATGAAAACCTTTTAAAACCTAAAAGATAGTAGACTTTATTCTCTACTTGGCTCTTTTAATGGATTGCTTATTATACATGCTGCAGCTTAAACCGGTTGTCTATTGTATTTTATCGCTTTAACACTTTGTTGAAGGCTAATGATAATTTATTACGCATTATCTTAGTCATAATATTTCTTCTTGGGCTAGTTGAGCTCACCCTTTCTTTCACCGCTTTCTTCTCTTGAAATGAGAACATAGTTAGCGAAGTCGGGAACGAAGTAATGGTCCAGAGGGATGGCATTAGTAGTCCTCATTCCTTCATTATTTTCTTACAAATTCATTGAAACTCTAGAGAGAAATTATATAGAGAAGCTATAGAGAGAAAATTATAGAAAAGAAGAAGAGTATTCTGCTACTTCACTACTTCTATATTCAGTTCTTTTATGGTAAGGGATATTATTTGTTGTACCCGTATGGGGTGTTATTCTTTCTTCTTGAAGAGAACATCTGTTATTCCATTCACTATTATTCTGTTGGAATAATCTGTAAAAGTGATATACCCTATACATAACCCGTATATATGCCAGATATCCTATACTTGGTGAAATCCTTATGTTATTCCATTCTTATTTATTCTGTTGGAATAACTTTTGTATCTGCGATTTACCCTATACTTGGTGACATTCTTCTATTATTCTCGCTGGAACATCCTCATCATGTGTTTTTACACCTACCGGTTCCGCTTTATTATTATTCCGTTGGAACATCACATCGTCATGTGTTTTTACACCGGACTGGTTCCGCCTTTTATCATTCTTGGAATATCCTATCCATGTGTTTTACACCGGATCCGGTTCCATCTTTATTATTTTGTTGGAACATCCCGCTTGCGGTGAATTTCACCCGACCGGTTCCGTTATTATTATTCTCATTGGAATAACTTTGTCCCAATAAATGCATGCATGCATGGTGATTTCTTTTGTTATTCCATTCTTTATTATACCCAGTTGGTTAAAACTTTGACTTCTATACTCCATGAAATTAGTAGAATATCCTCGATATTTGCGCGTTTCATCCAAAGATCTTTTCATGGAAATATTCTTCGATCATTCTTGAATTTTAATCTACGAAACAAAGATTACGCCGACAATTTGACGTTAATAATTCATGGATTAAATAATTCTTGAACTTGTTTTATTGAATTATTATGTCATTGTCATCATCCTCATGTTATATTATGTTATCTTCGGCTTACGTGCATAGATGAACTTAGTATGATTATGACCGAGTGGATCATTCGGTATAATCATGACTTGATATAAATGATGTGACAAAAGTCCTCGAAGGGCCTGTAATGCAAATTGATGGATAGTTTTGGTATGATTATGACCGTGGGTGATTCGGTATAGTCATGACCATTGATAATTTGATGAAAATCCTTGAAATGTGGTACGTGGATGATTAGATGTGGTGGTTTATTTATTAAAGTCGAGTCTCAAATGATAAAAAAATTGATGAAAACCTTTTAAAACCTAAAAGATAGTAGATTTTATTCTCTACTCGACTCTTTTAATGGATTGCATATTCACACTGCAGTTAAACCGGTTGTCTATCAGATTTTATCGCTTTAACACTTTGTTGAAGGCTAATGATAATTTATTCTCGCATTATCTTAGTCATAATATTTCTTCTTGGGCTAGTTGAGCTCACCCTTTCTTTCACCGTTCTCTTCGTGAAATGAGAACATAGCGGGACGAAGTCGGGGAACTGGAGTAATGGTCCGTAGGGTAGCATTAGTAGTCCTCACTATTACGTGAAATAGTGTGATAATAGTTGTAATGAGGACTCCTTTTGAGTTTGTATAATATCTAGTAGACAATATTTGTATTCAAACTCACGCTTTATGTCGTATTGTACCTACGCTTAGGTTAAGTAAGTTGTATTTGAATTTATGTACCATGTAAGTGGCGACCCAAGATGGGTGACGATACCTAATTTTGGGGGCGTCACACATTACACAAGATTTTTCATTATCGAAGCAATAATTCATATTATCTCGAATAATATTATTAGATAACATTATTGGCGATGTGTCTAGAATGTTCGCCTAAGGAGAGGTTTGGTCACCTAATTAAGGCCGCCAAAGAAGAAGAAATTCTTATTGAAAGCCCCTCTTCCTGAACCTACCTGGTTGTCGATATTGTGATTACATAATATTATTTGTGAATAATTAATTATTGATTCATATGATGAGGAAAATATTAATTTTATGTGGATATAGATGGAGAAAATTTTTAATGTGACAATTGTTGAAAATTGAAATTTTATCTTTTTTGATAAAATAATTCATTTAAATATATTATTATATTTTAATAATATAATAATGGTGATATTTTTACAACGAATGTGGGATATATGAGTATCGAGGAGGAAGAGTATTTTTGTTGCGATAAATGTTTAAAACATGTTAAACATGCTCGGTGGACCCATTTATCGATCAAATTTGATTATAAATTTGTAAAATCGCTTGCTTATGGATTTTGGTCAATTTCTGCTTTGGAATTTGGAAAAACTTTCTTCTGTAAAGTTGTAGAGAATTGAATTTTCTATAAAAACTCGCAAGATTTGAATTTTCTGATAGAAGGGCTATTTATTATGAATTATTAAGTTAGTTCAAGTCAAAATAATTGATTTTTGGAAGTTTAAAATATTTTAAATAATAAAAACGTTTTTTGTTTGTTTTGTGGGCTACAACATGTGCATAATGAGTGAGATCAGATCTAGGAAGGTGGGCGTAGAAATCTTAATATATATATTAATATTATATTAAATTTTCTGCTTTGGTGTTCTAAAGCGTTTTCCTATAAATAGGTGCTTAGGTTAGAATTGAAAATCACACCGTAAATCTGAAGTTTTCTCTCTATATATTATCGGCGTATTCTTGTGAGTATTTTGAGTATACTTTGAGTATTGTTAGACGGTCTGAGTTCCTTCAAAGACTATACCCTTGTATTCCAAATTTAAAGTACTTAATCTTTCGAGGTAAGGGATGTTATTTTCTTCTCGAAATGATATTATTTCTTCAATATCATTATCTTTGAAATATTAGTTTGGAACTTTTTATCAAATTTGGAACTTTTTCATGTATGGGGTTACTATTCATGAGTTACTATTCATGAGTTACTATTCACGAGTTACTATTCACGCAGTACTATTCATGAAGCGTGAAGATGTTTTTTGGGAAATTTCTATCTTTTGGTGTCTGAGTTACTATTCACGATATCTGACCTATTCACGATATCGATACTTATTCACGAATACTGGACTATTCATCGAAAAAAAAAAAAAAATTTTTTATCCAAAATATCTTATTCGGATACTAGCTTTGATTGTATCCATGTTTTGATCATTCTTGAATTTTACACCACTACGATTATTTTTGAGGTATTTTTGGGCGTGAATAAAACAAAGTACGAATCCTTAATCCTTAATCCTTGTCATTTTGTTTCAATCGGATTCGCTTTTTAAAAATATTTTCATCATCCTCACTTTTAAATGATGATATTATGGAATATCTTTGGCCCGTAGTGCAAGATGAATGATTTTCTGAAGAATATCTTTGGCCCGTGGTGCAAAGATGAACAGTGTTTAGATGAACATGACATTAATGATGAATATCTTTGGCACCAGAGTGCAAAGATGAATATTTGATTCCGTATGTATATTGATTGATGTTACGGGGATAAAAGATGAGCGGTGAACTTTTAAATTCATACATGTAAGATAGTAGTTTGCATTCTCTACTTAACTCTTCTAATGAATTATTATTTCATTGCGAATATTGATTTAAAATTTGTTGTCTATTGTATTCTATTAGATTTTTCCTGTTGAAGACTAACGGTAATTTGTTGTATATTATCTTAGTCATAATATTCTTTATTGAACTAGTTGAGCTCACCCTTTTCCTTTTTGTTCCATTTTTCTCGGGAGGCGAGAATATAATGCGAGTTCGAGCCTGGGGTATGGAATGAAGGTTCTAGAGAGAGTTGTTTAGTAGTCCTCACCATTTTGTAAAATAATGTATTAATAAATGTGATGAGGATTTATTTAAGTATAGATATTGTCAGAAGATAATATTTGTATTTAAACTCACAGCTTTTGTTGTAATAATAAAGTTGTAGTAGTTTACATACCATGTATTGACAACTCGGAATGGGTGATGTATACCTATTTTTGGGGCGTCACAGTTGGTATCGAGCTTAGAGATATGATCTCCGGCGGAGATCGGGAATAGAACTAGGAGGGAGAGACGAATAAATCCTTCGCTAGTGTGTCCTACCTAAGCTTATTTGTTAGTTGGTCGAGATATAGGGATATTATGTGATATATTGATTTCCTTAATTAACCCTTGTTTTATGGCGATGATTGAGAATGTCGATGAGAATATTAACAATGGAAATGAGGCCGCGGAGAGCGCTGTGCACTCACCAACGAGGAGAACGCGATGTGGTGTGAATGTTCCTCCCGTGAACAACACCACCGAAAGCGAGATGATGAACGAGGGAATGTTTAGAAGCTTTTTGCGATTCATGAAAAATCGAAGAGGGAGACTCGTGTTTAAAATACAAGAGGAAATGATAGCAATTCACGGGTTATCACAACAAGCGAGTTCAAAGAGTTGGGACCACGAATTTAAGGGAAAGCGGATCCGATCACGGCGAAACACGGGTCAAACAAATTACCAAGATATTCGATGTCTTGGGATGCACGGAGGAACAGAAGGTTCCATTCGCCACCTTTATGTTCCGTGGCGAAGCGGTACTACGGTGGGAGTCATAAGCGTACCCATCCACCAAGACTCAAAGATGTCTCGGGGAGACGTTTGAAACTATTTAATGACAAATACTTTCCTGAAAGTGTTCGCGTCGTATGAAGGAAGTGGAGTTTATTAGATCGAGCGAAACAACATGACGGTGTCTCAAAGACGAGGCAAAGTTTGCGAGAGTTATCCAGTTTTTGCACCTCATTTGGTGGAGAATGAGGAACGATATGTACGCGGATGTTTCTTAGAGGTTTGAAACCCAAGCATACGTCAAGATCTCATTTCTCATAAATTTTCTCTCTATTCGAGATGTTGTAAATGAGGCTCAATTATTAGAGCGAGATAACGAAAGTACGGTCCAACCGAGGACCATAACCGGATCGTATCGGAGATAGCGATCAATGTAAATAATGATAACCAAATGGAGAAAGAAACAGACGGACAAAAATGGAAACCACTCGGTGGTAATCATGGCCATGAAAATAGAAGATGCGAGTCGAGGAGATTTTAAAAGAGGAGATTTAACAACGACTTATGTGAAGAAGATGGTCTTGGCGGAATCGGCTGGTTCTAAGGGAGAAAACGACCACCCATCATATATGCTACAAATGCGAAAAGAGGGACATATCACCAAACCGCCCACAACAGTTCAAGGTATGCTATAATTATGGAAAGGAAGGACATATCGCTTCGAGATTATGCAAGTGAATAAACCTAGTTCAATGAGGGATTCGGTGACTCAAAAGATCGTCCCGTAAAAGTCAAAGTCAACGATTCCGGAAGAGCGTTTGTTGTGACCGGGTCATAATGCGAGGAACCCAAACGAGGTGATCACGGGTAAGCTATTTATAAATTCTTGTGAAGTTTATACCTTACTTGATATCGGTGCTACCCATTCATTTATCTCTCCTGCGTATGTGCTCAACGTTTAAACTTGACTCCGGAGAAATTAGACTTTGACCTATCTCGTGGAAACTCAGTTAGGAGAAACTTTCATCACATCCACTGCTTATAAATCTGCTTGATTCAAGTTGGCACCATTACTTACTTCGTTGACCGTATCTCTTTAAAGATACTTGCTTTTGATGTGATTTTAGGGATTGATTGGCTAACTACTCATCATGCCAAAATTGATTGTTTTCGTAAGGTTGTTAGTTTTCATATTCCTAACCAACCTGTTGTGCAATTCAAGCAACTAAACCATTAAAATCAATCATTTGTCATATCTAATCATAAAGCTATTCGCTTTATTAAAAAACGGATGTCAAGCTTTCTTAGCCCATGTTATGGATTTGAATAAAGACACGTCCAAATTTGAATAATATTCTGTTGTTATTGACTTTCCCGACGTATTTCTGAAGAACTTCCTTCTACCCCGAACGTGAAGTTGAATTCTTTATTGATCTTGAACTCGCACAAAGCCCATTTCTAAAACCCATATCGAATGGCTCCTATTGAATTTCGTGGAGTTAAAGGTCCAACTACGTGAATTGTTGGACATCGGTTTCATTCTGGCCCCAAGTACATCTCCTTGGGGTGCTCTGTTTTATTTGTAAAGAAGAAAGACGGGGAGTATGCGACTTTGTATTGACTATCGAGAATTGAACCATGTCACCATCAAGAATAGGTATCCTCTACCTCGTATTGATGACTTGTTTGACCAAATTCAAAGGGCACAATTCTTTTCAAAATCGATCTTCGCTTACGGATATCATCGCCAGAAGATTAGAATCGAGGATATTCCAAAGATCGCCTTTAGAACTTCGATGACGGGCATTATGAATTCTTAGTCATGTCTTCTGGATCGACTAATGCTCTTCTTGCAGCTTTCATGGATATGATGAACCAGAGTATTCAAGGAATATTTGGATCGGTTTTGTTGTTGTCTTTATTGATGACATCCTTATATATTCCAAAAGTCGTGAAGATCATGAGCACCATTTGAAAGTTTGGTACTCGAAAGGCTTCGTGAAAACAAACTATATGCCAAATTGAAGAAATGCAAGTTACGGCGAGGAAGCAACATTCCTTGGGCACGTGGTGTCGAAACATGGAGTATCTGTTGATTCTTGAAAGATTGAAGCAATCTGAAAGTTAGAACAACCAAGTCGGTGGTCAAGTACGTAGCTTTTTGGGCTTAAATTTGGTTATTATCGGAGATTCGTGGAAGGGTTTTCTCGAATCGCTACTCCATTAACTCAAATTTAACTCGGAAGGATACAAAATTCGTTTGGAGCGAAGAATGCGAGAAGAGTTTCCAAGAGCTTAAGAGGAGACTTATTTCTAAGACTGTTCTAACAATACCATCCGGTTCGGATGGATTTTTATCTACACAATGATGCTTCGAGCAAAAGTGTGAGACCCCAGATTTTATCAATAAAGATTTAAATTTTGTCAAAATAATTTTTAATATTATGGTGTGAATTTGAGATAATATTATAGTTGTGGGTAGTATTTATAAATTTTGCAAAGTATGCAAGTGGTTATATTATATTCGATTGGTGGGAATATATTCGGTTTAGCGAGGAATATTAAATACAACTACTCAATCATTGGTGGACCCTAGCATTAATGTAATTATTGTCGGATTGAGAAAACGACAAAAATATTTTATTGAAATAACGACGGAAGTTTTACTGCTTGATCTTTGTTGAACTACTTTCGGTAGTAAAAGTAATAAATATGTCGTGTGGTTGCATAGTAGCACACGGTATTGATTATTGATGCTTATGTGAGAAGTCACTCATTTGATTCCATTATTGTCGATTAATAATATGAATTATTATAATGCGATAATGACGCTTTTGTTTTATTCAGTATTATTAACGTAATAAAAGCGAAACAACTTTTATATAAAATAGAATACTTTATTAAAGTTATTCTACAAATAGAATATATTATATTTTATTATGCATATAGTGTTGTATAGTGTTTTGCATAGTGTTTTTGCATAGTGTTGCATAGTGTTTTCATAGTAAAATGTTTTTATATAAATAGAATATACTATATTTTATTTAAAAGATTTTTCTTTAAATAAGGACCGTCAGTTAAAGTAAATCAATCTGGACCGCTCATGGATTAGTTACTTATGCATTCCATTTTCCTATAAATAGAAGCTCATTCCTTCATTATTTTCTTACGAATTCATTGAAACTCTGAGAGAAAATTATAGAGAAAGCTATAGAGAGAAATTATAGAAAGAAGAAGAGTATTATCGCTACTTCACTACTTCTATATTCAGTTCTTTTTACTTGTAGTGGGTGTTATTCTTTCTTCTTGAAGAGAACTTCATTATTCCATTCACTATTATTCGCATTGGAATAACTTTTGTAAAAAAGTGGTATACCTATACATAACTTTGTATATACGGCGTATCCTATACTTGGTGAAATCCTTATGTTATTCCATTCTTATTTATTACATTGGAATAACTTTTGTGATACATGATTTACCCTATACTTGGTGACATTTTTCTATTATTACATTGGAACATCCTGTCATGTGTGTTTTTACCTGGACACAGTTCCGCTTTTATTATTCTGTTGGAACATCCTGTGCATGTGTTTTTTAACAATAAAGGTATTCAAGGTATCCTCACCTCTTTATCATATCAGTATCGTACCACTAATTTCGAGGGCTTAAATTCCATAAGGAGGGGAGATTGTGAGACCCCAGATTTTATCAATAAAGATTTAAATTTTGTTGAAATAATTTTTTAATATTAGGTGTGAATTTAAGATAATATTATAGTTGTGGGTAGTATTTATAAATTTTTCAAAGTATGCAAGTGGTTATATTATATTCGATTGGTCGGGGAATATTCGGTTTAACAGGGAATATTCGTACAATGGCTCAATCATTGGTGGACCCCACAACAGAATTATTGTAGGATTGAGAAAATGACAAAAAATATTTATTGAAATAACGGCGGAAGTTTTACCGTGGTTACTGTTGAACTACTCGGTAGTAAAAGTACGATGTCGTGTGGTTGCATAGTAAGCATACGGTATTGATTATTGATGCTTATGTGAGAAGTCACTCGGGTTTGATTCCATTATTGTCGATTGATAATATGAATTATTATAAGCGATAATGACGTTTTGTTTTATTAAATATTATTAACGTAATAAAAAGAATCATCTTTTATATAAAATAGAATACTTTATTAAAGTTATTACATAAATAGAATATATTATATTTTATTATGCATAGTGTTGCATAGTGTTTTGCATAGTATTGCATAGTGTTTGCATAGTAAAATGTTTTTATATAAATAGAATATATTATATTTTATTTAAAAGATTTTTCTTTAAATAAGGACCGTCAGTTTAAAGTAAATCAATCTGGACCGTTCATGGATTAATTACTATGCATTCCATTTTCCTATAAATAAAAGCTCATTCCTTCATTATTTTCTTACGAATTCATTGAAACTCTGAGAGAGAAATTATAGAGAGAAGCTATAGAGAAAAAATTATAGAAAGAAGAAGAGTATTCGCTACTTCACTACTTCTATATTCAGTTCTTTTTACGGTAGGGTGTTATTCTTTCTTCTTGAAGAGAACTTACATTATTCCATTCACTATTATTACATTGGAATAACTTTTGTAAAAGTGGCATACCCTATACATAACTTTTGTATACGCAGTACCCTATACTTGGTGAAATCCTTATGTTATTCCATTGCTTATTATTCTCATTGGAATAACTTTGATATGCTTGTGATTTACCCTATACTTGGTGACATTCTTCTATTATTACATTTTGAACATCCATGCATGTGTGTTTTACACCTGACACAGGTTCCATTTTTATTATTCTGTTGGAACATCACATGCATGTGTTTTACACCGACTGGGTTCCGCTTTTATCATTACATTGGAATATCCTATCGTGTGTTTTACACCGATCCGTTCCATCTTTATTATTACATTGGAACATCACATTTGGTGTGAATTTCACCCGACACAGTTCCGTTATTATTATTCTGTTGGAATAACTTTGTCATCTAAGTACCGCATGCATGGTGATTTCTTTTGTTATTCCATTCTTTATTATACCCAGGTTGGTTAAAACTTTGACTTCTATACTCCATGAAATTAGTAGAATATCCTTGATATTTGCGTTTCATCCAAAGATATCTTTCATGAAAATATTCTTCCGATCATTCTTGAATTTTACTCTCTGAAACAAAGATGTCGTGTTGACAATTTGGACGTTAATAATTCATGGATTAAATAATTCTTGAACTTGTTTTATTGAATTATTATGTCATTGTCATCATCCTCATGTTATATTATGTTATCTTTGGCTTACGTGCATAGATGAACTTAGTATGATTATGACCGAGGATCATTCGGTATAATCACGACTTGATATAAATGATGTGACAAAAGTCCTCGGTGGCACTGTAATGCGATGATGGATAGTTTTGGTATGATTATGACCGGGGGTG
Organism: Panax quinquefolius; assembly: GCA_020205615.1. Lineage (NCBI taxonomy): Eukaryota > Viridiplantae > Streptophyta > Magnoliopsida > Apiales > Araliaceae > Panax > Panax quinquefolius. The sequence continues at coordinate 80,622,230 of CM035174.1, read as the reverse complement.
ATTCGGTATAGTCATGACCATTGATAATTTGATGAAAATCCTTGGCCGTAGTACGGGGATGATTAGATGTGGTGGTTTATTTATTAAAATTTGAGTCTCAAATGATAAAAATTGATGAAAACCTTTTAAAACCTAAAAGATAGTAGACTTTATTCTCTACTTGACTCTTTTAATGGATTGCTAATTCATTGCAGCTTAAACCGGTTGTCTATTGTATTTTATCGGTTTAACATCGTTGAAGGCTAATGATAATTTATTCTGCATTATCTTAGTCATAATATTTCTTCTTGGGCTAGTTGAGCTCACCTTTCTTTCACTGTTTCTTCTTGAAATGAGAACATAAATTTGAGACGAGTCGGGGAACGAAGTAATGGTCCAGAGGGATAGCATTAGTAGTCCTCACTATTCCTACGTGAAATAGTGTGATAATAATTGTAATAAGGACTCCTTTTGAGTTTGTATAATATCTAGTAGACAATATTTGTATTCAAACTCACGCTTTATGTCGTATTGCATACCTGACAGCTTATATTAGTAAGTTGTATTTTCTTACGAATTCATTGAAACTCTAGAGAGAGAAATTATAGAGAGAAATGTATAGAGAAAATTATAGAAAGAAGAAGAGTATTACGCTACTTCACTACTTCTATATTCAGTTCTTTTACGGTAAGGTGTTATTCTTCTTCTTGAAGAGAACTTACATTATTCCATTCACTATTATTCTGTTGAATAACTTTGTAAAAGTGGTATACCCTATACATTACACTTATATACGCGCATATCCTATACTTGGTGAAATCCTTATGTTATTCCATTCTTATTTATTCTATTGGAATAACTTTTGTATACTGCCAGTTTACCCTATACTTGGTGACATTCTTCTATTATTACATTTGGAACATCCATGCTGTGTTTTACACCTTGACTGGTTCCGCTTTTATTATTATTCATTGGAACATCCTGCTCATGCATGTGTTTTACACCCGACTGGTTCCGCTTTTTATTATTCTGTTGGAACATCATGTGCGTGTGTTTTTACACCCACCGTTCCGCCTCTTTATCATTCTCGTTGAAATATCCTATTCGCATGTGTTTTTACCGGATCCGGTTCCATCTTTATTATTCATTGGAACATCCCAGCTTGCGGTGTGAATTTCACCGACCGGTTCCGTTATTATTATTCTACGTTGGAATAACTTTGTCTATCTGCAATCCGCATGTATGGTGATTTCTTTTGTTATTCCATTCTTTATTATACCCAAATTGGTTAAAACTTTGACTTCTATACTCCATGAAATTAGTAGAATATCCTTGATATTTGCGTTTCATCCAAATCTTTTCATGGAAATATTCTTGATCATTCTTGAATTTTACTCTCTGAAACAATATCATGTTGACAATTTGGACGTTAATAATTCATGGATTAAATAATTCTTGAACTTGTTTTAGTGAAATATTATGTCATTGTCATCATCCTCATGTTATATTATGTTATCTTTGGCTTACGTGCATAGATGAACTTAGTATGATTATGACCGAGGATCATTCGGTATAATCATGACTTGATATAAATGATGTGACAAAAGTCCTCGATTGGCACTGTAATGCAAATGATGGATAGTTTTGGGTATGATTATGACCAGGGGTGATTCGGTATAGTCATGACCATTGATAATTTGATGAAAATCCTTGGCCAGTGAATGCAGGGATGATTAGATGTGGTGGTTTATTTATTGTTTGAGTCTCGGTGATAAAAATTGATGAAAACCTTTTTAAAACCTAAAAGATAGTAGACTTTATTCTCTACTTGACTCTTTTAATGGATTCTTAATTCAAGCTGCAGTTTAACTTTGGTTGTCTATTGTATTTTATCGGTTTAACATCTGTTGAAGGCTAATGATAATTTATTCGCATTATCTTAGTCATAATATTTCTTCTTGGGCTAGTTGAGCTCACCCTTTCTTTCACCGTTCTCTTCGAAATGAGAACATAGTTTTGGGATGAGTCGGGAAACGAAGTAATGGTCCAGAGGATAGCATTAGTAGTCCTCACTATTCTGTGAAATAGTGTGATAATAGAGTTGTAATGAGGACTCCTTTTGAGTTTGTATAATATCTAGTAGACAATATTTGTATTCAAACTCACGCTTTATGTCGTATTGTACCTACGCTTATATTAGTAAGTTGTATTTGAATTTATGTACCATGTAAGTGGCGACCCAAGATGGGTGACGTATACCTAATTTTGGGGGCGTCACACAAAGGGTTAGGATGTGTTCTCATGCAACGTGGAAAAGTCATAGCCTATGCCTCGCGACAACTTAAAGAGTATGAGAGGAATTATCCTACTCATGATCTGGAGTTGGCGGCAATCGTTCAGCAGCTAAAGATATGGAGGCACTTATCTATATGGGAGAAAGTGGAGATATATTCGCACCATAAAAGCCTTAAATATTTCTTCACTCAAAAAGAACTCAACATCGCGGCGTGACGTTGGCTCGAGCTATTGAAAGACTACGACCACACTATTCAATACCATCCTCGAAAAGCGAATGTGGTAGTGGTGACGCGTTGAGTAGAAGATCATATCTTGAACGAGCAGGTGCGATGATGTCAAGTATCGCGTAGAGCCAACTTTAATAGAAAAAGTTAAGGTTGCTTTCGAATCCGATTCGGCAGTGATATGCGTATGAAGAAGAAAGTACAAGAAGGAGCTATTCCTAAGCAAGAATTGATGAAGAAGGAATACTTGAGTCCACTCTAGACTTTGTGTTCCTAACGACTCTGATTTGAAGTACAAGATTATGATGGAGGCACACAATACACCATTTGCAATCCATCCTGGAAGTACTAAAATGTATCGTGATCTTCGACATACATTTTGGTGGAACAATATGAAGAGAGAGATTGCAAAGTTTATCTCAATGTGTTTAACTTGTCAACGTGTAAAGGCGGAGCATCTAGTACCTAAGGGTCCGTTGCAACCACTTGAGATTCAAAATGGAAGTGGGAACACATTACCATGGATTTCGTTACGGGTCTTCCTACGGTTTCTCAAGGCATCAATGTTATTTGGGTTATTGTTGATAGATTAACCAAGTCCGCTTCATTTCTTGCCGATCACGGAGACTTATTCACTTGAACGTCTTGCTAGTAGTATGACGTGAATGAGATTGTGAGGTTGCATGGCATGCCTGTATCCATAGTTTGGATCGTGACCCAAGATTCACTTCAAGATTTTGGGTTAGCTTGCAAAAAAGCTATGGGCACGAATTTACGATCTGATTCGAGCATACCATCCTCAAACCAGACGGACAATCGAAAAGGACTATTCAAACTCTTGAAGATTTATTAAGACTCTATGTCCTGACTTCAAGGCGGTTGGGATAAGTATTTACCATCGGTGGAATTCTCCTACAACAACAGCTATCGAGCAAGTATAGGTGTAGCTCCATTTGAAGCATTATATGGACGAAAGTGTCGCTTCTCCGATATGTTGGGACGAGGTGGGTGAAGCAACAATCGTTGGGGGCCCGAGTTGGTACATATGACTACGGAGAAGATCCAAATAATTCGACAACGTACACAAAGCGGCACAAAGATCGACAAAAAGAGTTATGCGGATCTTCATCGAAAGGGCGGAATTTAGTGTAGGGGATCATGTATTGTTGCGAGTTGCTCCATGGAAGGGAGTTACAAGATTTGGGAAGAGAGGAAAGCTCAATCCACGATTTATTGGTCCATTTGAAATTCTTGACCGAGTAGGAAATGTAGCCTATAGACTCGCGTTACCTCCGAGTATGTCTCGTGTTCATAATGTGTTTCACATATCTCATATTCAGTAAATATGTGAAAGACCCAACCACATTATAGAGTTAGAACCGGACAAGATAGCCAAGACTTAACGTATGAGGAGGAGGTACTGTCAAGATTTTGGATAGGAAGGAGCATGTCCCTACGCTAAGAAAGGTCATACCACAAGTTAAAGTTTTGTGGAGGAATCATGCTATAGAGGAAATGACACGGGAATTGGAAATGAAATGAAAGCGAGGTATCCTCACCTTTTCAAACACACCAGTACGTCACGTCAATTTCGAGGACGAAATTTCATAAGGAGGGAGGTTGTAAGACCCCAACTTATTATTAATGAAATTTAATTTTCTCTATTGATTATTTTGAAATAGTAAGGGTTGATTTGATTAATGTGGATAGTTAGGGGTAAAATACGCAAATACTTCAAAATAAGCAAGTGGTTATAAAATATTCATTGTTGTTTGAGAATATTAAGATCTTTGTCGGGGAATATTAAATGCAATAGTAGCAACCATGTGTGGGCCCATAACTAGAAAGCGATTGGATGAAGAAAACGACAAATATAAGTGGTTTAAAAATAACAGGCGTAGTTATTCACAATTAATCTTTGTTAAAATACGGTGGTTAAAACACACGATGGCATTACAGTATTGCACCAATTATTGATTCTTACGTGAAAGCCTTCACTCAATAATGGTTACAATAATTACTGCTCAAAGATTTTATTGAGTTAATAATTGCTGCGTTGATATTTTATATTCTGTTGTTTCAATAATTGTCATTACACAAGATTTTCATTATCGAAGCAATAATTCATATTATCTGAATAATATTATTAGATAACATTATTGGCAATGTCTAGAAAGTTCTCGCTCTAAGGAGAGGTTTGGTCACCTAATTTAAGCCAAGAAGAAGAAATTCTTATTGAAAGCCCCTTCCTGAGGCTGCACGGTTTATCGATATTGTGATTCTGTAATATTATTTGTGAATAATTAATTATTGATTCATATGATGAAGAAAATATTAATTTTATGTGGATATAGATGGAGAAAATTTTTAATGTGACAATTGTTGAAAATTGAAAATTTATCTTTTCCTCGATAAAATAATTCATTTAAATATATTATTATATTTTAATAATATAATAATGGTGATATTTTTACAACGAATGTGGGATATATGAGTATCTGAAGAGAAGAGTATTTTTGTTGCAAAATGTTTACAACATGTTAAACATGTCGGTGGACCCCATTTATTGAATTGAAATTTGATTATAGCACAGTAAAATCGTCTGCTTTGTGGATTTCGGTCAATTTACATTTGGAATTTCGAAAAATTTCTTCTGCAAAGTTGTAGAGAATTGAATTTCCTATAAAAACACGCCTGATTCGAATTTTCTGATAGAAGGGCTATTTATTATAAATTATTGAAGTTCTGAAGCTCCGAAATAATTGATTTTTGGAAGTTTAAAATATTTTAAATAATAAAAACATTTTTTGTTTGTTTTGTGGGCTACAACATGTGCATAATGAGCTGAGATCAGATCTAGGAAGGTGGGCGTAGAAATCTTAATATATATATTAATATTATATTAAATTTTCTGCTTTGGTGTTCTAAGCATTTTCCTATAAATAGGGTGCTTAGGTTAGAATTGAAAATCACACCAGAAACTGAAGTTTTCTCTCTCTATATTATCGAAGTGTATTCTTGTGAGTATTTTGAGTATACTTTGAGTATTGTTAGACGGTGCAAGTTCCTTGAAAGACTTATACACCTCTAGTATTCCGACTAAAATACTAATCTTTCGAGGTAAGGGATGTTATTTTCTTCTCAAATGATATTATTTCTTCAATATCATTATCTTTGAAATATTAGTTGGAACTTTTATCAAATTTGGAACTTTTTCATGCTCGGGGTTACTATTCATGAGTTACTTATTCACGAGTTACTATTCACGAGTACTATTCATGAAGCGTGAAGATGTTTTTGGAAAATTTCTATCTTTTGGTGTCTGAGTTACTATTCACGATATCTGACTATTCACGTATACGACACTTATTCACGAATCTGGCACTATTCATCGAAAAATAAAAATAAAAATTCTTTTATTCAAAATATCTATTCGGATACTAGCTTTTGATTGTATCCATGTTTTGATCATTCTTGAATTTTACACCACCGCTATTATTTTTGAGGTATTTTTGACGTGAATAAAACAAAGTACGAATCCTTAATCCTTAATCCTTGTCATTTTGTTTCACCTTTGGATTCGTTTCTTTAAAAATATTTTTCATCATCCTCGGCCTTTAAATGATGATATTATGGAATATCTTTGGCACAGTAGTCAAGAAAGATGAATGATTTCTGAAGAATATCTTTGGCCAAGGTGCAAAGATGAACAGTGTTTAGATGAACATGACCAATGATGAATATCTTTGGCACAGTAGTGCAAAGATGAATATTTGATTCCGATGTATATTGATTGATGTTACTGGGGATAAAAGATGAGCGGTGAACTTTTAAATTCATACATAGAAGATAGTAGTTTGCATTCTCTACTTAACTCTTCTAATGAATTATTATTTCATTCATGAATATTGATTTAAAATTTGTTGTCTATTGTATTCTATTAGATTTTTCCCCGTTGAAGACTAACGGTAATTTGTTGTATATTATCTTAGTCATAATATTCTTTCTTGAGCTAGTTGAGCTCACCCTTTTCCTTTTTGTTCCATTTTTCTCGGGGAGGCGAGAATATAATGCAGTACTGAGTCGGGGTATGGAATGAAGGTTCTAGAGAGAGTTGTTTAGCAGTCCTCACCATTTTGTAAAATAATGTATTAATTAAAGTCTTTGAGGATTTATTTGAGTATAGATATTATACAGAAGATAATATTTGTATTTAAACTCACGCTTTCTTGTTGTAATAATAAAGTTGTAGTTGTTTCGCATCCATGTATTGACAACTCGAATGGGTGATGTATACCTATTTTGGGGGCGTCACACACAAACTCACCAAAAACGTTTTTCTCAAAATAATTAATTAAAACTCCCAAAAATCAATTATTTCGGATCTCCGAAACTTCAATAATTCATAATAAATAGCCCTTTTGTCAGAAAATTCGAATCTCGCGATTTTTTATAGGAAATTCAATTCTCTACAACTTTGCAGAAGAAAGTTTTTCCAAATTCCAAATAGAAATTGACCGAAATCCTCAAACGGGCGATTTTACAAGCTATAATCAAATTTCAGTCAAGAAATGGGGTCCACCGACACACAAAACATGTGTTAATCATTTAATGCCACAAAAATACTCTTCCTCCTCATATACTCATATATCCCACATTCATTGTAAAAATATCACCATTATTATATTATTAAAATATAATAATATATTTAAATGAATTATTTTATCGAAAAAGATAAAATTTCAATTTTCAACAATTGTCACTTTAAAAATTTTCTCCATCTATATCCGCATAAAATCAATATTTTCCTCATCATCAATAATTAATTATTCACATATAATATTACGAGGAATCACAAAGATCTTGTGACCGTGCCGTTCCTGAAAGAGGGCTTTCCAATAAGAATTTCTCCTTCTTGACGCCAGCAATTAGGTGACCAAACCTCTCCTTAGATGTAACTTTCTGAACATTGCCAATAATGTTATCTAATAATATTATTCGGATAATATGAATTATTGCTTCGATAATGGAAAATACGTGTAATGACAATTTATTGAAACAACGATAATATAAAATATCAATACAAAGAATTATTGAATCAATAAAATAAAATAATGAGCGATAATTCTTTGTAACCATTATTGAGTAGTGCTTTCTTACGCAAGAATCAATAATTGGTGCAATACCGTAGTGCTACTATAGCTTCAACAACGCATATTAGTGTGTTTTAACCAATTTGATATTCCAACAAGATATAATGCAGAATAACTACGCCAATTATTTATAAACAACTTATATTTGTCGTTTTCTTCATCCAATCATTTTCCGTTATGGGGCCCACGGAAAGATCGCTACCAATCGTAGGAATATTCCCCGATAAGACTGAATATTCCACGACCAAACGAATATTCCCCGAAGCAATAATGAATATTTTATAACCACTTGCTTATTCAAATATTTATGTATTTTACCCATAACTATCCACATTAATCAAATCAACCCTTACTATTTCAAAATAATAAATAGAGGAAAATAAATTTCATTTATTAATAATTTGGGGTCTTCTGACCTCCCTCCTTATGAAATTTCGTCCTCGAAAATTGACATACGCATTCAGTGTTTGAAAAGATGAGAATACCTCGCTTTCATTTCCGTTTCCAACTCCCGTGTCATTTCCTCAATAGCATGGTTTCTCCACAAAACTTTAACTTGTGGTATAACCTCGATCACATAGGACATGTTCTTTCCTATCCAAGATCTTGACAGTACCTCTTCAGTGCGTTAAGTCTTGACTATCTCGTCCGGTTCTAACTTTCAATGACGTGGTTCGGTCGTCCCACATATTTACATAACATCGATCGTGAAAAACGTTATGAACACGCGTCATACTTGGCGGTAAAAGCGAGTCTATAGGCCACGGTTCCTATTCGATCGAGAATTTTAAATGGATTAATAAATCAAGGTTTGAGCTTTCCTCACCTCACCGATTCTCTCACTTTTGAAATAACAACTTCTTTTCACCTACTTCTTCAAATTCATCACTCCGGTGTGTGTAGCTTGAATGTTTTAAGTTTATCGATTAAAAGTCGATTATACTCAGATATCATCACGTGGGTACCTAGAGTTTTCATCTCCATCTCTATTATTTGTACATTATACTGAAATTAGTCTTTGACAATATCATACTCATACTTGTATCGATCTTCTACTCAACACGCCGGCTACCACGTTCGCTTTTCCAGATGGCATGGTCGTAACATGTCTTTGAAATGAGTCTCCTCTTGAGTTCTTGAAGCTCTTCCCACATTCCTTGCTCCATTCGAATTTTGTATCTCTACGAGTCAATTTGCGTTAATGGAATAGCGATTCGAGAATATCCTTCAACGAATCTCCGATAATAACCAACTAAGCCTTCTGAAAAGCTACGTATTTCAATTCTGATTTAGGTTGTTCTCAATCTGTGACTCATATCCCAACCTTGGATAACACATTACAATGACACCTATCGGTTTAATATCGCACGAATATGGTGTCCTCTACGAGAGTCTCGGCTTCGCATTCCACAAAGGAAGTCACCAGATAAAGGCTCGGTACCAAATTCTATAGTTGAATTTTTAACTCACGAAGTTCAATAGAGCCATTCGATATTAGATTTTAGAAATGAGTTTTGTCTTTGGGTTCAAAGTCGATACAAAATTTAATATCGGGCTTTGGGAGTAAGCCAAGAAATTCTTGAGAAATACGTCGGAAAAAATTAATAACAACAGAATATTATTCAAATCGATGTGTCTTTATTCAAATCCATAACACGGACTAAGAAAACTTGACATTAAGTAATAAACGAATGACTTCATGGCTTGATATGAAAATGTTTGACTACAATGGTTTGATTGCTTGAATTGAACAACAAAGTTGCTTAGAATATGAAAACTAACAACCTTACGAAAGAAATCAATTTCGGCATGATGAGTAGTTAACCTTAAAATCACATCAAAAGCAAATATCTCTATAGAAATAAGGTTAACAAGTAATGTGATAGTGCCAACTGAATCAAGCAAGATTTCTAAACAACGGATGTAATGAAAGTTTCTCTTAACTGGAGTCTCCATAAATAGGTCAAAGTCTAATTTCTCCGTAGTCAAGTTCAAACGTTGAGCGCAAAGCAAGAGAGATAAAAGAATGGGTATAACCGGATATCTAGTAAAGGTATAAACTTCGCAAGAATTTATAATTAACTAACCCGCTAACTTCGTTCGGGTTCCACGATAATGACCGGTCACGACAAACGCTCTTCCGTGAACCGCCGACTTTGACTTTTCAGATCCGCTCAGTGCCAACGTCCCAATTGGACTTGATTTATAGGACAAAATCGAGCTATGTGACCATCTTTTCCACAACTAAAACATACCTTGGAAGGCTTTGAATAGTTTGACCTTATATGTCCTCTCCTCTCGCATCTATAGCATCTAACCGGCGATCGTTCTCTTCCCTAGAACTTATTCTTTGTTATCAGTCTTGATCTTTGCTTTGCGTCTTCTTCCGTCATCGTTAAATCTTCTCTTTTAGATTGGACATCTCTTTCCATAATATCAACGCGTCGTCGGCTTTTACCCATGCATCACTCATTCTCACTCATTCGCTTATTTCTTCTTTCACCTCGATTCCACTTTATCATCTTATACTCGCCAAAGAGTGCTTCGCTCAAGCATCACATATCGGGTAACCTGAAGCTTGAATCGTTGCATCCTTTTATCCCATTTTCCGCAATTCTTCAAACTGCTTCTTCTAACTCATGAATACGATTTTGCAATTCTATATTTTGATCATAAAATACCTCTAATAAACTCTCTTCAGGTACCTCTTCTTCCTCTTCTTCCTCACTCTCTGCTGTTACCTCTGCGATTATCTCGGGTGCAACTATCAATTCTTCACTCACCATATGGATATCTCTAATTCCTTATTCGCCTGACATCACATTATCCTGGTTGGCGATTAGAGGTGTCTCCACGATCTCATTCACTCCATTGTTAACGTTCTCAACAGCCATTCTTAAAAACTATCATGAAACAAGGGTTAATTAAATAAATTAACAAATCACATAATACCCCTATATTATGACCAACCAACAAATAAGCTTAGGTAGGACACACTAGCGAAGGATTTACTCGTCTCTCCCCTCCTAGTTCTATTCCCCGATCTCCGCCAGAGATCATATCCCTAAGCTTTGATACCAACTGTGACGCCCCCAAAATAGGTCCATTCCATCCAACCCATTCTCGAATGTCGCCAAATACATGATACGTAAATAACTACAACTTTATTATTACAACATATAAACTGTGAGTTTAAATACGAGATATTGCCATCTGCACAATATCCACACGCAAATAAATCCCCATCATAATTATTGATACATTATTTTACAAAAATGGTGAGGACTACTAAACAACTCTCTCTAGAACCTTCATTCCATACCCCGACTAGTAGTATTACATTCTCGCCTCCCGAGAAGAAAAATGGAACAAAAAGGAAAAGGGTGAGCTCAACTAGCCCGATAAAAGAATATTATGACTAAGATAATATACAACAAATTATCGTTAGTCTTCAACAGGGAAAAATCTAATAGAATACAATAGACAACAAATTTTAAATCAATATTCGCAGCGGAAATAATAATTCATTAGAAGAGTTAAGTAGAGAACGTAAACTACTATCTTCTATATATGAATTTAAAAGTTCATCGTCGATATTTTATCCCTGTAACATCAACAATATATATCTGGAATCAAATATTCATCTTTGCACTACAGGCCAAAGATATTCATCACCGGGTCATGTTCATCTAAACACTGCTTCATCTTTGCACTACGGGCGAAGATATTCATCAAGAAATCATTCATCTTTGCACTACAGGCCAAAGATATTCATCAAGAAATCATTCATCTTTGCACTACATGCCAAAGATATTCAGTAATATCATCATTTAGGACTGAGGATGATGAAAAATATTTCAAAGAAAACGAATCCAGTGAAACAAAAGAACAAGTATTATGGATTCGTACTTTAAACAATCCGAGTTCAAAAATACTTTATAAATAATCATACTGAAGTAAAATTCAAGAATGATCAAAACATGGATACAATCAAAGCTAGTATCCAGAATAGATATTTTGGACGAAAAGAAGAAATTTCATTTTTCGGTGAATAGTGCCGTATTCGTGAATAGTGCTTGATATCGTGAATAAGTCTTGATATCGTGAATAGTAACTCTCGACACCAAAAGATAGAAATTTCACAAAAAAATATCTTCACGCTTAATGAATAGTACTCATGAATAAGAACTCGTGAATAGTAACTCATGAATAAGAACTCGTGAATAGTAACTCATGAATAGTAACCCGACATGAAAAAGTTCCAAATTTGATAAAAAGTTCCAACCAATATTTCAAAGATAATGATATTGAAGAAATAATATCATTTGAGAAGAAAATAACATCCTTTACCTCGAAAGACAAGACTTTCTAGTTGAAACACCTGGATATAGGCTATGACTTGAACTTGCAGACCGTATAGCAATACTCAAAGTATACTCAAAATACTCACAAGAATACGCCGATAATATAGAGAGAAAAACTTCAGTTTACGTGTGATTTTCAATTCTAACCTAAGCACCCTATTTATAGAAATTGCTTAACACCAAAAAGTGAAAATTGAATATAATAATATTATTTATAAACAAAATTCCTTAGCCCACCTTTGAAATCAGATTTCAGCCAGTAGCACATGTTAAATGAGGTTCACAAACTCACCAAAAACGTTTTTCTCAAAATAATTAATTAAAACTCCCAAAATCAATTATTTGAATTCAAACTTCAATAATTCATAATAAATAGCCCTTTTGTCGAAAAATTGAATCTCGCGAATTTTTATAGGAAATTCAATTCTCTACAACTTTGCAGAAGAAATTTTTTCCAAATTCCAAACAGAAATTGACCGAAATCCTCAAACGGACGATTTTACAGGCTATAATCAAATTTCAGTCAAGAAATGGGGTCCACCGACACACAAAACATGTGTTAATCATTTAATGCCACAAAAATACTCTTCCTCCTCGTATACTCATATATCCCACATTCATTGTAAAATATCACCATTATTATATTATTAAAATATAATAATATATTTAAATGAATTATTTTATCAGAAAAAGATAAAATTTCAATTTTCAACAATTGTCACTTTAAAAATTTTCTCCATCTATATCCACATAAAATCAATATTTTCCTCATCATCAATAATTAATTATTCACAAATAATATTACAAAGATCATAATCTTGGCAACCAGGTAGTTCCTGAAAGAGGGCTTCCAATAAGAATTTCTCCTTCTTGGTAGCCTATGATTAGGTGACCAAACCTCTCCTTAAGATGAACTTTCTAGACATTGCCAATAATGTTATCTAATAATATTATTCAGATAATATGAATTATTGCTTCGATAATGGAAAATACCGTAATGACAATTTATTGAAACAACGATAATATAAAATATCAATGCAAAGAATTATTGAATCAATAAAATAAAAATAATGAATAAGATAATTGCGTAACCATTATTGAGTAGTGCCTTTCACGCAAGAATCAATAATTGGTGCAATACCGTGTCTTCTACCGCTCAACAACGCGTATTAGTGTGTTTTAACCACCGGATATTCCAACAAGATAATAGCAGAATAACTACGCCGCTATTTATAAACAACTTATATTTGTCGCTTTCTTCATCCAATTGCTTTTCCGTTATGGGGCCCACAGAAGACTGCTACTGTCGTATTTAATATTCCCCGATAAGTACGAAATATTCCACGACCAAACGAATATTCCCAAACAATAATGAATATTTTATAACCACTTGCTTATTCAAAATATTTATGTATTTTACCCATAACTATCCACATTAATCAAATCAACCCTTACTATTTCAAAATAATAAATAGAGGAAAATAAATTTCATTTATTAATAATTTGGGGTCTTACATTTTATCCTGTAACATCAATCAATATACATTTGAATCAAATATTCATCTTTTGCACTACGAGGCCAAAGATATTCATCGATTAATCATGTTCATCTAAACACACGCTCATCTTTGCACTCTACGGGCCAAAGATATTCATCGAAATCATTCATCTTTCAGACTACTGAGGCCAAAGATATTCAATAATATCATCATTTAAGGCGAGGATGATGAAAATATTTTTAAAAAAGCGAATCCAAAGAAACAAAATGACAAGGATTAAGGATTAAGGATTCGTGACTTTGTTTTATCCATGTCCAACAATACCTCAAAAATAATCATAGTGGTGTAAAATTCAAGAATGATCAAAACATGGATACAATCAAAGCTAGTATCCGAATAGATATTTTTAGACGAAAAGGAAAATTTTCATTTTTCGATGAATAGTGTCGTGATCAGTAAATAGTGTCGATATCGTGAATAAATGCGTCGTATCGTGAATAAGAATCTCACACCAAAAGTTCCAAATTTGATAAAAACTTCAGATCAATATTTCAAAGATAATGATATTGAAGAAATAATATCATTACGAAAAAATAATATCCCCACCTCGAAAGCGATTTCTTGTCAAAACCAGGATATAAAGCTATGACTTGAACTTGCACCGTATAAAGCAATACTCAAAGTATACTCAAAATACTCACAAGAATACGCCGATAATATAGAGAGAAAACTTCAGCTTACGGTGTGATTTTCAATTCTAACCTAAGCACCCTATTTATAGGAAATTGCTTAAACACTAAAATAGAAAATTGAATATAATATATATATATATATATATATATATATATATATCATATTCAATTCATACGCCCACTTTAGAATTCAGCTCCTAGCATTTCCCACATGCCACCTTCTAGAAAAGTAAGAAAAAAAACGTTTTTCATAAAATAAATAATTAAAACTTTCAAAAAATCAATTATTTCGGAGCTTTAGAACTTCAATAATTCATAATAAATAGCCCTTTTATCAGAAAATTCTAATCTCGCATTTTTTTTTATAGGAAATTCAATTCTCTACAACTTTGCAGAAGAAAGTTTTCCCAAATTCCAAATAAAAATTGACCGAAATCCACAAACGGTGGATTTTACAGGCTATAATCAAATTTCAGTCAGTAAATGGGGTCCACCGACATGTTTAACATGTTTTAAACATTTATTGCAACAAAAATACTCTTCCTCCTCGTATACTCATATATCCCACATTCGTTGTAAAAATATCACCATTATTATATTATTAAAATATAATAATATATTTAAATGAATTATTTTATCAGAAAAAGATAAAATTTCAATTTTCAACAATTGTCACATTAAAAATTTTCTCCATCTATACCCACATAAAATCAATATTTTCCTCATCATATGAATCAATAATTAATTATTCACAAATAAAATTACAGAATCACAATATTGACAACCAAGCAGTTCCCAGGAAAGAGGGGGCTTTCCAATAAGAATTTCTCCTTACTGGCGCGCAATTAGGTGACCAAACCTCTCCTTAGACGTAACTTTCTAGACATTGCCAATAATGTTATCTAATAATATTATTCAGATAATATGAATTATTGCTTCGATAATGAAAAATCTTGTAATGACAATTATTGAAACAACAACAATATAAAATATCAACGCAGACAATTATTAAATCAATAAAATAAAATACTTTGATAAAGAATTACGTAACCATTATTGAGTAAGTGCCTTCTTACGTAAGAATCAATAATTGGTGCAATACTGAGTACTTCTTGTGTTTTAACCACCGAGTATTTTAACAAGATTAATTGTAATAACTACTGGCAGTTATTTTTAAACAACTTATATTTGTCGTTTTCTTCATCCAATCGCTTTCATGGGGCCCATAAAAGGCTAGCGTCGTCGCATTTAATATTCCCCACAAAGAAGAATATTCCACGACCAAACGAATATTCCCCGACAACAATGAATATTTTATAACCACTTGCTTATTTTGAAATATTTGCGTATTTTACCCATAACTATCCACATTAATCAAATCAACCCTTACTATTTCAAAATAGAGAAAATTAAATTTCATTAATAATAAGTTGGGGTCTTACACCTCTTGAGTTCTTGAAAACTCTTCTCACATTCCTCGCTCCAACCGAATTTTGTTTCTTTCCGAGTCAGCTGAATTAATGGAGTAGCAATTCGAAAAAATCTTTCCACGAATCTCCGATAATAACCAGCTAATCCGAGAAAGCTACGTACTTCGCTCACTGATTTAGGTTGCTCCCAACTTTGAATAGCTTCAATCTTTGTCGGGTAAACAGATATTCCATGACTTAATACTACGTGCCCAAGGAATGCTACTTCCTCAAGCCAGAATTCATATTTCTTCAACTTGGCATAAAGCTTGTATTCATGAAGCTTTTGGAGTGTCAGCCTCAAGTGTTGCTCATGATCTTCACAGCTTTTGGAATAAATAAGGATGTCATCAATAAAGACGACCACAAAGTGATCCAAAATTTCTTGAATACTTTGTTCATCATATCCATGAAGGCGGCAGGAGCATTAGTCAATCCAAAGGACATGACTAGGAATTCATAACGCCTGCATCGAAGTTCCGAAAAGCCGTCTTTAGAATGTCATCGGTTCTAATCTTCAATTGGTGATATCCTAACGAAGATCAATCTTTGAAAAGAATTTGGCTCCTTGCAAATCGGTCAAACAGTCATCAATACGTGGCAATGGATACCTATTTTGATGGTGACATGATTCAACTCCGATAATCAATACAAAGTCGCATACTTCCATCTTTCTTCTTCACGAATAGAATGAGAGCACCCCAAGGAGAAGTACTAGATCTAATAAAGCCAATGTCTAACAATTCCTGCAGTTGGGTCTTTAACTCTTGAAGTTCAATAGGAGCCATTCGATATGGGGCTTTGGAAACGGGTTTTGTACCGGGTTCAAGGTCTATACAAAATTCAATTTCACACTCAGGGGGTAGGCCAGGAAGTTCTATGGGGAATACGTCAGGAAATTTATTAACAATAGAAATATCATTCAAAATTAACGTATTTTTGTTTAAATCCGTGACATGAGCTAAGAAAGCTTGACATCCGTTTTTCAATAAACGAATAGCTTTATGGCTTGAGATAACGGTGATTGATTTTAATGGTTTGGTTGCTTGAATTCGCATAATAGGTTGGTTAGGAATATGAAAGCTAACAACCTTACGAAAATAATTAATTTTTGCATGATGAGTAGTTAACCAATCAATCCCTAAAATCACATCAAATGCAAGTATTTTCAATGAAATAAGATCGACAGGTAATGTGAGGGTACCAATTTGAACCAAACAAGACTTATAAACAGTGGATGTAATGAAGGTTTCTCCCAATGGAGTTTCCACAGATAAGTCAAAGTCTAATTTCTCCGGAGTCAAATTTAATCGTTGAGCGCAAGTAGGAGAAATAAAAGAATGTGTAGAACCGGTATCAAATAAGGTATAAACTTCGCTAGAGTTTATGATAAGCTTACCCGTGATGACCTCGTTCGGGTTCCTTGCTTTCTGGGAGGTCACAACAAACGCCTCCCTTGAACTCTTTTGGTTTTGACTTATGCGGGACGGTAATTTGTGTCACCGTTCCAACTGGACTTATCTTCGGTGCACGAAAAAATCAGGCTAGGTGACCTTCTCTTCTACAATTATAACACGCTTTGGATGGCATCGCGCAGTTTGGACTGATATGTCCCTCCCCTTCGCATTTGAAGTATATGATAGGTGGTCGTTCTCCTTCCTTAACAACGGGTGCTGGTGCTTTGACGTCTTTCCATCATTGTTGAATCTTCTCTTCTTGAAATGTCCATTCTTATTGTCTTGGCCATGATTACCACCGAAGTGGTTACCATTTCTGGCATGTTTATTCCCTCCACGTTTATTGTCACTGCTTCGATGACTGCTACCACTAGTATTATCATTTTGCCGACTGCTTTCTCTTGGTTGCGTTGACTCGTTATCGCGCTCCAATAACTGAGCCCTATTTACAACATCTGAATACAAACACAGTTTATGAGAAATTAGATATTGACGTATCTCGGGTTTCAAACCTCTTAGAAACATCCACGTCATCCTCTCCTCATTGTCAACCAAGTGAGATGCAAATCGGGACAACTTGGCAAACTTAGCTTCGTACTGCAACACGGTCATATTGTTTCGCTCCAACTTGATGAACTCTACCTTTTCTTTTATTTTTAATTTAGTCATGCAAGTATTATCAAACTTGCACCACCTCCCCTAATAGTAAATAATGTGAATCAATAGTTCAATCATGTGAATCAATAGTATAATCATGTGAAAAATACGAATTACAGTATAGTACCTCTATCTATACCTCCATTTTTAACTTAGTAATGCAAGTATTATCAATCTTGCACCAACTCCCCTAATAGTACATGAATGTGATTCAATAGTACACACATGTGAACAAATAGTTAAATAAACATGTGAATTAGTAGCAATTAATGTAAGACCCCAACTTATTAGAAATAAAATTGAATTTTCTCTATTTATTATTTTGAAATAGTAAGGGTTGTTTTGATTAATGTGGTTAGTTATGGGTAAAATGCGCAAATATTTTAAATAAGCAAATGGTTATAAAATATTCATTGTTGCCGTAGAATATTCGTTTGGTCGTGGAATATTTTTGCTGTCGGGGAATATTAAATGCGGTCAGTGCGATCTTAATGTGGGCCCCTAACGGAAAAAGCGATTGGATGAAGAAAACGACAAAAATAAGTTATTTATAAATAACTTGGCGTTGTTATTACAGATAATCTTTGTTGAAATACTCTTTGGTTAAAACACAATAAAGCACGGTATTGCACCAATTATTGATTCTTACGTAAGAAGGCACTACTCAATAATTGTTACGATAATTCTTGCTCAATATTTTATTTTATTGATTCAATAATTGCTACGTTGATATTTTATATTCTTTGTTGTTTTAATAATTGTCATTACACAATATTTTCCATTATCTGAGACAATAATTCATATTATCCGAATAATATTATTAGATAACATTATTGGCAATGTCTAGAAAGTTACATGTACAGGAGAGGTTTGGTCACCTAATTAGGCGCCAAAGATGAGGAAGAATCCTTATTGGAAAGCACCCTCTTTCCAGGAACTACCGTTTGTCGATTATTGTGATTCTGTAATATTATTAATGAATAATTAATTATTGATTTATATGATGAGGAAAATATTGATTTTATGTGATATAGATGGAGAAAATTTTAATGTGACAATTGTTGAAAATTAATATTTTATCTTTTTTTGATAAAATAATTCATTTAAATATATTATTATATTTTAATAATATAATAATGGTGATATTTTTACAATGAATGTGGGATGTGACACCCCAAAATTAGGTATACATCACCCATCTTGGGTCGTCAGATACATGGTACAAAATTCAAATACATCTTACTAATATAACTATCGTGTACAATACGACAAAACATAACTGTGAGTTTGAATACAATTATTGTCTACTAGAGATTATACAAACTCAAAAGAAGTCCTAATTATAATTATTAACACACTATTTCATAGAATAGTGAGGACTACTAATGCCATCCTCTGGACCGTCACTCCGTTCCCCAACTAGTCCCTGCTATGTTCTCATTTCATGAAGAGAACAGTGAAAGAAAGGGTGAGCTCAACTAGCTTAGTAAGAAATATTATGACTAAGATAATGCAGAATAAATTATCGTTAGCCTTCAACAAAGGTTAAACCGATAAAATATAACAACATCAAGTTTAATCTGCAGTAACAAACAATCCATTAAAAGAGTCAAGTAGAGAATAAAATCTACTATCTTTAATGATTTAAAAGGTTTTCATGACTTTTATCATTGAACTCGACTTTATAAGTAATCCATATCATCGAATCACCCATGCACTACTGCGAAGATATTCTTTAGTATCACGACCACAAATTATCCATGCACTACAAACCAAGGACATTTTGTATTCATTAATGGTCATGATCATGCCAACAACTCATCCATCAATGCACTATTGGGTCAATGATAACTTTTAACACATCATTTGTAACATTACGATCATGATTACAATCAATAATCCCTCGGTCATAATCATACCAAGTCCATCTATACACTACAGCCACGGATGACTTTCAACATAATATAAACATGAGGATGATGACAATGATATAAGAATTCAATAAAACAAGTTCAAGAATTAATTTATCCAGAACTAATAATGTCCAAATTGTCAACACGATAATCTTGCTTTGTAGAGTAAAATTCAAGAATGATCGGGAAGAATATTTCCATGAAAAGATCTTTGGATGAAGCCTTGAAATATCAAGAATATTCTACTAATTTCATGGAGTATAGAAGTCAAAACTTTAACCAAATAAGTATAATAAAGAATGGAATAACAAAGAAATCACCATGCATGCGGTGCTTGCGCATGATGGTGTTATTCCAATGAATAATAATAATCGGAACCGGTCGAGGCAAATTTGCACCGATGGATGTTCCAATGTAATAATAAAAAGCGGAACCAGGTCTAGTGTAAAACACATGCATGGGATGTTCCAACAAAGATAATAATAAAAGGCGGAACCAGTCCTTAGTGTAAAACACACGATGAGCAGATGTTCCAACAAAATAATAATAAAGAGCCGGAACCAGTCCCCTGTAAAACACACATACATGATGTTCCAACAGAATAATAGAAGAATGTCACCAAGTATAGGGTAAAAGCGGCGTATCTGAGTTATTCCAATGAATAATAAGCAATGGAATAATAACAGTTCTCTTCATGAATAAGAAAGAATAACACCCCTTACATTAGTAGTAGATTGAATCTTTAGCAGTAGTATAATAACGAGAATACTCTTCTTCTTTCTCTCTCTATTCTCTTTATACTTTCTCTCTCTATAGCTTGAATGAATTAAGTGAAAATAATGAAGCACTAGGCCTCTATTTATAGAAGATTTCTAGCTTAGCACTTAAAATGTGAAAAGGCAAGTGGCTTGACGGTTGGTGATGTGAAAAGAAAAGTGGTTTGATTTAATCGTAATGTGAAACGACAATTGGTTCGGCCTTTTGTAATATAAAAAACGACAAGTGGTTTGGCGTCCGGTAAAGGTAGTTACTTATTGATTTAAGGTAATTACTATTGATGAAGGTAATTACTATTGATGAAGGTAATTACTATTGACGAAGGTAATTACTATTGACGAAGGTAATTACTATTGACAAAGAGACTTTTAGATGATGACATATGGGCCCCCCATAAAATAACCAAACTTACCACAAACGTCTCATAATAGACTCTTTATATACATCAAGGATTGAATAAATATTTCCACAAATCATTTTATTTTTAATCAACACATATTTAATCTTTCAACAATTATTAATCATTTATAACTTGTCGTCTCAATTATTGATTTAATAATATAACATATTATACGAGATGATCTTTGTGACAATAATTAAATCAATAATATAAGAGATATGATACAACACAATTCTTTGTAATAATAATTGAGTATAAATTTGAATGACTTCTCACGTAAGCATCAATAATCAATACCGTGTGCTACTATGTAACCACGCGTATTACTGTACTTTTACTACCGGATAGTTCAACAGTTTTAACGGTAACACCTCCGCCGTTATTTCCATAAAGTATTTTTATCGTTTTCTCAATCCGACAATAATTCCGTTGTGGGGTCCACCAATGATTGTGCCGTTGTACGAATATTCCCTGACAAAAAGAATATTTCCCGACCAAACGAATATTTTATAACAACTTGCTTACTTTGCAAAATTTATAAATATTACCCACAACTATGACATTATATCAAATTTACTCCATAATATTCAAAAATAATATTTATAGAAAATTCATCTTTATTTATAAAAGTTGGGGTCTTACAACCTCCCCTTCTTATGAAATTTCGCCCTCGAAATTAGGGTACGTACCTGGCATGTCGAAGAGGTAAGGATACCTTGATTTCATTTTAGATTTTAACTCCCAAGTCATTTCCTCATCATCGTGGTTTCTCCACAAAACTTTGACTTGAGGTATAACCTTGGAGCGTAGAATATGTTCCTTCTTATCCAAGATTTGAACAGGAACCTCTTCATACGTCAAATCTTCCGCTATTTCATCCGGTTCTAACTCAATAAAGTGGTTCGGGTCTTTCACATATTTACGTAACATGGATATGTGAAAAACGTTATGAACACGAGACATACTTCAAGCAGAAAAGCGAGTCTATAGCCACGCCCCTACTCGATCGAGGATTAAAAATGGGCCAATGAATTGAGGATTGAGTTTTCTTCTCTTTCCAAATCTCGTAACTCCTTTCCATGGAGCAACACGCAACAACACATGATCTCCTATATCGAATTCCACGTCCTTTCGATGAAGATCAGCATAACTCTTTTGTCGATCTTGTGAGGTTTTTATACGTTGTCGGATCGTTTGAATCTTTTCCGTAGTCATACGTACCAACTCCGATCCCAACAACGTTGCTTCGCCCACCTCATCCCAGCATACTGGAGAACGACACTTTCTTCTATACAACGCTTCGAATGGAGCCATGCCAATACTTGCTTGATAAGTGTTGTTGTAGGAAAACTCCACCAATGGTAAGAACTTGTCCCAACTTCCCTTGAAATCAAGGACACAGAGTCTTAGTAGATCTTCAAGAGTTTTAATAGTCCTCTCTGATTGTCCGTCCGTCTGCGAGAGGATGATATCTTAGGAGCTAAATCGTAAGTCTGTGCCCATAGTTTTTGCGAACTAACCCAAAATTGTGAAGTGAATCTTGGGTCTCGATCGAAAACTATGGATACTTAGGCATACCATGCGATCTTACAATCTCGTTTATGTACATACAGAGAAAGACGTTCAAGTGTATAAGTTTCTCGTGTCGGTAGAAATGAGCGGACTTGGTCAATCTATCAACAATGACCCAAATCGCATCTTTGCCTTGAGAAACCTTAGGAAGGCCGTAATTGAAATCCATGGTAATGTGCTCCCACTTCCGTTCTAGAATTTCAAGTGGTTGCTGATGGACCTTTTGGTACTTGATGCTCCGCTTTAACTCGTTGACAAGTTAGACACCTTGAGATAAACAACGCTATCTCTCTCTTCATATTTCTCCACCAAAATGTATGGCCGAATATCATGATACATTTTGGTACTCCTGAGATGGATTTTAAACGGTGTGTTGTGCGCCTCCATCATGATTTTATACTTTAAATCGTGGTCGTTAGGAACACAAAGTCCTGAGTTGACTCAAGTATTCCTTCTTCATCGATTCTTGCTTCCTTGATAGCACCTTCTTGCACTTTCTTCCTCATACACATCGCCTCTAGAGTGCAGTAACTTGGCGACTTTAACTTTATTAATTAAAGTCGGTTCTACTCAGTATATTCGCCATCATCACATGGGTACCTGGAGTCTTTAACTCTATCTCCATCCTTTACAAGTCACACAAAATGGGCCTTTGCGTTGACAATATCGCACTCGTACTTGCATATGATCTTCTACTCAATGCGTCAGCTACCACGTTCGCTTTTCCAGGATGGTATTGGATGGTATGATCATAAACTTTCAACAGTTCAAGCCAACGTCGTTGTCGCATGTTGAGTTCCTTTTGAGTAAAGAAATATTTGAGGCTTTTATGATCCATAAAGATCTCCACCTTCTCCCCATACAAGTAATGCCTCCAAATCTTTAGGCGAAGACAACAGCTGCCAACTCTAGATCATGAGTATGATAATTCCTCTCATATTCTTTGAGTTGTCTTGAGGCATAGGCTATGACTTTTCCATGTTGCATGAGAACACATTCCAACCCTTTGCCCGAAGCATCACTGTAGATGACAAATCCCTCCGAGCCAGATGGTATTGTTAGAACAGGTGCCGAAATGAGTCTCCTCTTGAGTTCTTGAAAACTCTAATCAAATTCTTCGCTCCAACCGAACTTTGTATCTTTCTGAGTCAGTTGAGTCAATGGAGTAGCGATTCGAGAAAATTTTTCCACGAATCTCCGATAATAACCAGCTAAACCGAGAAAGCTACGTACTTGATCCATCGATTTAGGTTGCTCCCACTTTGAATTGCTTGAATCTTTCTTTGGGTCAATGATATTCCATGACTTGATACTACGTGCCCAAGGAATGCTACTTCCTTAAGCCAGAATTCACATTTCTTCAACTTGGCATAAAGCTTGTATTCATGAAGCTTTGGAGTGTCAGCCTCAAGTGTTGCTCATGATCTTCACAGCTTTTGGAATAAATAAGGATGTCATCAATAAAGACGACCACAAAGTGATCCAAATATTCCTTGAATACTCGGTTCATCATATCCATGAAGGCGTGAGGAGCATTAGTCAATCCAAAGGACATGACTAGGAATTCATAACGCCTGTCTGGGAGTTCTACGAAAGCCGCTCTTTGGAATGTCATCGGTTCTAATCTTCAATTGGTGATATCCTAATGAAGATCAATCTTTGAAAAGAATTTGGCTCCTTAATCGGGTCAAACAGTCATCAATACGTGGCAATGGATACCTATTTTTGATGGTGACATGATTCAACTCCCGATAATCAATACAAAGTCGCATACTCCCATCTTTCTTCTTCACGAATGTAACAGAGAGCACCCCAAGAAGAAGTACTTGGGACGAATAAAGCCAATGTCTAACAATTCCTGGAGTTGGGTCTTTAACTCTTGTAGTTCAATAGGAGCCATTCGATATGGGGCTTTGGAAATGGGTTTTGTACCGGGTTCAAGGTCTATACAAAATTCAATTTCACACTCAGGGGGTAGGCTAGAAAGTTCTTCGGGGAATACGTCAGGAAATTTATTAACAATAGAAATATCGTTCAAAACTGACGTATTTTTATTTAAATCTGTGACATGAACTAAGAAAGCTTGACATCCGTTTTTCAATAAACGAATAGCTTTATGGCTTGAGATGACCGTGATTGATTTTAATGGTTTGGTCGCTTGAATTCGCATAATAGGTTGATTAGGAATATGAAAGCTAACAACCTTATGGAAACAAACAATTTTTGCATGATGAGTAGTAAACCAATCAATCCCTAGAATCACGTCAAATGCAAGGATTTTCAATGAAATAAGATCTACAGGTAATGTGAGGGTACCAATTTGAATCAAACAAGACTTATAAACAGTGGATGTAATGAAGGTTTCTCCCAACGGAGTTTCCACAGATAAGTCAAATTTAATCGATGAGCGCAAGTAGGAGAAATAAAAGAATGGGTAGAACCGGTATCAAATAAAGTATAAATTTCGTTAGAGTTTATGACAAGCTTACCCGTGATGACCTCATTCGGGTTCCTTGCTTTCTGGGAGGTCACAACAAACGCTCTCCCTTGCACTACCAATTTTGACTTTTCTGGGACGGCCTTTGGTGCCTCCATCCTAGCTGAATTTGTCTCCGGTGAACGACAAAATCGGGCTAAGTGACCTTCTCTTCCATAATTATAACATGCTTTGGAAGGCATCGCAGCTTTTAGACCGATGTGCCCTCCCTCCGCATTTGAAACATATGATGTGGTCGTTCTCCTTCCTTAACGACAGTCTTTGGTGTCGACGTCTTTCCATCATTGTCGAATCTCCTATTTTGAAATGTCCATTCTTATTGTTTTGGCCTCGATTACCACCAAGTGGTTACCATTTCGCCCGTTGATTCCCTCACGCTTGTTGTCACCGCAATGACTTGCTCTCGTTGGTATTATCATTTTGTCACGCTCTCTTTTTAGTTCGTTGACTCGTTATCATACTCCACTAATCGAGCACTATTTACAACATCCTCGAATATAAACACGGTTTATGAGAAATAAGATGTTGACGTATCTCCGCTTCAAACCTCTTAAAACATCCGTGTCATTCTCTCTTCATTATCCACCAAGTGGGGACGCAAACCGGATAACTCCGCAAATTTAGCCTCGTATCATGCGACACGGTGGCCATATTGTTTTGTTCCAACTTGATAAACTCCACCTCCTTCATGTGACGAATACTTTCGGAAAGTATTTGTCGTTGAATGCAACTCTTGGAACTTCTCCCAAGACATCTTGATGACGGCGGAGTTGAGTACGTTTCCGATTTCCACCAAGAATCACCCTCACCACAAGAACATAAAGGCGTGAAAGGGGAACCTTTGCTCCTCGGAGCATCCCAAGACATCAAATATCTTGGTGATCTGCTTTATCCATGCTTCCGCCATAAGTGGTTTTGGCTCTCCCTTAAACTCGGTGGTCCCAGCTCCTTGAATCATTTAATAGCGGTGACCTTGAGAGTTTCAAAGTGTTTCCACTTTGTATTTTGGATGAGAGCCGCTCTCGCTTTCTTTGTTGCATAAATTGCATAAAGCCCTCGAACATTTGATCATTCATCATTTGGTCGGTGTTGTTGTCTGCATGAGGATTGTCGCCTCGATGAACATTATCCTCGATTATTGATATGTGGTGAATCAACGGTCGCTTTGCTCCATTGCTATTCTCAACATTCTCGGATGTCATTTTCGATCATCACACAAAACAAAAGGTTAATTGACATGTAACATATTATCCCAAAATTCTGACCGACCAATTAAATACCACATAAACTTAGGAAGGTCATACTAGCGAAGGAATTCACCGTCTCTCCCCTCCTAGTACTATTCTCACATCTTAGCCAGGGATCATATCCCTAAGCTTTAATACCAACTGTGACGCCCCCAAAATTTGGTATACATCACCCATCTTGGGTCGTCAGATACATGGTACAAAATTGAAATACAACTTACTAATACAACTGTCGTGTACAATACGACAATACGACATAAACTGTGAGTTCGAATACAAATATGGTCTACTAGATATTATACAAACTCAAAAGGAGTCCTCATTACAATTATTAACACACTATTTCACAGAATAGTGAGGACTACTAATGCTATCCTCTGGACCATCACTCCGTTCCCCGACTAGTCCCTGCTATGTTCTCATTTCCTGAAGAGAACAGTGAAAGAAAGGGTGAGCTCAACTAGCCCAGTAAAAATATTATGACTAAGATAATGCAGAATAAATTATCGTTAGCCTTCAACAGTGTTAAACTGATAAAATATAACAACATCAAGTTTAACAGCAGCGGAACAAGCAATCCATTAAAAGAGTCAAGTAGAGAATAAAATCTACTATCTTTTATGATTGAAAAGGTTTCTCATGACTTTTATCACTGGGACTCAGCTTAATAAATAATCCACATCATTGAATCACCCATGCACTATGGCCAAGGATATTCTTTAGTATCACGACCACAAATTATCCATGCACTACAGCCAAGGGCTTTCGTGTATTCATTAATGGTCATGATCATGCCAACAACTGTCCATCAATGCACTACGGGCCAATGATAACTTTTACCACATCATTTGTAACATTACGGTCATGATTACACCGAATAATCCTTGGTCATAATCATACCAAGTCCATCAATGCACTACAGGCCACAGATGACTTTCAACATAATATAAACATGAGGATGATGACTATGATATAAGAATTCAATAAAACAAGTTCAAGAATTAATTTATCCAGGAACTAATAATGTCCAAATTGTCAACATGATACTGCTTTGTAGAGTAAAATTCAAGAATGATCAGAAGAATATTTCCATGAAAAGATATTGGATGAAGCGCAAATATCAAGGATATTATACTAATTTAATGGAGTATAGAAGTCAAAACTTTAACCAACTGAGTATAATAAAGAATGGAATAACAAAAGAAATCACCATGCGTGCGGTACTTAGCATGATGCAGTTATTCCAATGAATAATAATAATAACGGAACTAGGTCGAGCAAAATTTGCACCAACAGGATGTTCCAACAGAATAATAAAGATTTTAACCGTGTCCTGTAAAACACACGAACAAGATGTTCCAATGAATAATAATAAAGACATAACCAGTCCGGTGTAAAACACACGCATGTAATGTTCCAATGAATAATAATAAAAAGATTTTAACCAGTCCTGTAAAACACACAGACATGGATGTTCCAATGTAATAATAGAAGAATGTCACCAAGTATAGGTAAAACCATAGATACGAGTTATTCCAATGTAATAATAAGCAATGGAATAACAACAGTTCTCTTCATGAATAAGAAAGAATAACACCCCTTACATTAGTAGTAGATTGAATAATTAGCAAAGTAGTGTAAGTAATGAATACTCTTCTTCTTTCTCTCTTATTCTCTCTATACTTTCTCTCTCTATATAGCTTGAATGAATTCGCGAAAAATAATGAGGCACTAGGCCTCTATTTATAGAAGATTTCTAGCTTAGCACTGGAAATGTGAAAAGGCAAGTGGCTTGACGACTGGTGATGTGAAAAGAAAAGAGGTTTAACGCCTGTAATGTGAAATGACAATTGGTTCGACGCATGTAATATGAAACAGCAAGTGGTTCGACGTCTGGTAAAGGTAGTTACTATTGACGAAGGTAATTACTATTGATGAAGGTAATTACTATTGACGAAGGTAATTACTATTGACGAAGGTAATTACTATTGACGAAGAGACTATTAGATGATGACATATGCCCCCCCCCCCATAAAATAACCAAACTTACCACAAACGTCTCATAATAGACTCTTTATATACATCAAGGATTGAATAAATATTTCCACAAATCATTTTATTTTTAATCAACACATATTTAATCTTTCAACAATTATTAAGCATTTATAACTTGTCGTCTCAATTATTGATTTAATAATATAACATATTATACGTATGATACTTGTGACAATAATTGAATCAATAATATAAGAGATATGATGCAAGAATTCTTCAGTGGCAATAATTGAGTATAGTGAGTGACTTCTCACGTAAGCATCAATAATTAATACCGTATTATTCTACTATGCAACCACGCCAGACATTCTTGTACTTTTTACTACTTAGGGTAGTTCAACAGTTTTAACGGTAACACCTCCGCCAAGTTATTTTCATAAAGTATTTTTGTCGCTTTTCTCGATCCGAATGATAATAATTCCGTTAAGGTGTAAAACCCCAACTTTTGAATAAAGATGAATTTTCTATAAATATTATTTTTGAATATTATGGAGTGAAATTGATATAATAGTTGTGGGTAATATTTATAAATTTTGCAAAAGTACGCAAGTTGTTATATAATATTCGATTGGTCTGGGAATATTCGCTTTTAACGGGGATATTAGTACAACGGCACAATCATTGGTGGACCCCACAACGAAATTATTGTCGGATTGAGAAAATGACAAAAATACTTTATGAAAATAACGACGAAAGTTTTACTCAGAAAGCTGTTGAAACACCCTTGTTAAAAAGTACAAGAATACGCTGTGGTCGATAAGAGTAATACCAGATTGATTATCGATGCTTACGTGATAAGTCACTCGCTTTTGTTATTATTATTAATGTAATAATACGTAAAATCTTTTATATAAAAATGAATACTTTTATAAAGTTATTCTATAAATAGAATATATTATATTCTATTATGCATAGTGTTGCGTAATGTCTCGATAGTGTTTTGCATATTAAAATCTTTTTATATAAAACATAATACTTTTATAAAGGTATCTATTTTATTAGACAATAATTAGAATATATTATATTTTATTATGCATAAGGTTCGCATAGTGCATGCATAGTATTTGCATAGTAAAATCTTTTATAAAGTTATTCGTTTTATTAGATTATAAATAGAATATATTATATTTTATTTAAAAGATTTTGCTTTAAATATGGATAGTCAGATTAAAGTAAATTAATCGGACCGTTCATGAGTTAGTTACTATATGCAGTCCATTTTCTATAAATAGAAGCTCATTCCTTCATTATTTTCTTACGAATTCAATTTGAAACTCTGAGAGAGAGAAAATTATAGAGAGAAAGAAGAAAAGATTTACGCTACTTAACTACTCTTATATTCAATTCTTTTACAATGAAGGGTGTTATTCTTTCTTATTCATGAAGAGAATTATTGTTATTCCATTGCTTATTATTACATTGGAATAACTTTGATATCGCGATCTACCTATACTTGGTGACATTCTTCTATTATTCCATCTTTACTATTCCATTTGGAATATCACATGCATGCGTTTTACGTTGGACTGATTCCGCCTTTTTATTATTCTCATTGGAATATCCTCATGCATGCGTTTTCTGTACGGACCGATTCCGCCTTTATTATTATTACTCGTTGGAATATCCTCGCTGCATGCGTTTCTGTGGGACCGATTTCGCCCTTATTAGTATTCTGTTGAATAACTTTAATACATATCGAAGTCACATGCATGGTGATTTCTTTTGTTATTCCATTCTTTATTATACTCAGTTGGTTAAAGTTTTGACTTCTATACTCCATGAAATTAGTGGAATATCCTTGATAATTCCGTTTCATCTAGTATCTTTTCATGGAAATATTCTTCTGAGCATTCTTGAATTTTAATCTACAAAGCAGTATCATGTTGACAATTTGGACGTTATTGGTTCTTGGAAAAATTAATTCTTGAACTTGTTTTATTGAATTCTTATATCATTGACATTGTGACGCCCCCAAAATTAGGTATACGTCACCCATCTTGGGTCGCCACTTACATGGTACATAAATTCAAATACAACTTACTAATATAAGCGTAAGTGTATAATACGACATAAAGCGTGAGTTTGAATACAAATATTGTCTACTAGATATTATACAAACTCAAAAAGAGAGTCCTCATTACAACTATTATCACACTATTTCACGTAATAGTGAGGACTACTATTGTTATCCTCCGGACCATTACTCCGCTTCCCAGGCTTCGTCCCATTATGTTCTCATTTCAAGAGAACGGTGAAAGAAAGGGTGAGCTCAACTAGGCCAAGAAGAAATATTATGACTAAGATAATGCGAAATAAATTATCATTAGCCTTCAACAAAGGTTAAACCGATAAAATACAATAGACAACCAGGTTTAATCTGCAGGTGGAATATCTGAATCCATTAAAAGAGTCAAGTAGAAAATAAAGTCTACTTGTCTTTTAGGTTTTAAAAAGGTTTTCATAAATTTTATCACTAAGACTCGGTTTAATGAATAAACCACAATATCTAATCATCCTCGTACCACGGTCAAGGATTTTCATCAAATTATCAATGGTCATGACTATACCGAATCACCCCCGGTCATAATCATACCAAAAACTATCCATCATTTGCATTACGTGCCACCGAGGACTTTTATCACATCATTTATAACAAGCCATGATTATACTTAGAATGATCCTCGGTCATAATCATACTAAGTTCATCTATGCACGTAAGCCAAAGATAACATAATATAACATGAAGATGATGACAATGACATAATAATTCAATAAAACAAGTTCAAGAATTATTTTATCCGAGAATTAAGTAACGTCCAAATTGTCAACAAGATCTTGCTTTTGTAGAGTAAAATTCAAGAATGATCGGAAGAATGTTTCCATGAAAAGATCTTTGGATGAAACGCAAATATCAAGAATATTCTACTAATTTCATGGAGTATAGAAGTCAAAGTTTTAACTAACCGGGTATAATAAAGAATGGAATAACAAAAGAAATCACCATGCATGCGGTACTTGCAGATGATGAAAGTTATTCCAATAGAATAATAATAATCGGAACCAGTCGTCGTGAAATTCACACCGGCGGTGATGATCCAACAAAATAATAAATGTTTGAATAATAAACAATGGAACCAGAATTCGGTGTAAAACACACGTACATGATATTCCAACGAATAATAAATGCGGAATAATAAACAATGGAACCAGGTCCTGTAAAACACACGCATGTGATATTCCAATGTAATAATAAAGAATGGAATAACGTAAGAAGATCACCAAGTATAGGGGATTCAGCGTGACACGAGTTATTCCAATGTAATAAATAAGAATGGAATAATATAAGGATTTCACCAAGTATAGGGTATCTGCCATATCACAAGTTATGTGTAGGGTATGCCACTTTTTACAAGTTTATTCCAATGAATAATAATGAATGGAATAATGAAGTTCTCTTCATGAATAAGAAAGAATAACACCCCTTACGAGTACAACAAATAATATTCCCTACTAAAAAAAAGACATTGGATATCAAAGTAGTGAAGTACCGAATACTTTCTCTTTTTTTCTCTATAGATTTTCTCTCTATAGCTTCTCTCTATAATTTCTCTCTAGAGTTTTTGAGTGAATTAAAGAAAATAATGAAGGAATGAGCTTTCATTTATAGGAAAATAGAATGCATAGTAATTAATCCATGAAACGGTCCGTATTGATTTACTTTAATCGACGGTCCATATTTAAAGCAAAATCTTTTAAATAAAATATCATATATTCTATTTATATAAAAACATTTTACTATGCAAACACTATGCAACACTATGCAAAACACTATACAAAAAACACTATGCAACACTATGCATAATAAAATATAATATATTCTATTTATAGAATAACTTTAATAAAGTATTATGTTTTATATAAAAGATGTTTTACTTTTATTACGTTAATAATACTGAATAAAACAAAACGTCATTATCGCTATAATAATTCATATTATTAATCGTGATAATGGAATCAAACCGAGGTGACTTCTCACATAAGCATCAATAATCAATACCGTAATGCTACTATGCAACCACACGCATTATTTCGTACTTTTACTACCGAGTAGTTCAACAATGTCAACCAGTAAAACTTCCGCCGTTATTTTCATAAAATATTTTGTTCGGGTGAATAGTAACTAATGAATAGTAATTCATGAATAGTAACTCAGAATAGTACTCGACACAAAAAGTGTCCCAAATACTCGAGTGAACAATACTAGAGTGAATAGTAATTTTGGTGAATAGTAACTCGTGAATAGTAACTCGTGAATAGTAACTCTGACACAAAAAAGTGTCCCAAATACTAGAGTGAACAATACTAGAATGAATAGTAATTTGGTGAATAAGAATAATAACTTTGAATAGTAACCGGGTATTTTATAACAACTTGTCTACTTTGAAAAATTTTTAAATATGACCCTTAACTTTAAACTTTTATCAATTTAACTATTCACCAAAATAGAAAAATTGAACACTTTTATTTCATAAAATTTGGGGTCTCACAATCTCCCCTCCTTATGGAATTTCGCCCTCGAAATTAGGGTACGTACCTAGTATGATAAAGAGGTGAGGATACCTTGAATACCTTTATCGTTGAAAACATTAAATTCATCTTTGCAATCTGGCAAAAGATATTCATTAACAATTCATCTTTGCACTACAGGCCAAAGATATACAACTGTAAAATCAATAATACTGAGACTCAGCTTAATAGTATCACAACCATTAATTATTCATGCACTACTGGCTAAGGATATTCGTGTTTTCAATTACGGTCATGATTATACCAAATAATCCGTGGTCATAATCATACCAAGTCTATCAATGCACTACGGCCAAAGATGACTTTTACCACATCCATGAATTAATATTTCATTGCTGAGACTCATCTCAATAATTAATCCATATCATCGAATCATCCCTGCACTACAGGCCAAGGATATTCATTAGTATCACGACCACGAATTATCCATGCACTACGGCCAAAGATAATCGTGTATTCATTAGTATCACGACCACAATTATCCATGCACTACGTGACGAAAGATAATCGTGTATTCATTAGTATCACGACCACAAAATTATCCATGCACTACTGCCAAAGATAATCGTGTATTCATTAGTATCACGACCATAAATTATCCATGCACTACGACGAAAGATAATTGTGTATTCATTAGTATCACGACCACAAATTATCCATGCACTACTACCAAAGATAATTGTGTATTCATTAAGATCACGACCATAAATTATCCATGCACTGACTACCGAAGATAATTGTGTATTCATTAGTATCACGACCACAAATTATCCATGCACTACTGCCAAAGATAATTGTGTTTTCAATTACGGTTATGATTATACCGAAACAATCCACGGTCATAATCATACCAAGTCCATCTATGCACTTCTGAGCCACGATGACTTTCAACATAATATAAGCATGAGGATAATGATATAAAGAATCAATCAAATGAGATAAAGGATAAATATTAAACATTTATAATATAATTTATCCGAGATTCAAGAATATCCCCATGTTATCAATCACTTAATAATCTCATAATCTAATATCATTAATATTATAACAATATTTTAATCACTTCTTAAATTTATAAACAATTTATCTTAATTGTTTACGCTTTTACATATAATGTATTTAATCATTCAAAATGCCATACTCATAAGATATCATCACCAATTATCAAATCTCTCAAAAAATATGCATATACTCTATATAGGATTCTC
This sequence comes from Panax quinquefolius, assembly GCA_020205615.1. NCBI lineage: Eukaryota > Viridiplantae > Streptophyta > Magnoliopsida > Apiales > Araliaceae > Panax > Panax quinquefolius. The sequence goes on along the minus strand of CM035174.1, from coordinate 80,588,182 downwards.
TGGTCATAAAATCTTATTTTCAACTTTGTTACTTCACATAACATATTTAACTCATATGTTAAGTAATTAAACTATTTTCATGAAAATACCAAATCAGTCCCAAAAATATTTCTTTTCTGGGATTTAGCATAATATAGTCCCATGATGAAAATATATTTTTCTCTAATTTGTAAAATTCATTTACTATTTTCAAAAAATCAATTTCTAATTAATTCCTTAAGAAATTAGCTACCTCAAGTTTAACTCCAAAATTCCCAAATCTTGGCGGACCTTACACATGTTAACGTGAGCTTTTAGTTTAAATTCATGGTCATCGAGTTATAGAACTCCTAAGTATAGCGTTTTTAAATCGGAAAAACCTAAATATTGAAATAGTCATAACTTGCTCATTTTAAGTCGAAAATGAGCTCATTTTTGGACAGGAGGTACTTTATACCATATACCTTCATGTCCCAAAAGTCCAGAATTTTCTCATAATTTAAGTGGCCAAAACAGCCTCTCTAAAATCATGGCAGAAGCTTTTTTTGGTTTTTGCATCTTTGCACTCCTTTGCTAAAATCAGTCTACACAAAAATCTACAACACCTTTTTCAGTAATTCCACTTGGATTAGTTAGGTAACTCATAGATCTAACTCTAGGACTTGACCACACTCAAAAATTCAAAATATAATAGGAGATATGGTCAATTGAATTTCATGTTACGTTTTTACCAAAATCTGATTTTTCAACCCTTTGTGATTTCTAAGAAACTTTCATGTTTTCACAAAATAACCACATAACTCATCATAACACTTATTAATACTTCATATACCCATGATTTTCATTAGTCTAATGCTTTTATTATGACTTTCATCATAATCCTCGTAAACAGATCCTTTTAGTTGACGAAATATTTGAGGGTTTAAGAAATGGGTTTTGTACTGGGGTCAATACAAAATTCGATTTCACGCTCTAAGTAGGCTAAGAAGTCTTCATGAATACGCCAGAAATTTATTAATAATAGAAATATCATTCAAAAGCTGTGACTCTCATCCAAGACTTGGATAATCGTCACATTGATACCAAGTGTGACTTCTATCCCTTAACCTAGATAGCACCTCACAATGATACCTATAAACTTGCCATCTTCATTCACGATGTAAGCCTCTGAAAAGTCCGGCTTTGCATTCCACACAAGGAAGTCAACAACGAAAGGTTCGGGGCTCTTTACTTATGGCTTGATATGATGATAATTGACTTTAGTAGTTTGGTTACTTGAATTACGCACAACAAGTTGGTAATGAATATAAAAGCTAACAACCTTACGAAAAGAATGATGAGTAGTTAACCAATTGATTCCTAAAATCCCATCAAAGGCAAATATTTTCAAAAAGATAAGATCGACGGAATAACGTGAAAATGTTTATTTGAACCAAACAAGATTTAAAAATAGTAAGCGATAACGAAGGCTCCTACTAACGAAGTTTCAACCAATAAGTCAAAGTTTAACTTCTTGAGTCAAATTTAAACGTTGAACACAACTAGGTGAAATAAAAGAGTGGGTAGAACCGGTATCTAACATGGTATAGACTTCAAGAGCTTATGATTAACTTACCCGTGATAATTTTATTAAGGTTCCTCGTTACGAGAAAAAAAAAGCGCTCTCTCTTAAACTATCGGCTTTTGGTTTATGCAGGGACGACCTTTGGTGCCTCCATCCTAGTTGAATTTGTCTTGATGGCAACGACAAAATCGAGCTAAGTGACCTTCTCTTCCACAATTATAACATGCTTTGGGCGGCATGGCAGCGCATCGGATGATGTGTCCCTCTCCTCCGCATTTGAAGCATATGGTAGGTGGCCTTTCTCCTTCCTTAACAACGGGTCTTTGGTCTTGACGTCTTTCCATCATTGTTGAATCTCCTTTTCTTGAAATGTCCATTCTTATTATTTTGGCCCGATTACCACCGAAGTGGTTACCATATCTCTGCCTGTTGATTCCCTCCACGCTTGTTGTCACCGCTTGATGACTACTCTCTCATTTGGTATTATAATTTTGCTTACCGCTCTCTTTTTAGTTATATTGACTCGTTATCGCGCTCCACTAATCGAGCCCTATTTACAACATCCGAATAAAAACACGCTTTATGAGAAATAAGATGTTGACGTATCTCTAACTTCAAACCTCTTAAAAACATTCGCGTCATTCTCTCTTCATTATCCACCAAGTGGGGACGCAATCGTGATAACTCATAAATTTTGCCTCGTATTGCGACACGGTCATATTGTTTTGTTCTAACTTGATAAACTCCACCTCCTTCATGTGGCGAATACTTTCGGGAAAGTATTTGTCGTTGAAACGACTCTGGAACTTCTCCCAAGATATCTTCATACAAAGAAGTTGAGTACGTTTCTGATTCCCACCAATGTCTGCTCTCTCCACAACATAAAAGGCGGAAAAAGGAACCTTTGCTCTCGGAGCATCCCAAGACATCAAATATCTTGGTAATCTGCTTTATCCATGCTTCCGCCGCGAAGTGGTTTTATCTCTCCCTTAAACTCCGGTGGTCCCAGCTCCTTGAATTGTTTAGCGGTGACCACCGAGAGAGTTTTCGTGTTTCCACCTACGTTTTGGGCAGGAGTCGCTTTACTTTGATGTTGCATGAATTCTAAAACCTTTTAACGTCATCGTCGTTCATCAATTGATCGGTGTTATTGTTTACGGGAGGATTATCGCCATCTGTTGCACATTGTCACCGATTATTGATCTGTGGAGAATCAACAGGTCTCCATGCTCCATTCTTTATTCTCAACATTCTCGGATGCCATTTTCAAACACCGCCACAAAATAAGGGTTAATTGACATACAACATATTATCACTATACTCGTGACCAATTAATTAAATACCAAATAAATTTAGGTAGGTCATACTAAGCGAAGAATTCCCGTCTCTCCTCCTAGTTCTTATCTCACATCTTAGCCAGGATCATATCCCTAAGCTCGATACCAACCGTGGCGCCCCAAAATTAGGTATACGTCACCCATCTTGGGTCGCCACTTACATGGTACATAAATTCAAATACAACTTACTAATATAACGTAATGGGTATGCAATACGACATAAACTGTGAGTTTGAATACAAATATTGTCTACTAGATATTATACAAACTCAAAAGGAGTCCTCATTATAACTATTATTATCACACTATTTCACGAATAGTGAGGACTACTATTGTTATCCTCCGGACCATTACTCCGCTTTCCCAGACTAGTCCCCACTATGTTCTCATTTCACGAAGAAAAAGTGAAAGAAAGAAAGGCTGAGCTCAACTAGCCCGATAAGAAATATTATGACTAAGATAATGCAGAATAAATTTTCATTAGTCTTCAACAATGTTAAGCGATAAAATACAATAGACAACCGGTTTAATCTGCAATGAATATCTGATCCATTAAAAGAGTCAAGTAGAAAATAAAGTCTACTATCTTTTAGGTTTTAAAAAGGTTTTCATAAATTTTTATCACTAAAACTCGGTTTAATGAATAAACCACAATATCTAATCATCCACATACCACGGTCAAGGATTTTCATCAAATTATCAATGGTCATGACTATCTTAGAATCACCCCTGGTCATAATTATACCAAAACTATCCATCATCGCATTACGAGCCATTGAGGACTTTTATCACATCATTTATAACAAGTCATGATTATCTTAGAATGATCCTCAGTCATAATCATACTAAGTTCATCTATCTTGCGTAAAGCGAAAGATAACATAATATAACATGAAGATGATGACAATGACATAATAATTCAATAAAACAAGTTCAAGAATTATTTTATCCGAGAATTAATAACGTCCCAAATTGTCAACAAGATCTTTGTTTTGTAGAGTAAAATTCAAGAATGATCGGAAGAATGTTTCCATGAAAAGATCTTTGGATGAAACGCAAATATCAAGAATATTCTACTAATTTCATGGAGTATAGAAGTCAAAGTTTTAACCAATTTGGGTATAATAAAGAATGGAATAACAAAAGAAATCACCATGCATGCGGTTGCTTACATGATGCAGGTTATTCCAATAGAATAATAATAACGGAACCGGTCGTGTGAAATTGAAATTCACACCAAGCGGGATGATCCAACAAAATAATAAATGCTTTGAATAATAAACAATGGAACCAGTCCGGTGTAAAACACACGAACATGATATTCCAACGAGAATAATAAATGCGGAATAATAAACAATGGAACCGGTCCCGTAAAACACACGAGCATGGATATATTCCAACGAATAATAAAGAATGGAATAACAAGAAGATCACCAAGTATAGGGGATTCCAGCGTATACAAGTTATTCCAATGTAATAAATAAGAATGGAATAATATAAGGATTTCACCAAGAATAGGGTATCTGCGTATCACGAGTTATGTATAGGGTATGCCACTTTTACGAGTTATTCCAACGAATAATAATGAATGGAATAACGTAAGTTCTCTTCATGAATAAGAAAGAATAACACCCTTACGAATTACAACAAATAATATTCCCTACTACGTAAAAGACATTGGATATCAAAGTAGTGAAGTACCGAATACTCTTTCTTCTTTCTCTATATATTTTCTCTCTACATAAACTTCTCTCTATAATTTCTCTCTAGAGTTTCAAATTGAATTAAATAAGAAAATAATGAAGGAATGAGCTTCTATTTATAGGAAAATAGAATGCATAGTAATTAATCCATGAGCAGTCCAGATTGATTTACTTTAATCGGACGGTCCATATTTAAAGCAAAATCTTTTTAAATAAAATATCATATATTCTATTTATATAAAACATTTTACTATGCAAACCTACACTATGCAAAACACTATGCAAAACACTATGCATAATAAAATATAATATATTCTATTTATAGAATAACTTTAATAAAAAGTATTATGTTTTATATAAAAAGATGTTTCATTTTATTACGTTAATAATACTGAATAAAACAAAACGTCATTATCGCTATAATAATTCATATTATTAATCGACATAATGGAATCAAACCGGTGACTTCTCATAAGCATCGATAATCAATACCGCAGTGCTACTATGCAACCACCACGACGTCTTCATTTTTTACTACCGAGAGTAGTTCAACAATGATCAATTATGAAAACTTCCGCCGTTATTTTCATAAAATATTTTGTTGAATTGAATAGTAACTAATGAATAGTAATTAATTGAATAAGAACTCGTGAATAGTACTCGACACAAAAAAGTGTCCCAAATACTCGAGTGAACAATACTAGAGTGAATAGTAATTTTGGTGAATAGTAACTTTTAGTGAATAGTAACTAGTGAATAGTAACTCGGCACAAAAAAAATGTCCCAAATACTAGAGTGAACAATACTAGAGTGAATAGTAATTTGATTGAATAGTAACTTAGTGAATAGTAACCCGTAATAATTATTATTTATAATGAACTTGTCTACTTTGAAAAACTTTCAAATATGACCCTTAACTTTAAACTTTTATCAATTTAACTATTCACCAAAATAGAAAAATTGAACACTTTTATTTCATAAAATTTGGGGTCTCACAATCTCCCCTCCTTATAGAATTAAGCCCTCGAAATTAGAATGCGTGACACAGTATGATAAAGAGGTGAGGATACCTTGAATACCTTTATCGTTGAAAACATTAAATTCATCTTTGCAATCCTAGGCGAAGATATTCATTAACAATTCATCTTTGCACTACTGGGCGAAAAGATATACAATCTAAAAATCAATAATCTTTGAGACTCGAACAATAGTATCACAACCATGAATTATTCATGCACTTTCTTGGCTAAGGATATTCGTGTTTTCAATTACTGGTCATGATTATACCGAATAATCCGTGGTCATAATCATACCAAGTCTATCAATGCACTACTGACGAAGATGACTTTTACCACATCCATGAATTAATATTTCATTCTTTGAGACTCATTTCAATAATTAATCCATATCATCGAATCATCCACCTTTCTACGTGCCAAGGATATTCATTAGTATCACAACCACGAATTATCCATGCACTACGGCCCAAAGATAATCGTGTATTCATTAATATCACGACCACAATTATCCATGCACTACTGCGAAGATAATCGTGTATTCATTAGTATCACGACCACAAATTATCCATGCACTACTACCAAAGATAATCGTGTATTCATTAGTATCACGACCACAAATTATCCATGCACTACTACGGCGAAAGATAATTGTGTATTCATTAAGTATCACGACCACAAATTATCCATACTACTACTGACCAAAGATAATTGTGTATTCATTAAGTATCACGACCACAAATTATCCATGCACTACTACCAAAGATAATTGTTTTTTCAATTATGGTTATGATTATACCGAAACAATCCACGGTCATAATCATACCAAGTCCATCTATACACTACGAGCCACGTAGATGACTTTCAACGTAATATAAGCATGAGGATAATGATATAAAGAATCAATCAAATGAGATAAAGGATAAATATTAAACATTTATAATATAATTTATCCGAGATTCAAGAATATCCCCGTGTTATCAATCACTTAATAATCTCATAATCTAATATTATTAATATTATAACAATATTTTAATCACTTCTTAAATTTATAAACAATTTATCTTAATTGTTTACGCTTTACCATATAATGTATTTAATCATTCAAAATGCCATACTCATAAGATATCATCACCAATTATCAAATCTCTCAAAAAATATGCATATACTCTATATAGGATTCTCTAGTCATAAAATCCTATTTTCAACTTTGTTACTTCACATAACATATTTAACTCATATGTTCGTAACTAAACTATTTTCATGAAAAATACCAAATCAGTCCCAAAAATATTTCTTTTCTGGGATTTAGCATAATATAGTCCCATGATGAAAATATATTTTTCTCGAAATTTTTAAAATTCATTTACTATTTTTCAAAAATCAATTTCTAATTAATTCCTTAAGAAATTAGCTACCTCAAGTTTAACTCCAAAAATTCTCAAATCTTGGCAGGACCTTACACATGTTAACGTGAGCTTTTAGTTTAAATTTCCTGGTCATCGGAGTTATAGAACTCCGGTTATAGCATTTTTCGTCGGAAAAACCTAAATATTGAAATAGTCATAACAAGCTCATTTTAAGTCAGAATGAGCTCATTTTTGGACAGGAGGTACTTTATACCATATACCTTCTTGTCCCAAAAGTCCAGAATTTTTCTCAAAATTTAAGTGGCCGAAACAGCCTCTCTAAAATCATGGCAGAAGCTTTTTTCGGTTTTTGCAGCTTTGCACTCCTTTGCTAAAATCAGTCTACACAAAAATCTACAACACCTTTTCCAGTAATTCCACTTGGATTAGTTAGGTAACTCATAGATCTAACTCTAGGACTTGACCACACTCAAAAATTCAAAATATAATAGGAGATATGGTCAATTGAATTTCATGTTACGTTTTTACCAAAATCTGATTTTTCAACCCTTTGTGATTTCTAAGAAACTTTCATGTTTTCACATAATAACCACATAACTCATAATAACACTTACTAATACTTCATATACCCATGATTTTCATTAGTCCAATGCTTTTATTATGACTTTCATCATAATCCTCGTAAATGCAGATCCTTTTAGTTGAAGAAATATTTGAGGGTTTAAGAAATGGGTTTTGTCTTTGGGGGTCAATACAAAATTCGATTTCACGCTCTAAGTAGGCTAAGAAGTCTTCATGAATACGCCGAGAAATTTATTAATAATAGAAATATCATTCAAAGCTGTGACTCTCATCCAAGACTTGGATAATCGTCACATTGATACCAAGTGTGACTTCTATCCCTTAACCTAGATAGCACCTCACAATGATACCTATAAACTTGCCATCTTCATTCGCGATGTCGCCCTACTGAAAGTCCCATTTCTTGATTGCATTCCACACAAGGAAGTCAACAACGAAAGGTTCGGGGCTCTTTACTTATGGCTTGATATGACAATAATTGACTTTAGTAGTTTGGTTACTTGAATTAAGCACAACAAGTTGGTAATGAATATAAAAGCTAACAACCTTACGAAAAAGAATGATGAGTAGTTAACCAATTGATTCCTAAAATCCCATCAAAGGCAAATATTTTCAAAAAGATAAGATCGACAATAACGTGAAAATGTTTATTTGAACGAAACAAGATTTAAAAATAGTAAGCGGTAACGAAAGGCTCCTACTAACGAAGTTTCAACCAATAAGTCAAAGTTTAACTTCTTGAGTCAAATTTAAGCGTTGAACACAACTAGGTGAAATAAAAGAGTGGGTAGAACTGGTATCTAACATGGTATAGACTTATGAAAGCTTATGATTAACTTACCCGTGATAATTTTATTAAGGTTCCTCGTTACGAGAAAAAAAAAAAGCTCTCTCTTAAACTATCGGCTTTGGTTTATGCAGGGACGACCTTTGGTGCCTCCATCCTAGTTGAATTTGTCTCTGAATGGCACAAAATCGAGCTAAGTGACCTTCTCTTCCACAATTATAACATGCTTTGAATGCATAAGCGCGATCCCGGACCGATGTGTCCTCTCCTCCGCATTTGAAGCATATGGTAGGTGGCCTTTCTCCTTCCTTAACAACGGGTCTTTGGTCTTTGCGTCTTTCCATCATTGTTGAATCTCCTTTTCTTGAAATGTCCATTCTTATTATTTTGGCCCGATTACCACCAAAGTGGTTACCATATCTCGGCCTGTTGATTCCCTCCACGCTTGTTGTCACCACCGCCTAATGACTACTCTCGCCGGGTATTATAATTTTGTTGGTTGCTCTCTCTTTTAGTTGTCGTTGACTCGTTATCGCGCTCCACTAATCGAGCCTATTTACAACATCTGAATAAAAACACGGTTTATGAGAAATAAGATGTTGGCGTATCTCGGCTTCAAACCTCTTAAAAACATTCGCGTCATTCTCTCTTCATTATCCACCAAGTGGGGCCGAAATCGTGATAACTCCGCAAATGTTGCCTCGTGTTGCGACACACGGTCATATTGTTTTGTTCGAACTTGATAAACTCCACCTCCTTCATGTGGCGAATACTTTCGGAAAGTATTTGTCGTTGAATGACTCTCTGGAACTTCTCCCAAGATATCTTGATGCAAGAGGTTGAGTACGTTTCTGATTCCCACCATGTCCGCCTCTCGCGCAAGAATATAAAGGCGTGAAAAGGAACCTTTTGCTCCTCGGAGCATCCCAAGACATCAAATATCTTGTAATGCTTTATCCATGCTTCCGCCGAAGTGGTTTTGGCTCTCCCTAAACTCCGGTGGTCCCAGCTCCTTGAATTGTTTAGCGGTGACCGCCTTGAGAGTTTTCAAGTGTGTTTCCACCTCGTTTTGGGCAGGAGTCGCTTTACTTTGATGTTGCATGAATTCTAAAACCTTTTAAACGTCTGCGTCATTCATCAATTGATCGATGTTGTTGTTTACGGGAGGATTATCGCCATCCATTTGCACATTGTCCCGATTATTGATCCGTGGAGAATCAACAGTCTCACATGCTCCATTCTTATTCTCAACATTCTCGGATGCCATTTTCAAACACGCCACAAAATAAGGGTTAATTGACATACGCAACATATTATCACTATACTCGTGAGCCAATTAAATACCAAATAAATTTAGGTAGGTCATACTAACGAAGAATTCCCGTCTCTCCCCTCCTAGTTCTTATCTCAGTATCTTGCCAGGATCATATCCACTAGCTCGATACCAACCATGGCGCCCCCCAAATTAGGTATACGTCACCCATCTTGGGTCGCCACTTACATGGTACATAAATTCAAATGCAACTTACTAATATAACTCGTAAGTGTACAATCGACATAAACCGTGAGTTTGAATACAAATATTGTCTACTAGATATTATACAAACTCAAAAGGAGTCCTCATTACAACTATTATCACACTATTTCACGAGAATAGTGAGGACTACTATTGTTATCCTCTCGGACCATTACTCCGCTTTCCCAGGCTAAGTCCCAAATATGTTCTCATTTCACGAAGAAAAAGGTGAAAAAGAAAGAGTGAGCTCAACTAGCCCGATAAGAAATATTATGACTAAGATAATGCGAATAAATTATCATTAGCCTTCAACAATGATGTTAAGCGATAAAATACAATAGACAACCGGTTTAAGCTGCGGCCGAATATGCAATCCATTAAAAGAGTCAAGTAGAAAATAAAGTCTCTTGTCTTTTAGGTTTTAAAAAGGTTTTCATAAATTTTTATCACTAAGACTCGGTTTAATGAATAAACCACAATATCTAATCATCCACATGCACCACGGTCAAGGATTTTCATCAAATTATCAATGGTCAAGCGACTATCTTACCGAATCACCCATGGTCATAATCATTCCAAAAACTATCCATCAACTTTGCATTCACGAGCCATTTGAGGACTTTTATCACATCATTTATAACAAACCATGATTATACCGAATGATCCTCGGTCATAATCATACTAAGTTCATCTATGCACGTAAGCGAAAGATAACATAATATAACATGAAGATGATGACAATGACATAATAATTCAATAAAACAAGTTCAAGAATTATTTTATCCGAGAATTAATAACGTCCAAATTGTCAACAAGATATCTTTTTTTTGTAGAGTAAAATTCAAGAATGATCGGAAGAATGTTTCCATGAAAGATCTTTGATGAAACGCAAATATCGAGAATATTCTACTAATTTCATGGAGTATAAGTCAAAGTTTTAACTTAACCGGGTATAATAAAGAATGGAATAACAAAAGAAATCACCATGCATGCGGTGCCCGCAGGCAGGTTATTCCATAGAATAATAATAACGGAACCAGTCGTGAAATTCACGGCGACGGGATGATCCAACAAAATAATAAATGCTTGAATAATAAACAATGGAACCAGGTCCGGTGTAAAACACACAGACATGATATTCCAAACAGAATAATAAATGCGGAATAATAAACAATGGAACCAGGTCCGGTGTAAAACACACAGACAGGATATTCCAACAGAATAATAAAGAATGGAATAACAGAAGAAGATCACCAAGTATAGGGGATTCCGCGTATACAAGTTATTCCAACAGAATAAATAAGAATGGAATAATATAAGGATTTCACCAAGTATAGGGTATGCCGCGTATACAGGTTATGTATAGGGTATGCCACTTTTACAGGTTATTCCAATAGAATAATAATGAATGGAATAACAGAAGTTCTCTTCATGAATAAGAAAGAATAACACCCCTTACGAGTACAACAAATAATATTCCCTACCGTAAAAGACATTGGATATCAAAGTAGTGAAGTACCAGAATACTCTTCTTCTTTCTCTCTATAGATTTTCTCTCTATAGCTTCTCTCTATAATTTCTCTCTCTAGAGTTTCAATTGAATTAAATAAGAAAATAATGAAGGAATGAGCTTCTATTTATAGGAAAATAGAATGCATAGTAATTAATCCATGAAACGGTCCAGTTGATTTACTTTAATCGACGGTCCATATTTAAAGCAAAATCTTTTAAATAAAATATCATATATTCTATTTATATAAAAACATTTTACTATGCAAACCTTTATGCAACACTATGCAAAACACTACTATGCAAAATAAAATATAATATATTCTATTTATAGAATAACTTTAATAAAGTATTATGTTTTATATAAAAGATGTTTACATTTTATTACGTTAATAATACTGAATAAAACAAAACGTCATTATCGCTTATAATAATTCATATTATTAATCGACAATAATGGAATCAAACCGAGTGACTTCTCATATAAGCATCAATAATCAATACCGTAATGCTTACTATGCAACCACACGTGATTCGTACTTTTACTACCGAGTAGTTCAACAATGATCAACCAGTAAAACTTCCATGATTATTTTCATAAAATATTTTGTTCGGGTGAATAGTAACTAATGAATAGTAATTAAATGAATAGTAACTTTCGTGAATAGTACTCGACACAAAAAAGTGTCCCAAATACTCGAGTGAACAATACTAGAGTGAATAGTAATTTCGGTGAATAGTAACTTGAGTGAATAGTAACTAGTGAATAGTAACTCACACAAAAAGTTTCCCAAATACTAGAGTGAACAATACTAGAGTGAATAGTAATTTTAGATGAATAGTAACTCCGTGAATAATAGAAACGGTATTTTATGACAACTTGTCTACTTTGAAAAATTTTCAAATATGACCCTTAACTTTAAACTTTTATCAATTTAACTATTCACCAAAATAGAAAAATTGAACACTTTTATTTCATAAAATTTGGGGTCTCACAGGTCATCATCCTCAAATTTATAATATTTGAAAGTCATCGTACGGTGGCACATAGTGCGTAGATGGACTTGGTATGATTATGACCGAGGATTATTCGGTGTAATCATGGTAGTAATGTTACAAATGATGTGGTAAAAGTCCTCATTGGCCCGTAGTGCATTGATGGACAATTGTTGGCATGATCATGACCATTAATGAATACACAAATATTCTTGGCAGTAGTGCATGGATAATTGTGGTCGTGATACTAAAGAATATCCTTGGTCGTAATACGGGGGGTGATTCGATGATGTGGAATATTTATTAAAATTTGAGTCTCAAATGATAATAATGATGAAAAACCTTTTAATCATAAAAGATAGTAGATTTTATTTTCTACTTGACTCTTTTAATGGATTAGCATTCCAATCGCAGTTAAACTTGATATCTATTATATTTTATCAGTTGAACATTGTTGGAGACTAATGATAATTTATTCTCGCATTATCTTAGTCATAATATTTCTTCTTGGGCTAGTTGAGCTCACTCTTTCTTTCAATCGTTTCTCTTGAGAAATGAGAATATAGGCGCACGCAGTCGGGGAACAGAGTGATGGTCCAGATGATAGCATTAGTAGTCCTCACTATTATATGAAATAGTGTGATAATAATTGTAATGAGGACTCCTTTTGAGTTTGTATAATCTCTAGTAGATAATATTTGTATTCAAACTCACAGTTTATGTTTTGCGTATTGTACACGACAGTTGTATTGGTAAATTGTATTTGAATTCTGTACCATGTATCTGGCGACCCAAGATGGGTGATGTATACCTAATTTTGGGGGCGTCACAGTGGGGTCCACCAATGATTGTGCCGTCGTACGAATATTCCCCGACAAAAAGAATATTCTCTGACCAAACGAATATTTTATAACAACTTGCTTACTTTGCAAAATTTATTAATATTACCCACAACTATAACATTATATCAAATTTACTCCATAATATTCAAAAATAATATTTATAGAAAATTCATCTTTATTTATAAAAGTTGGGGTTTTATATGGGATATATGAGTATATGAGGAGAAAGAGTATTTTTGTTGAATTAAATGATTAACACATGTTTTGTGTCGGTGGACCCCATTTCTTGACTGAAATTTGATTATAAATTTGCAAAAATCGCCTGGTTTGTGGATTTCGATTCGATTTACATTTGGAATTTGGAAAAACTTTCTTCTGCAAAGTTGTAGATAATGGAATTTCCTATGGAAAAGACATAAGTTTCAAATTTTTTTGACAAAAGGGCTATTTATTATGAATTATTGAAGTTCCGGATTAATTGATTATCATTTTTTAAAAGTTTTAAATATTTTTTGTTAGAAAAATATTTTTGTCATTATGATGGGCTACTTTGGTGGCTGAATTCAAGTTTTCAAGAGGCGTGCGTGAATTTATTTTATAATATATTATTATATTAAATTTTCTGCTTTGGTGTTCTAAGCATTTTCCTATAAATAGGGTGCTTAGGTTAGAATTGAAAAGCACACCAGAAACTGAAATCTTTCTCTCTCTATATTATCAAGCGTATTCTTGTGAGTATTTTGATACTTTGAGTGTTCTTATACTCTGCAAGTTCCTTCAAAGACTATATCCAAAGATTCCAAAGGTGAAATCACCGCTTTTCGAGGTAAGGATGATATTTTCTTCTTAAATTATATTATTTTCTTCAATATCATTATGCCAAAATATTGGTTTGAACTTTTATCAAATTTGGAACTTTTTGTGTGGGTTACTATTCATGTGTATACGACACTTATTCACTTAAATCTGACTATTCACGTAAAAATTAAATTTTCGTTTTTTTAGTCAAAATATCTATTATGGATACTAGCTTTGATTTTATCCATGTTTTGATCATTCTTGAATTTTACTCCACTATGATTATTTATGAGGTATTTTGGATATGGAATAAATGAAATACGAATCCTTAATATTTATTCTTTTGTTTCACCGGATTCGCTTTTCTTTAAAATATTTTTCATCATCCTCGGTCCTAAATGATGATATTATCTTGAATATCTTTGGCATGTAGTGCAAAGATGAATGATTTTCTGATGAATATCTTTGGTCCGTAGTGCATAGATGAACAGGTGTTTAGATGAACATGACCAACTGATGAATATATTTGGCCTGTAGTGCAAAGATGAATATTTAATTCTAGATATACTTTGATTGATGTTACAGGGATAAAATATCGACGATGAACTTTTAAATTCATATATAGAAGATAGTAGCTTGCATTCGCTACTTAACTCTTGTAATGAATTATTATTTTCGCTGCGAATATTGATTTAAAACAGGTTGTCTATTGTATTCTATTAGATTTTTTCCTGTTGAAGACTAACGATAATTTGTTCTATGTTATCTTAGTCATAATATTCTTTATTGGGCTAGTTGAGCTCACCCTTTTCTTTTTGTTCCATTTTTCTTCTCAGGAGGCGAGAATGTAGCGAGTACTAGTCGGGGTATGGAATGAAGGTTCTAGGAAGTTGTTTTAGTAGTCCTCACCATTTTTGTAAAATATTGTACCGATAATTGTAATGAGGACTTATTTAGGTATGAATGTGACGCCCCCAAAATAGGTATACATCACCTATTCTGAGTCGCTAAATACATGGTATAGAATACAAATACAATATTAAATATACAACATAAGCTATGAGTTTTAATACAATTATTGTCTTCTAGACAGTATTCAAACTCAAAATAAGTCATCAATACATTTATTATCACACTATTTTATAGAATAGTGAGGACTACTAATGCTATCATCTGGACCGTCACTCTGCACTCTCGACTAGTCCTCTCGCTACGTTCTCATTTCCAAAGAGAACAATGAAAGCAAAAGGGTGAGCTCAACTAGCCCAATAAGAAATATTATGACCAAGATAATGCAGAATAAATTATCGTTAGCCTTCAACAGTGTTAAACTGATACAATATAACAAACATCAAGTTTAATTGCAGTGGAACAAGCAATCCATTAGAAGAGTCAAGTAGAGAATAAAATCTACTATCTTCTATGATTTAAAAGGGTTTTCAATACTTTTATCGCTGAGACTCAGCTTAATAAATAATCCACATCATCCCTGCACTACGGCCAAGGATATTCATTAGTATCACAACCAAAAATTGTCCATGCACTACGGGCCAAGGATATTCGTATTTTCATCAATGGTCATGATCATGCCAACAACTGTCCATCAACGCTCTACGAGCCAATGAGGATTTTACCACATCATTTGTAACATTACAGTCATGATTATACCGAATGATCCCTAGTCATAATCATACCAAGTCCATCTATGCACTACAGGCCACAGATGACTTTCAACACAATATAAACATAAGGATGATGACAATGATATAGGAATTCAATAAAACAAGTTCAAAAATTAATTTATCTAGGAACCAATAACGTCCAAATTGTCAACATGATACTGCTTTGTAGAGTAAAATTCAAGAATGCTCAGAAGAATATTTCCTTGAAAAGATACTGGATGAAGCGCAAATATCAAGGATATTCCACTAATTTCATGGAGTATAAAAGCCAAAACTTTAACCAACTGAGTATAATAAATAATGGAATAACAAAAGAATTCACCAACCATGCGATGAATCGCACGCATGGAGTTATTCCAATAGAATAATAAATAATGGAACCGGTGTCATGCGTAAGCGCCTTAACGCACGCGGTGATATTCCAATGTAATACTAAATAATGGAACCAATCAAATGCGTAAAAGCACAGATGTGGATGTTCCAACGGAATGATAAATAATGGAACCAGGTCATACGTATAGCACATACAGGATGTTCCAATAGAATGATAAAGAATGAAATAATAGAAGAATTTCACCAAGTATAGGGTAGTCCGCGTATACAGGTTATTCCAACAGAATAATAAAGAATGGAATAACAGAAATTCTCTTCATGAATACAAAAGAAATAACACCCCTTACATTAGTAGGAGATTGAATACTGCAGTAGTGTAGTAAAAGAATACTCTTCTTCTTTCTCTCTTATTCTCTTTCTATAGCTTGAATGAATTCGTGAAAAATAATGAAGAACTAGGCCTCTATTTATAGAAGATTTCTAGCTTAGCACTTGCAATGTGAAAAGACAAGTGGCTTTACGACTGGTGCTGTGAAAAGAAAAGTGGTTTGACGCCTGTAATGTGAAACACCAAGTGGTTTGGCGCCTGTAATGTGAAACACCAAGTGGTCTGACGCCTGTAATGTGAAACGACAATTGGTTCGACGCCTGTAATGTGAAACGACCATTGGTTCGACGCCTGTAATGTGAAACGACAATTGGTTCGACACCTATAATATGAAACGACAATTGGTTCGACGCCTGTAATATGAAACGGCAAGTGGTTTGACGTCTGGTAAAGGTAATTACTATTGGCAAAAGAGACTCTTAGATGATGACATATGGGCCCCCATAGAATAACCAAACTTACCACAAGCGTCTCATAATAGACTCTTTATATACATCAAGGATTGAATAAATATTACCACAAATCATTTTATTTTTAATCAACACATATTTAATCTTTCAACAATTATTAATCATTAATATTATAACTTGCCGTCTCAATTATTGATTTAATAATATAATATATTATACATGATAATACTATAACAATAATTGAATCAATAATATAAGAGATATGATCGTGGCAATTATTGTAGCAATAATTAAGTACAACCGGTGGTGACTTCTCACGTAAGCATCAATAATCAATACGGTGTCTTGCTACCTCGACCCAGCGTATCTTTGTACCTTTATTACCGGGTATTTCAACAGTTAACGGTAAAACTTCCGCCGTTAATTTTATAAAAAGATAATTTTGTCGTTATCTAACTCCGACAATAATTCTGTTATGGAGTCCACCAATGATTGTGTCATCGTGCGAATATTCCCCGAGCAAACGAATATTTTATAACAACTTGCTTACTTTGCAAAATTTATAAATATTACCCACAACTATAACATTATATCAAATCCACACCATAATATTCAAAAATGATATATAGAGAAAATTAATCTTTATTCATAAAAGTTGGGGTCTTACAATGAATATTGTCTAGATGGCAATAGTTGTATTTAAACTCACAGTTGTTATGTTGTATTAATAAATTTGTAGCTGTTTCTGTACCATGTTATTGGCGACTCAAAATGGGTGTTGTATACCTATTTTGGGGCATCACTGATTAATATCGAGAGCTTAGGGATATGATCTCCGGCGGAGATCGGGAATAGAACTAGGAGGGATGAGCGAGTAAATCATTCGCTAGTGTGTCCTACCTAAGCTTATTTGTTGGTCGGTCATAATATAGGGATATTATGTGATATGTTAATTTGTTAAATTAACCCTTGTTTTATAAGCGATGTTGAGAATGTCGACTAAGAATGTTAACAGTGGAGTAAATGAGACCGTGGAGACACCTTCGCTCACCAATGAGGAGAACGTGCAACAGACTGGCAATGTTCCTCCAGTAAATAACACCACTGAGCAGACGATGAACGATGAGATGTTTAGAAGCTTTTTGCGGTTCATGCAAAACCAGACGAAGGAGATTCCAGTTCAAAATATAGGAAGAAACAATGGCAACGCACAGTTGGTCACAGCCAAGCAGTTCAAATAGTTGGGATCACCAGAATTCTGGGGAAAGTCGGATCCGATTAAGGCGGAGATGTGGGTCAAGCAAATTACCAAGATATTCGATGTCTTGGGATGCACAGAGGAATAGAAAGTTCCATTCGCCACTTTTATGTTCCGTAATGAGGCAGACATGGTGGGAATTTGTGAAGTTGTACCCATCCACCCGCCATTTCGATGTCTTGGGAGACATTTCAGAAACTGTTCAATGACAAATACTTTCCTGAAAGTGTTCGTCATATGAAGGAGGTAGAGTTTATTAGATTGGAACAAAACAACATGACGGTGTCCCAGTACGAGGCGAAGTTCGTGGAGTTATCCAGGTTTGCACCTCATTTGGTGGAGAATGAGGAACGTATGACGCGAATGTTTCTGAGAGGTTTGAAACCCGGCATACGTCAATATTTCATTTCTCATAAATTTTCTCTCTATTCAGATGTTGTCAACAGGGCTCAATTATTAGAGCGAGATAACGATTACGATCAAAGGAGGGACCACAACCAGGATCATACTGGTGACAGCAGTCATCAGAACAACGATAACCAGCGGAGAAAGAAGAATATGGACAAGAGCTGCAACCACACTGGTGGTAATCATGGCCATGAGAATAGAAGAAGCGAGTCGGGAGGAGATTTTAAAAGAGAGATTCAACAATGATAATGTGAAGGCGTCGGCACCAAAGAAAGAATGGTTCTAAGGAGGAGAACGACGACCACCGGTCAGTATCTTTATAAATATGGAAAAGAGGGACATATTAGCCCAAACTGTCCACAACAGTTCAAGGTATGCTATAATTATAGAAATGAAGGACATATCGCTCGAGATTGTACTGTAGCGAAACCAAGTCCAGTGGGGATGGTGACTCAAAAGGCTGTCCCAGAAAAGTCAAACTCAACAGTTCCTGGAAGAGCATTTGTCGTGACTGGTCAACATGCGAGGAACCCAAACGAGGTGATCACGGGTAAGCTAATCATAAATTCATGCAAAGTTTATACATTACTAGATACCGGTGCTACCCATTCATTTATCTCTCCTGCTTGTGCTCAACGTTTAAATTTGACTCCGGAGAAATTAGACTTTGACCTATCTATGGAAACTCCGTTAGGAGAAACTTTCATCACATCCACTGTTTATAAATCTTGTTTGATCCAAGTTGGCACCATCACCTTACCTGTTGACCTTATCTCTTTAAATATATTTGCATTTGACGTGATTTTAGAGATTGATTGGTTAAC
Organism: Panax quinquefolius; assembly: GCA_020205615.1. Classification (NCBI taxonomy): domain Eukaryota; kingdom Viridiplantae; phylum Streptophyta; class Magnoliopsida; order Apiales; family Araliaceae; genus Panax; species Panax quinquefolius. The sequence goes on along the minus strand of CM035174.1, from coordinate 80,568,880 downwards.
TACTCATCATGCCAAAATTGATTATTTTCGTAAGGTTGTTAGTTTTAATATTCCTAACCAACCTGTTGTGCGAATTCAAGCAACTAAGCCATTAAAATCAATCACTGTTATATCAAGCCATAAAGCCATTCGTTTATTAAAAAATGGATGTCAAGCTTTCTTAGCCCATGTTATGGATTTGAATAAAGACACGTCAGATTTGAATAATATTCCTGTTGTTAGTAACTTTCCTGACGTATTTCCTGAAGAACTTCCCGGTCTACCTGTGACGCCCCCAAAATTAGGTATACATCACCCATCTTGGGTCACCACTTACATGGTACAGAAATTAAATACAACTTAATACATAAACTGTGAGTTTAAATACAAATATCGTCTACTAGATATTATACAAACTCAAAAATGAGTCCTCATTACAATTATTATCACACTATTTCACAGAATAGTGAGGACTACTAATCTATCTTCAGGACCATCACTGTTTCCCAGACTCGTCCCAAATATATTCTCATTTCACGAAGAAACGGTGAAAGAAAGGGTGAGCTCAACTAGCCCAAAGAAGAAATATTATGACTAAGATAATGCGAGAATAACTTATCATTAGTCTTCAACAATGTTAAACCGATAAAATACAATAGACAACCGGTTTAATCAAGTGAATATCTGATCCATTAAAAGAGTCAAGTAGAAAATAAAGTCTACTATCTTTTAGGTTTTAAAGATTTTTCATCATCATTATATATTTGAGACTCGACTTTAATAAATATTCCACATCATCGAATCACCCCCGCACTACTGGCCAAGGATATTCTTTAGTATCACGACCACAATTATTCATGCCTTCTACTGGGCGAGAATATTTGTGTATTCATTAATGGTCATGATCATGCCAACAATCATCCATCAATGCACTACTACCAATCGAGGATTTTACCACATCATTTGTAACATTACGGTCATGATTACACCGGATAGTCTCTCGGTCATAATCATACCAAGTCCATCTACGCACTACGGTGCCATGATGACTTTAAAAAAATAAACATGAGGATGATGACAATGATATAAGAATTCAATAAAACAAGTTCAAGAATTATTTTATCCAGAAATTATTAACGTCCAAATTAGTAAAATTCAAGAATGATCGGAAGAATATTTCCATGAAAAGATATCTTTGGATGAAACGCAAATATCAAGGATATTCTACTAATTTCATGGAGTATAGAAGTCAAAGTTTTAACCAATTTGGGTATAATAAAGAATGGAATAACAAAAGAAATCACCATGCATGCGATGAATCGCATTGCATGAGTTATTCCAATAGAATAATAAATAACGGAACCGTGTCGGGTGAAATTCACAATTAAGCGGGATATTCCAATGAATAATAAAGATGGAACCGGATCCGGTGTAAAACACATGATAGGATATTCCGAATAATAATAAAGATTTGAACCGTGTCCTGTAAAACACACGCAGTGAGGATGTTCCAATGAGAATAATAAAGATTTTAACCGAGTCCGGTGTACACACATGCACGTGATGTTCCAACGAGAATAATAAAAAGATTTAACCAGTCCGTGTAAAAACACATGAGCGAGGATGTTCCAATGAATAATAGAAGAATGTCACCAAGTATAGGGTAAAACCACAGCATATCAAAGTTATTCCAATGTAATAATAATAATGGAATAACAATGCTTCTCTTCATGAATAAGAAAGAATAACACCCTTACATTTGGTAGGAGATTGAATCTTGCGCAAATGTTAGTGTAGTAACAAAATACTCTTCTTCTTTCTCTCTTATTCTCTCTATACTTTCTCTCTCTATAGCTTGAATGAATTCATGAAAAATAATGAAGCCCTAGGCCTCTATTTATAGAAGATTTCTAGCTTAGCACTTTGCTGCCGTGTGAAAAAGCGAGTGGCTCGACGAATTGGTTTGACGCTTTGTAATGTGAAAAACGACAAGTGGTTCGGCGCCTTTAATGTGTAAACGACAAGTGGTTCGACGTCTGGTAAAGGTAATTACTATTAACGGTAAAATACTATTGACGGTAAATACTATTCACAAGGGTAATTACTATTGACGAAGGTAATTACTATTAATGAAGGTAAATACTATTCACAAGGGTAATTACTTATTGACGAAGGTAATTACTATTGATGAAGAGACTCTTAGATGATGACATATGAGCCCCCCCATAAATAATCAAACTTACCACAAATCATTTTTTTTCATCAACACATATTTAATCTTTCAACAATTATTAATCATTTATAACTTATCGTCTCAATTATTGATTTAATACAATAACATATTATACGATGATGAATCTTTGTGACAATAATTGAATCAATAATATAAGAGATATGATGCAAAGAATTATTGTAGCAAGATAATTGAGCATAGGTGATGACTTCTCACGTAAGCATCAATAATCAATACTGTAGTGCTACTATGCAACTACGCCAGACATCGCACTTTTTACCACCGGGTAGTTCAACGGTTTTAACGGTAACACCTCCGTAGTTATTTTTATAAAATATTTTTGTCGTTTTCTCAATCCGACAATAATTACATTGTGGGGGTCCACCAATGATTGAGCCATTATCACGAATATTCCCTAACAAAAAGAATATTCCCAGACCAAACGAATATTTTATAACAACTTGCATACTTTGCAAAATTTATAAATATTACCCACAACTATAACATTATATCAAATTTATTCCATAATATTCAAAAATAATATTTATAGAAAATTCATCTTTATTTATAAAAGTTGGGGTCTTACAACCTCCCTTCTTATGAAATTTAGCCCTCGAAATTAGAGGTGCGATACTGGTATGTCAAGAGGTAAGGATACTTTGATTTCATTTGATTCTAACTCCCAAGTCATTTCCTCAACATCGTGGTTCCTCCCACAAAACTTTGACTTGAGGTATAACCTTAGAGCGTAGAATATGTTCCTTCTTATCCAAAATTTGAGCAGAACCTCTTCATACGTCCAAATCTTCCGCTATTTCGTCCGGTTCTAACTCAATAATATGGTTGGGTCTTTCACATATTTATGTAACATAGATATGTGAAAACGCGTTATGAACACGAGACATATTTAGCGGTAAAAGCGAGTCTATAGGCCGCGTTCCTACTCGATCGAGGATTAAAATGGACCGATGAATCGAGGATTAAGTTTTCCTCTCTTTCCAAATCTTGTAACTCCTTTCCATGGAGCAACTCTTAACAACACATGATCTCCTATATCGAATTCCACGTCCTTTCGATGAAGATCGGCATAACTCTTTTATCGATTTTGTGAGGTTTTTATACGTTGTTGGATCGTTTGAATCTTTTCCGTAGTCATACGTACCAACTCCGGTTCCCAACAACGTTGCTTCACCCTCCTCATCCCAAAGATACTGAGAACGACACTTTCTTCCATACAACGCTTGAATGGAGCCATGCCAATACTTGCTTGATAAGCTGTTGTTGTAGGAAAACTCCACCAATGGTAAGAACTTGTCCCAACTCCCTTGAAATCAAGGACACAGAGTCTTAATAAATCTTGAGTTTGAATAGTCCTCTCCGATTGTCCGTCCGTCTCGAGGATGATATCTTAGAGCTAAATCGTAAGTCTGTGCCCATAGCTTTTTGCAAACTAACCCAAAATCGTGAAGTGAATCTTGGGTCTCGATCGAAACTATGGATACTGGCATACCATGCGATCTTACAATCTCGTTTATGTACATCTGAGCAAAGACGTTCAAGTGTATAAGTTTCTCGTGTCGGTGAAAAATGGCGCGACTTGGTCAATCTATCAACAATGACCCAAATCGCATCAATGCCTTGAGAAACCTTAGGAAGGCCGGTAAATAAAATCCATGGTAATGTGCTCCCACTTCCATTCTGGAATTTCAAGTGGTTCTTGATGGACCTTGTGGTATTTGATGCTCGCTTTAACTTCGTTGACAAGTTAAACACCTTGAGATAAACAACGCTATCTCTCTCTTCATATTGTTCCACCAAAATGTATGACAAATATCATGATACATTTTGGTACTCCTGAGATGGATTGCAAATGGTGTGTTGTGCGCCTCCATCATGATATTATACTTTAAATCGTATCGTTAGGAACACAAAGTCCAGAGTTGACTCGAAGTATTCCTTCTTCATCGATTCTTGCTTCCGGATAGCACCTTCTTTTGCACTTTCTTCCTCATACGCATCGACTCCGTGTCAGTAGCTTGCGAGCGACTTTAACTTTATCGATTAAAGTCGGTTCTACTTTCAGTATACTCGCTATCATCACATCCGTCCACAGAGTCTTTAACTCTATCTCCATCCTTTGCAAGTCACACAAAATGGGCCTTTGCGTTGACAATATCGCACTCGTACTTGCATATGATTTTCTACTCAATGCGTTAGCTACCACGTTCGCTTTTCCAGGATGGTATTGGATGGTATGATCATAATCTTTCAACAGTTCAAGCCAACGTCGTTGTCGGATGTTGAGTTCCTTTTGAGTGAAGAAATATTTGAGGCTTTTATGATCCGTAAAGATCTCCACTTTCTCCCCATACAAGGAATGCCTCCAAATTTTAAGTGCAAAGACAACAGCTGCCAACTCTAGATCATGAGTAGGATAATTCCTCTCATATTCTTTAAGTTGTCGCGAGGCATAGGCTATAACTTTTCCATGTTGCATAAGAACACATCCCAACCCTTTGCTCAAGCATCATCATGAGATGACAAATCCTCCGAGCCGCGGATGGTATTGTTGTTAGACAGGTCTTTGAAATAAGTCTCCTCTTGAGTTCCCGAAAACTCTTCTCACATTCTTCGCTCCAACCAAACTTTGTATCTTTCCGAGTCAATGAGTCGATGGAGTAGCGATTCGAGAAAATCCTTCCACGAATCTCCGATAATAACCAAATTAAACCGAGAAAGCTACGTGCTTTTCATGATTTATTTAGGTTGTTCCCACTTTGAATAGCTTCAATCTTTCTTTGGGTCAACGGATATTCCATGACTTGATACCACGTGCCCAAGGAATGCTACTTCTTCAAGCGAACTCGCATTTCTTGACTTGGCATAAAGCTTATATTCACGAAGCTTTTGGAGTGTCGACCTCAAGTGTTGCTCATGATCTTCACGGCTTTTGGAATAAATAAGGATGTCATCAATAAAGACGACCACAAAGTGATCTAAATATTCCTTGAATACTCGGTTCATCATATCCATGAAGGCGGCGGGAGCATTAGTCGATCCAAAGGACATGACTAGAATTCATAATGCCCGTCTGGGAGTTCTGAAAGCCGTCTTTGGAATGTCGGTGGTTCTAATCTTCAATTGGTGATATCCGGACGAAGATCAATCTTTGAAAAGAATTTGGCTCCTTGCAATTGGGTCAAACAGGTCATCAATACGTGGCAATGGATACCTATTTTTAATGGTGACATGATTCAACTCCAGATAATCAATACAAAGTCGCATACTCCCATCTTTCTTCTTCACGAATAGAATAGCGGCACCCCAAGGAGAAGTACTAGGACGAATAAAGCCAATGTCTAACAATTCCTGCGATTGGGTCTTTAACTCCTCGAAGTTCAATAGAGCCATTCGATATGGGGCTTTGGAAATAGGTTTTGTCTGGGTTCAAGGTCGATACAAAATTCAATTTCACGCCTCTGGGGTAGGCCAGAAGTTCTTCGAGAATACGTCGGAAATTTATTAACAATAGGAATATCGTTTAAAATCGACGTATTTTTATTTAAATCTATGACATGAGCTAAGAAAGCTTGACATCCGTTTTTCAATAAATGAATAGCTTTATGGCTTGAGATGACCGTGATTGATTTTAATGGTTTGGTCGTTTGAATTCGCATAATAGGTTGATTAGGAATATGAAAGCTAACAACCTTACGAAAACAATCAATTTTTGCATGATAAGTAGTTAACCAATCAATCCTAGAATCACGTCAAATCTGCAAGTATTTTAATGAAATAAGATCGACGAAGTAATGTGAGGGTGCACCGATTTGAACCAAACAAGACTTATAAACGGTAGATGTAATGAAGGTTTCTCCCAACGGAGTTTCCACAGATAAGTCAAAGTCTAATTTCTCCGAAGTCAAATTTAATCGATGAGTGCAAGTAGGAGAAATAAAAGAATGTGTAGAACCGGTATCAAATAAAGTATAGACTTCATTAGAGTTTATGATAAGCTTACCCGTGATGACCTCATTCGGATTCCTTGCTCTTTGGGAGGTCACACCAAACGCTTCTCCCTTACCTTCTAGGTTTTGAATTTTCCGGGATGGCCTTTGGTGCCTCCATCCTAGGCTGAATTTGTCTTGATGGCGACAAAATCGAGCTAAGTGACCTTCTCTTCCACAATTATAACATGCTTTGGACGGCATAGCGCAGTTTGGACTGATGTGTCCCTCTCCTCCGCATTTGAAGCATATGATAGGTGGTCTTTCTCCTTCCTTAACAATGGGTCTTTGGTCTTTGCGTCTTTCCACCATTGTTGAATCTCCGTTTCTTGAAATGTCCATTCTTATTGTTTTGGCCTCGATTACCACCGAAGTGGTTACCATATCTGGCTCATTGATTCCCTCACGCTTGTTGTCACCGCTTGATGACTACTCTCATTGGTATTATCATTTCTTGGTTTTGCTCTCTTTTAGTTGTGTTGACTCATTATCGCATTCCACTAATCGAGCCCTATTTACAACATCTGAATACAAACACGGTTTATGAGAAATAAGATGTTGACGTATCTCGGCTTCAAACTTCTTAAAAACATTAGCGCCATTCTCTCTTCATTATCCACCAGTGGGACGTTGAAAGTGATAACTCATAAATTTTTGCCTCGTATTGCGACACGGTCGTATTGTTTTGTTCGAACTTGATAAATTCCACCTCTTTCATGTGGCGAATACTTTCGGAAAGTATTTGTCGTTGAACGACTCTCTGGAACTTCTCCCAAGATATCTTGATCTGACAAAGAAGTTGAGTACGTTTTATCGATTCCACGATGAATCCGCCTCTCGCGCATAACATAAAAGCGTGAAGGAACCTTTTGCTCCTCGGAGCATCCCAAGACATCAAATATCTTGGTAATCTGCTTTATCCACGCTTCGCCGAAGTGGTTTTGGCTCTCCCTTAAACTCCGGTGGTCCCAGCTCCTTGAATTGTTTAGCGGTGACGGCCGAGAGTTTCCGTGTTTCCACCTATGTTTTGGGATGAGTCGCTCTCTACTTTCTTTGTTGCATAAATTACATAAAGCCTCTGAACATTTGATCATTCATCATTTGGTCGGTGTTGTTGTTTGCATGAGGATTATCGCCTTCGGATGCACATTATCCACGATTATTGATATGTGGTGAATCAACGATCGCTGCGCTCCATTCTATTCTCAACATTCTCGGATGTCATTTTCGAGATCTCGCCACAAAACAAAAGGTTAATTGACATGTAACAAATTATCCTATCTTACCAACCAATAAAATAAACACATAAACTTAGGTAGGTCATATCTAGCGAAGGTATTCCCGTCTCTCCCTCCTAGTACTATTCTCACATCTTAGCCGGGGATCATATCCTAAGCTACGATACTAACCGTGGCGCCCCCAAAATTAGGTATACATCACCCATCTTGGGTCACCACTTCATGGTACGAAATTAAATACAACTTAATACATAAACCGTGAGTTTAAATACAAATATCGTCTACTAGATATTATACTGAACTCAAAATGAGTCCTCATTACAATTATTATCACACTATTTCACGAGAATAGTGAGGACTACTAATGCTATCTTCGGGACCATCACTCGTTTCCCACTTCGTCCCGGTATATTCTCATTTCACGAAGAGAACGGTGAAAGAAAGGGTGAGCTCAACTAGCCCAAAGATGAAAATATTATGACTAAGATAATGCGAATAACTTATCATTAGTCTTCAACAATGTTAAACGATAAAATACAATAGACAACCGGTTTAAGCTGCGGTGAATATCTGATCCATTAAAAGAGTCAGTAGAAAATAAAGTCTACTATCTTTTAGGTTTTAAAAGTTTTTTCATCAACATTATAAATGAGACTCGACTTTAATAAATATTCCACATCATCGAATCACCCCTCGCTTTTCTGGCCAGGATATTCTTTAGTATCACGACCACAATTATTCATGCACTACGGGCGAAGAATATTTGTGTATTCATTAATGGTCATGATCATGCCAACAATCGTCCATCAATGCACTTCTGACCATTTGAGGATTTTTACCACATCATTTGTAACATTACGGTCGTGATTACACCGAATAGTCTCTGTCATAATCATACCAAGTCCATCTACGCACTACAGCCACGGATGACTTTAAAAAAAATAAACATGAGGATGATGACAATGATATAAGAATTCAATAAAACAAGTTCAAAATTATTTTATCCGAAATTATTAACGTCCAAATTAGTAAAATTCAAGAATGATCGGAAGAATATTTCCATGAAAAGATCTTTGGATGAAACGCAAATATCAAGGATATTCTACTAATTTCATGGAGTATAGAAGTCAAAGTTTTAACCAACTGGGTATAATAAAGAATGGAATAACAAAAGAAATCACCATGCATGCGATAGAGCGCGCAGACGAGTTATTCCAATGAATAATAAATAACGGAACCGAGTCGGTGAAATTACACAAGCGGGATGTTCCAACGAATAATAAAGATGGAACCGGATCCGGTGTAAAACACACGATAGGATATTCAAATGAGAATAATAAAGATTTTAACCGAGTCCTGTGTAAAACACACACGCATGGGATGTTCCAACGAGAATAATAAAAAAGCGGAACCGGTCGGTGTAAAACACACGCATGTGGATGTTCCAATGAGAATAATAGAAGAATGTCACCAAGTATAGGTAAACCATATACGAGTTATTCCAACAGAATAATAAGCAATGGAATAACAACAGTTCTCTTCATGAATAAGAAAGAATAACACCCCTTACATTTGGTAGGAGATTGAATACTGCAGCAGTGTAGTAACAAAATATTCTTCTTCTTTCTCTCTTATTCTCTCTATACTTTCTCTCTCTATAGCTTGAATGAATTAAGTGAAAATAATGAAGCCCTAGGCCTCTATTTATAGAAGATTTCTAGCTTAGCTTTTCTTGAGTGTGAAAAGGCAAGTGGCTGGACGAATTGGTTTGGCGCTTTGTAATGTGAAACGACAAGTGGTTCGGCGCTTTAATATGAAACGACAAGTGGTTCGACGTCAAAGTAAAGGTAATTACTATTAACGAAGGTAAATACTATTGACGAAGGTAAATACTATTCACAAGGGTAATTCTATTGTGAAGGTAATTACTATTGACAAAGGTAAATACTATTCACAAGGGTAATTACTATTGATGAAGGTAATTACTATTGACGAAGAGACTCTTAGATGATGACATATGAGCCCCCCATAAAATAATCAAACTTACCACAAATCATTTTTTTTTTCATCAACACATATTTAATCTTTCAACAATTATTAATCATTTATAACTTGTCGTCTCAATTATTGATTTAATCTTATAACATATTATACGATGATCTTGTGACAATAATTGAATCAATAATATAAGAGATATGATCGTGAATTCTTTGTAGTAATAATTGAGCGTAGGAGTGACTTCTCACGTAAGCATCAATAATCAATCTGGTAGTGTTACTATGCTGAACTCTGGCAGATTCTTGTACTTTTACCACCGGGTAGTTCAACGGTTTTAACGGTAACACCTCCGTAGTTATTTTTATAAAATATTTTTGTCGTTTTCTCGATCCGAAATGATAATTACATTAATGGTTCCACCAATGATTGAGTCGTTATGCGAATATTCCCTAACAAAAAGAATATTCCCAGACCAAACGAATATTTTATAACAACTTGCATACTTTGCAAAATTTATAAATATTACCTACAACTATAACATTATATCAAATTTATTCCATAATATTCAAAAATAATATTTATAGAAAAATTCATCTTTATTTATAAAAGCTGGGGTCTTACACTACCCCCGAAACGTGAAGTTGAATTCTTTATTGATCTTGAACTTGGTACAAAGCCCATTTCTAAAACCCCATATCGAATGGCTCCTATTGAACTTCAGGAGTTAAAGGTCTAACTACAGGAGTTATTGGACATCGATTTTATTCGTCCTAGTACATCTCTTGGTGATTTGCTTTATCCATGCTTCCGCCTTAAATAGTTTTGGCTCTCCAATAAACTCCGGTGGTCCCAACTCCTTGAACTGTTTAGCGGTGGCCGTCCGAGAGTTTCTTGTGTTTACACCTGCATTTTGAACAGGAGCCGCTCTCGCCTGATGTTGCATGAAGCCTCGGAACATCCATCGTTCATCATTTGGTTAGTGTTGTTGTTTGCATGAGGATTGTCGCCTTCCTGATGCACGTTGTCCTGTTATTGATCTGCGGAGACTCAAGGGTCTCCTGTGCTCAATTGATGTTCTCAACATTCTCGGATGCCATTTTTAAACACTGCAACAAAATAAGGGTTAATTGACATGCAACATATTATCACTATACTCTGACCGACCAATCAAATACCAAATAAACTTAGGTAGGTCATACTAGCGAAGGAATTCACCGTCTCTCCCCTCCTAGTTCTAGTCTCACATCTTAGCCAGGGATCATATCCCTAAGCTTTGATACCAACTGTGACTCCCCCAAAATTAGGTATTCGTCACCCATCTTGGGTCGCCACTTACATGGTACATAAATTCAAATACAACTTAATAATACAACTGTCGTGTACAATACGACAAAACATAAACTGTGAGTTTGAATACAAATATTGTCTACTAGAGATTATACAAACTCAAAAGGAGTCCTTATTACAATTATTATTACACTATTTCACGAAATAGTGAGGACTACTAATGCTATCATCGGCGTCACACTCCGTTCCTCGACTAGTCCTCGCTACGTTCTCATTTCTTGAAGAAACAATAAAAGTAAAAGGGTGAGCTCAACTAGCCCAGTAGGAAATATTATGACTAAGATAATGCAGAATATATTATCGTTAGCCTTCAACAGTGTTAAACTGATACAATATGACAACCATCAAGTTTAACTGCAGCAGAACAAACAATCCATAAAAAGAGTCAAGTAGAGAATAAAATCTAATATCTTTTATGATTTAAAAGGTTTTTCATCACTTTTATCGCTGGGACTCAGCTTAATAAATAATTCACATCATCGAATCACCCTTGCACTACGGCCAAGGATATTCTTTAGTATCACGACCACAATTATCCATGCACTATGGGCCAAGAATATTTGTGTATTCAATAATGGTCATGATCATGCCAACAAGCGTCCATCAATGCACTACGGGCGATGAGGACTTTTACCACATCATTTGTAACATTACGGTCGTGATTACACCGAATAATCCACAGCCATAATCATACCAAGTCCATCTATGCACTATAGGCCACGGATGACTTTCAACAAAATATAAACATGAGGATGATACAATGATATAAGAATTGATAAAACAAGTTCAAAATTATTTTATCCGAGGATCTAATAACATCAAATTATCAAACATGATCTTGCTTTGTAGAATAAAATTCAAGAATGCTCGGAAGAATATTTCCATGAAAAGATCTTTGGATGAAGCGCAAATATCGAGGATATTCCACTAATTTCATGGAGTATAGAAGGTAAAACTTTAACCAACCGAGTATAATAAGGAATGGAATAAAAAAGAAATCACCGGCGTGCGATAGGCCATGCGCGGGAGTTATTCCAACGAATAATAAATAACGGAATCGGTCCCACGTAAAAGCGCTTACAGACATGATATTCAAAAGAGAATAATAAAAGGCGAAATCGAATCCGGCGTAAAAGCACGACGGGATATTTCAACGAGAATAATAAAAAGCGGAACCCGGTCCCAAAACGTAGAACGCATGTGAGCAGGATGTTCCAATGAAATGATAAAGAATGGAACAACAAAAGAATTTCACCAAGTATAAGGTAGCCACATTATCTGAGTTATTCAACGGAATAATAAAGAATGGAATAACGAAGTTCTCTTCATAGATAAGAAAGAAATAATACTCCCTACCTTTAGAAAAAAACTGGATCTTTGAAATAGTGAGGTAGTAGACTTCTTCTTCTTTCTATAATTTCTCTCTATAATAATCGCTTCTAAAAGCTTTTGTGAATTGGTGAGAAATGAAGGAAGAATGAGCTTCTATTTAGTAGAAAAATATAGTTTAGATAATTGCACATTTTGGGGCTCGAAAATTATAGTCTGATACCTCGACTTTTCTTTCATTTATAATTTAGTCCTGCAAGTATTATCAATCTTGCACCAACTCCACTAATAGTAAATAATGTGAATCAATAGTTCAATCATGTGAATCAATAGTATAATCATGTGAAAAATCTGAATTTCGATTATAGTACCTCCATACATACCTCCATTTTTAATTTAGTCATGCAAGTATTATCAATCTTTTTGACTCTAATAATAGTAACAAGAATCAAACAATAGTATACACATGTGAACAAATAGTTATAATCATGTGAAATAATAGCAATCAATTGCTCATTTATCCAGATTAAATACTGGATTGGTCAATATAACCTCCAGGACATCAATTATTATCGAAATAATTGTCGATTTTCACTAACACAAATAATTCCAACACAATGAAACCATTTTTATCAAAAATATAAATTTTGAAATTTTGAAGTTTGACTTTACCCAAAAAAGTCAACTGTTGACTTTTTGACCAAATAGTGAATCCCAGAAAATTTTGTGTTTATAGACTATTTGTAATACCCAGTAAAATAATAAATAAATAAATAACATTTAAATGCATATTTTAATTTTTCTAATTGGACTTAAATCTTTTATTTGGGTCATCTAGTCATTTAAGTTATGTGGGCTAATAAATATTAATAAGAGATGAGTAATTAATTTAGTACAATTTGGGCCTTAAAAATTTATTTGGGTTTAATTTAATTAATTGTGGGTAATATTAATTTTATTATATTTAGGAGAATTAATAAGATAAATAATAAATATATATATACTAAAACCTAATAAAACATGAGATGCAAATCGGAAAAGAAAAAGAAGAAGCATGACCACCTCTTAGTATATTTAGGAGAGAAAGTGCGTCTTAGACTAGAAAAGGAACACGGGTTTGTTATGTTTTGTTGTTTCATTTTGTTACCTTCATATACCAATTGTTGTTTTGTTTTAATTTCTTTTAATTTACTGACTAAGAAATGCGAAATTGTTACATAACCTGGTGGTAAGGTCATCATATAAATAAAAGTGTGAATTGAAGTCTTTGATTATATTGCAATATGAACACCACGGTTTGGAACGGAGAAAACATTATATATATATATAAGGATTTTCTACATTAAATTGATAATTAAGATTTACATTATGGTCTTATATAGAATTATTTGGAAAATATAATTGAGAATTTACATGAAAATCATAATATGAGTAAAAAAAAAAAATTAATTCGTTACTTTTTAGCTTTATTATTAATGATGTTCATAACATATATATAAATTATATTTTAATAAGTATTTGGCTATGAACTTATAAATCGAAATTGGTAATTTAAATTGAAGCTATATATATTAATTTAATTTAATTAATTTTTGTCGGCATAGTTATAAAAGTTCTTATTAATAAATTAAATAATATTATGTTTATAATCTTGCTAGATTTGTAATAAAATTTATTTTATTATTCTATTATTAGATCGAGACGGAAGGAATTTAACAAACTATATTGGGATAATAAATTTGGGTATTACATTGCTTAATCCAGGTACGGATTCCGTACTCTTTCAGCGAAACTCTTTTGTTTTTGATTCGTTCGTTTCGTTATTCGTTTCAAAATTTAGTATTGTCTCTCATAATTGTCCCTTGTCAATTTATTGTGATAAATTTATTTTGACGTTACATTAGAATTCATATGTGTATTCTTTAGACTAGGGCATCATGTCTAAATTTTATTTTGATATTCATAGTGATGTACATGTTATTATTTTAGAGACGTGTGTTGATGATTAGATTCGATTTAACATGTATCGTTAGAACCCTTTGTGTTGATATTTTGTCGCATGTGTTGTGACATTATATTTTTTGTTAGAATACCATAGGGTATACGAGCTATATAACCACACAGTGGGGTACCACAGTGCATGTATCTCTCTTAACACCGAGGCATGACACCTTCTCGTGGCGGTGTGATCGATCCACGGCGTCTCCGTTTTGCGCTCCGATGGGAGTTGGCCATTTGGTGTTTTGTTGTGGGGAGGCGTATGGGTGACCCTAGTTTACGCTTACGCTTACATTATGCGGATTGGTGATGTTTGTGCCAAACACGCCTTCCGATTTTATACGTTGGATTCATGGTCGAATGTGTGTGACTTACTGTGTGGCATTATGTGATTTACTGTGTGGCATTATTTGACTTACTGTGTGGCAAGGTATATTCTATTTTGTTACGAGCTCGGTGTGAAATAACACCCGACCATTTGATTGACTTTACTATTTCGTTGTGTTAGTTTTATTCGTTTACGTTTGATTCATTTCATCTCATTTCATTTAAATTGAGTTAGTTATTTCGGTTCATTAATTGTATTCTATATCCGTCTTTGGGCATTTGGCTCATCTTTGTGTTTTTCTTCCGGAGTGTCGGGGGACCAAGGGCAAGTGTGACGAGAGCTTCCTTTAATCCAATAGTTTTGATATATTTTATTAAGTTTCAATACATTGATTTATTTAAAGTTGTAATAAGTATTTTAGATTGTGGATTGAGCCAGTGTGGCATTTATTATGGTTTGTCTTATGACATTGAATTATTATGAGATTATTCTTTTGTGGTTTAGAGCCCTGTGTTCTTCCTTAGTTTTGTTGTGTTATGAGTAACCTCTCTTTCTATTTTGGGAAGGGGGTGTTACACTATTTTTACTAATTTCGTCAATCCGGACTCAAATATCACGTCCGCGTCTCCAAATTCAACTCCGAAAAACATTCATTATTAATATTATAACTCACAATATTTAACAACGAGTGTCGTTCCCGGAAAGAGGGCTTTCGATAAGGATTTCTCCTATCATGGCGCCTTGATTAGGTGACCAAACCTCTCCTTGATGAACTTCTAGACATTGTAAATATTGCAATTTATAATATGAATAACTTTGTCGTCTCAAGTATTGATTTAATAAAAATATTTTATGCGAGATGATCTTTGTGACAATAATTGAATCAATAATATGAGAGATATGATGCATCAATTACTATAGCAATAATTGAGTATAAGCGGTGTGACTTCTCACGTAAGCATCAATAACCAATACAGGTGTGCTACTATGCAACCACGCGACATTCTTTGTACTTTTACTACCGGGTAGTTCAACAGTTTTAACAGGAATCTCTTCATACGTTAAATCTTCCTCTATCTCGTCTGGTTCTAATTCAATAATGTGGTTCGGGTCTTTCACATATTTACGTAATATAGATATATGAAAACGTTATGAACACGAGACATACTTAAGCGTGAAGCGCGAGTCTATAGGCCACGATTCTACTCGATCGAGGATTAAAATGGGCCAATGAATCGAGGATTGAGCTTTTCTCTCTTTTCAAATCTCGTAACTCCTTTCCATGGAGCAACACGTAACAACACATGATCTCCAATATTGAATTTCACGTCCTTTCGATGAAGATCATCATAACTCTTTTGTCGATCTTGTGAGGTTTTTATACGTTGTCGGATCGTTTGAATCTTTTCCGTATTCATACGTACCATATCTGGTCTTAACAACGTTGCTTCACCCACCTCATCCCAGTATACTGGAGAACGACACTTTCTTCCATACAACGCCTCAAATGGAGCCATGCCAATACTTGCTTGATAACTATTGTTGTAGGAAAACTCCACCAATGGTAAGAACTTGTCCCAACTTCCCTTAAAGTCAAGGACACAGAGTCTTAATAAATCTTCAAGAGTTTGAATAGTCCTTTCCGACTGCCCGTCCGTTTGAGGATGATATGCCGAACTAAATCGTAAATCCGTGCCCATAGTTTTTTGCAAACTAACCCAAAATCTTAAAGTGAATCTTGGCTCTCGATCAGAAACTATGGATACTAGCATACCATGCAATCTTACAATCTCGTTTATGCACATACTAGCAAGACGTTCAAATGTATAAGTTTCTCGTATCAGTAAGAAATGAGCAGACTTGGTTAATCTATCAACAATGACCCAAATTGCATTTATGCCTTGAGAAACCTTGGGAAGACCAGTAACGAAATCCATGGTAATGTGCTCCCACTTCCATTCTAGAATTTCAAGTGGTTGCAATGGACCTTTTGGCACTTGATGCTCCGCCTTGACTCGTTGACAAGTTAGACACCTTGAGATAAACCCCGTTATCTCTCTCTTCATATTGCTCCAACAAAATGTATGTCGAAGATCATGATACATTCTGGTACTCCCAAGATAGATTGCAAACGGTGTGTTGTGCGCCTCCATCATGATTTTATACTTTAAGTCAGAATCGTTAGGAACATAAAGTCTAGAGTTGACTCGAAGTATTCCTTCTTCGTCGATTCTTGCTTCCGAAATAGCACCTTCTTGCACTTTCTTCCTCATATGTGTCACCATGAGTCCGTAGCTTGGCGACTTTTTAACTTTATCGATTAAAGTCGGTTCCACTCGTATATTCGCCATCATCACATGGGTCCCGGGAGTCTTTAACTCTATTTTCATCCTTTCCAAGTCATACAAAATGGGCCTTTGCGTTGACAATGTTACACTTGTTCCCGCGTATGATCTTCTACTCAATGCATCAGCTACTACGTTCGCTTTTCCATGATGGTATTGGATGGTATGATCATAATCTTTCAACAACTCAAGCCATCGTCGTTGCCACATGTTGAGTTCCTTTTTAGTGAAGAAATATTTGAGGCTTTTATGATCCGTATAGATCTCCACCTTTTCTCCATACAGGTAATGCCTCCAAATCTTAAGCGCAAAAAACGACAAATTACCAACTCTAGATCATGAGTAGGATAATTCCTCTCATATTCTTTGAGTTGTCGTGAGGCATAGGCTATGACTTTCCCATGTTACATGAGAACACATCCTAACCCTTTGCCTGAAGCATAATTGTAGATGACAAATCCCTCCGAGCCAGATGGTATTGTCAGAACAGGTGCTGAAATAAGCCTCCTCTTGAGTTCTTGAAAACTCTTCTCACATTCCTCGCTCCAACCGAATTTTGTATCTTTTCGAGTCAGCTGAGTTAATGGAGTAGCGATTCGTGAAAACCCTTCTACGAATCTCCCTTAATAACCAGCTAAGCCGAGAAAGCATCGTACTTCGATCACTGACTTGGGTTGCTCCCAGCTTTGAATTGCTTCAATCTTTTCCGGGTCAACAGATATTCCATGATTTGATATTACGTGACCAAGGAATGCAACTTCCTCAAGCCAGAACTCGCATTTCTTCAACTTGGCATATAGTTTATTTTCACGAAGCTTTTGGAGTATCAGCCTCAAGTGTTGTTCATGGTCTTCGCGGGTTTTAGAGTATATGAGGATGTCATCAATAAAGACGACCACAAAGTGATCCAAATATTCCTTGAATACTCGGTTCATCATGTCTGTAAGACCCCAACTTTTTGAATGAAGATTAAATTTTCTCGAAATATATTTTTGAATTTTATGGTGTTGATTTGATATAATGTTATAGTTGTGGGTAATATTTACAAATTTTGCAAAGTATGCAAGTTGTTATATAATATTCGATTGGTCGGGGAATATTCGTTTTAACGAGAATATTCGTGCAATGACAGACAATCATTGGTGGACCCCCAACGGAATTATTATTTGGATTGAGAAAAGCGAAAAAATACTTTATGAAAATAACGACGAAGTTTTACGATTAACTTGTGAAACACACAGTTAAAAAAATGCGATGTCGTGTGGTTGCATAGTAGCACACGGTATTGATTATTGATGCTTACGTGAGAAGTCACTTCAGATTATACTCAATTATTGCTACAATAATTCTTTGCGTCATCATATCTATCATATTATTGATTCAATTATTGTCACAAGATCATCCGCATAAAATGTTTTTATTAAATCAATACTTGAGATGACAAAGTTATTCATATTATAAATTGCAATATTTACAATGTTTAGAAGTTACATCGAGGAGAGGTTTGGTCACCTAATTAACGACATGATAGGGAGAAATCCTTATTGGAAAGCCCCCTCTTTCTTGGGAACGACCTGGTTGTTAAAAATTGTGAGTTATAATATTAATAATGAATGTTGTTCGGAGTTGAATTTGGAGACGCGGACGTGATATTTGAGTCCTGAACGATTTAAATTTAGTAAAATAGTCTATAAACACAAAATTTTCCGGGATTCACTATTTGGTCAAAAAGTCAACAGTTGACTTTTTGGGAAAAGTCAAACTTCAAAATTTCAAAATTTATATTTTTGATAAAAATAATTTCATTGTGTTGGAATTATTTGTGTTAGTGAAAATCGACAATTATTTCGATTATAATCGATGATATGCCGAACTAAACGACAATTATTTAAAATATTTTCTCGAAATATATTTTTAAATATTATGGTGTGGATTTGATATAATGTTATAGTTGTGGGTAATATTTACAAATTTTGCAAAGTACGCAAGTTGTTATATAATATTCGATTGGTTGGGGAATATTCGTTTTAACGGGGAATATTCGTACAACAACAAGACAATCATTGGTGGACCCACAACGGAATTCTTGTCGATTGAGAAAACGACAAAAATACTTTCTGAAAATAACGACGAAAGTTTTACGATTAAAGCTGTTGAAACACACAGTGTTAAAAGTACGATGTCGTGTGGTTATATAGTAGCACACGGTATTGATTATTGATGCTTACGTGAGAAGTCACTCAGTTATACTCAATTATTGCTACAGTAATTGCTGCATCATATCTATTATATTATTGATTCAATTATTGTCACAGTATCATCTGCATAAAATATTTTTTATTAAATCAATACTTGAGGCGACAAAGTTATTCATATTATAAATTGCAATATTTTGATATGTCTAGAAGTTACATCGAGGAGAGGTTTGGTCACCTAATTGCGGCCAATAGGAGAAATCATTATTGAAAAGCCCCTCTTTCTGCGGAGCGACACACGGTTGTTAAATATTGTGAGTTATAATATTAATAATGAATATTGTTCGGAGTTGAATTTGGAGACGCGGACGTGATATTTGAGTCCGGAACGACGAAATTAGTAAAAATAGTCTATAAACACAAAATTTTTCGAGATTCACTATTTGGTCAAAAAGTCAACAGTTAACTTTTTTGGAAAAAGTCAAACTTCGAAATTTCAAAATTTATATTTTTGATAAAAATTGTTTCATTGTGTTGGAATTATTTGTGTTAGTAAAAATCGACAATTATTTCGATAATAATCGATGTCTGGAGGTTATATTGACGAATCGAATTTTAACCGGATAAATGAGCAATTGATTGCTATTATTTCACATGATTATAACTATTTATTCACATGTGTATACTATTGTTTCACATTCTTGTTACTATTAGGGGAGTTGGTGCAAGATTGATAATACTTGCATGACTAAATTAAAAATGAAGGTATAGATGGAGTCTTATCTTTGATTACATTATTTTCACATGATTATACTATTGATTCACATGATTGAACTATTGATTCACATTATTTACTATAAGGGGAGTTGGTGCAAGATTGATAATACTTACGAGGACTAAATTATAAATGAAAGAAAAGTTGGAGGTATTGTCTTTATAATTTTGAGCCCTAAAAGCGTGCAATTATCGAAACTATATTTTTCTATAAATAGAAGTTCATTCTCCCTTCATTTCTCACCAATTCACAAAAGCTTTAGAAGCGATTATTATAGAGAGAAATTATAGAAAGAAGAAGAAGTCTACTACCTCACTATTCCAAAGATCCGGTTTTTATAAAGGTAGGGAGTATTATTTCTTTCTTATCTATGAAGAGAACTTACATATTCCATTCTTTATTATTACATTGGAATAACTTTTGTACTGTGAGCTACCCTATACTTGGTGAAATTCTTTTGTTGTTCCATTCTTTATCATTCATTTGAACATCACATGCATCATGCGTTCTACGTCGGACTGGTTCCGTCTTTATTATTCTATTGAAATATCCACATGCATGCGTTTCTGACGGACTGATTCCGTCTTTATTATTACATTTGGAATATCACATACATGCTTTTTACTGTGGGACTGATTCCGTTATTTATTATTACATTGGAATAACCTACTGTCTCTTGTCTATCGCGTATCCGGTGATTTCTTTTTTATTCCATTCCTTATTATACTCAAATGGTTAAAGTTTTAACTTCTATACTCCATGAAATTAGTGGAATATCCTTGATATTTGCGCTTTCATCCAAAGATCTTTTCATGGAAATATTCTTCCGAGCATTCTTGAATTTTATTCTACAAAGCAGTATCATGTTTGACAATTTGGACGTTATTAGATCCTAGATAAAATAATTCTTGAACTTGTTTTATTGAATTCTTATATCATTGTCATCATCTGTGACGCCCCCAAAATTAGGTATACATCACCCATCTTGGGTCACCACTTATATAGTGCATGAAATTTAAATCTGACTTAATACATAAATCATGAGTTTAAATAGAAATATCGCCTACTAGATATTATACAAACTCAAAAAGGAGTCCTCATTACAATTATTATCACACTATTTCACATAATAGTGAGGACTACTAATCTTATCTTGGGACCATCACTCGTTTCCCAGACTAAAGTCCAATTTATATTCTAATTTCACGAGAGAAACGGTGAAAGAAAGGGTGAGCTCAACTAGCCCGATAAGAAATATTATGACTAAGATAATGCGAATAAATTATCAATAGTCTTCAACAATGTTAAACCGATAAAATACAATAAGACAACCAATTTAATCTGCAGAATGAATATGCGATCCATTAAAAGAGTCAAGTAGAAAATAAAATCTACTATCTTTTAGGTTTTAAAGGTTTTTTCATCATTTATTATAAATGAGACTCGACTTTTAATAAATATTCCACATCATCGAATCACCCCGCACTTTACGGCCAAGGATATTATTTAGTATCACAACAACAATTATTCATGCACTACTGGGCCAAAATATTTGTGTATTCATTAATGGTCATGATCATGCCAACAATCGTCCATCAATGCACTACTGACCATTTGAGGATTTTACCACATCATTTGTAACATTACGGTCGTGATTACAAATCGGTCAGTCTCAGTGTTAATAATCATACCAAGTCCATCTATGCACTACATGCGCATGATGACTTTTAAAAACTATAAACATGAGGATGATGACAATGATATAAGAATTCAATAAAACAAGTTCAAGAATTATTTTATCCAGAATTATTAACGTCCAAATTATCAACATGATCTTTGTTTTGTAGAGTAAAATTCAAGAATGATCGGAAGAATATTTTCATGAAAAGATCTTTGGATGAAACGCAAATATCGAGGATATTCTACTAATTTCATGGAGTATAGAAGTCAAAGTTTTAACCAACCGGGGTATAATAAAGAATGGAATAACAAAAGAAATCACCATGCATGCGGTATTGCGTAGATGCGCGGTTATTCCAATGTAATAATAATAACGGAACGAGTCGGGTGAAATTCACACAAGCGAGGATGTTCCAACAGAATAATAAAGATGGAACGGATCCGGTAAAAACACATGAATAGGATATTCCAATGTAATGATAAAGATTTTAACCAGTCCCGGTGTAAAACACATGCATGGGATGTTCCAATGAATAATAATAAAAAGGCGGAACCAGTCCGGTTTAAAACACATGCATGGGATGTTCCAATGAATAATAATAAAGATTTTAACCAGTCCTGTAAAAAACACCTACGATGTGATGTTCCAATGTAGAATAATAGAAGAATGTCACCAAGTATAGGGTAAACCACTTATACTGAGTTATTCCAATGTAATAATAAGCGATGGAATAACAATGCTCTCTCTTCGTGAATAAAAAAGAATAACACCCTTTACATTTGGTAGGAGATTGAATCTGCAGCAAACAGAGTAACAAAATACTCTTCTTCTTTCTCTTTATTCTCTCTATACTTTCTCTCTATAAACTTGAATGAATTAAGTGAAAAATAATGAAGCCCTAGGCCTCTATTTATAGAAGATTTCTAGCTTAGCACTTTTCTGCGTCTGAAAAAAGCAAGTGGCTCGATTGGTTTGGCGCTTTTAATGTGAAACGACAAGTGGTTCGACGCTTTTGTAATGTGAAACGACAAGTGGTTCGACGTCTGGTAATGGTAATTACTATTAACGAAGGTAAATACTATTGACGAAGGTAAATACTATTGACGAAGGTAAATACTATTCACGAGGGTAATTACTATTAACGAAGGTAATTACTATTGACGGTAAATACTATTCACAAGGGTAATTACTATTAACGAAGATAATTACTTTTGACGGTAGGTAAATACTATTCACAAGAGGTAATTACTATCGATTGTGAAGTAAGGTAATCAATTACTATCTCAATTATTTTCATACTTTTAATCTTTTTATTACATCACTTGGTTTAACTGGTACCTCGTCTGATTATGTACTTTATCTTTTACATATTACAAAATGTATTATTACAAAACAACTCAATTAACATCATGAAATCTTTGGAGCTTCTCATGTTATCATTCTCTTATGATTTTGTCTATGAGTTCATCAACCACGTCCGGTCCACATCCTTTATAATGTCATCTGTTTCAACATATGTAAACATCACCTCATTCCACCAAGTCCCACATCTGATTAACATTTTGATATGTAATTTTGATGTTTTCTCGAGCATTTTGAAGCGATTTTCAGCGAAGACACTACATATTCAAACTACCAAAGCAACAATCAATCCATACCCAAAATCATCATAACCATGTATAATTAGTTAACTTTACAAAATCTGAAACACAAAAAAATACATGCATATGCAAAAATTAATACTTACTCAAATCATCAACACATCTAACCACCAAAAGCAATGAAGCTAGTAATTCTTGATTTTAAAAAATTTTGGCGAGTTTCTTTTAAAAATAGATATCCAAAACAAATCTAAACTTGTACATAAAACTTACAATCATCCATACATATCCACACCACCAAAAAACCATCATTTCATACCCAAAATCATCATACCATGCAAAAATTAATACATATTCAATCATCAACACATCCGACCATCAAAACATCAAGTTAATAGCTACTAATTTCAAGAAATTTGGTGAAATTTCCATTAAAATAGATATCGAGAAAAATCTAAACCAGGTTTAAAAACTTACAATTATCCATACATATTCAAACCACCAAAAAACATCATTCCATACTCGATATCATCATAACCATGTATAATTATCTAACTTTACAAAAGCGGAAAACAAAAATACATATATCACGAGAAAATAGAAACATGTTGAGCATAACCCTTTACTTTACAACTTACACCAAATATATTCTTTACATTTACACAAGTATCCTTGATATATACGAAAATATTTGGAATTCCAAAATTATCGAAATATCGAGTAAAAATAAAATAATTATAAATCAAAAACATAAGACCCTTACTTTACCCTAAATTATCTAAAAACAAATGAGCACACATATTTGTATGTAATGGGGGGGATGATTTAGATTGATATAAGCAAAAATTTAGAGAGATTGTAATAAATAATCAATTTATTTAGAAAAGATATGAACTTAAGATCAAATAAAATTTTCTTAGTACCATTTCAACAAGCGGTTCATTTGCTTAATGATTTAAATCATAAATCATATTGGTGGCGATATAATGGTGTGTGAGTTTGATTTGTGAGTGTTTGATTGAGTTCTGATTATGTGTGTATTTGTGCATATATTATGTGTGTTGTGTGTGCGAGACAATTTAGTTCATACTCATTGCGAATTACCCCCTCCTATATTATTATGACGAAATCTTCGAACCTGTAGACAAAAAATAATAAATAGTAAATAAGCAGGTAAAAAGATTAAATAAAAGGTAAGAAAATGATGATTAAAAAAACTTATCATACGGTATTTTCTAAGTCGTCATCCATCTGTCACGATATTAATGAAAATAAATTAAAACAAATAAGTTATTAAAAAAAGCAATAAGATATCTTTAGAGAGAGTTAATCAGATGATAAACTTACACTACCAAATATAACAACATCATCCATTGGTCGATGATTGTGCAGTTGAAACAGTTGTAGCTACACAATAAATTTCATAAGCCATATATAATTAACATCAATTACAATGAAATTTCATACAATTAACATGCATTTAATCAAACATAATACATACATCCCAATTCCCAAAACCAAAATTAAGGAAAAAAGACAATAAAATTAGCCTACAAATTTTACAAAATGAACACTCAATAATATCCATTTCGACATCCATTCCATCCTAACATTCATAATTAAAAATATATTTCATCATAACTATAAACCTATTTCATAATAAAAATAAAAACAACCAAATTAAAAGACACCCAAATGTGTGTTTTTTATGTGTGTGCGTCTTTATTATTGGTGTGGGAGAGAGAGAGAGAATAGCGAGAACACAAATTTATTACAAATCTAAACACCCAGTTTATGTGTTTTAAAATAAATTTTAAAACACACAAATTAAACTCTGAAACATTCAAAAAGCTGAAGGCGTAAATGGACTTTAAATATTCGAAACTTTAGTTAAAGATTTCAAGATATGATGAAGTAGATAAGAATATAGAGGCCTTTTGGAAAGCATCGGAATGAGCAGGTAAAAAAAATATCGATTTCAAACCTTCATACCACCAACCATAATAAGTTAAGTAAAACGACGATCGTTGACAAAGACTTCTAATACATAAGAAATTATTTCATTCAATGATATTTATTTTAGCTCACATTTCAAATTAAAGTATGCATCCAAAGAAGTAATAATTAACTTAAAGTTAATTCCCATTTTAAAACAAACTCCCAACAAACAATTAGAATTTAAAAGAAAAAAACCCCAATCTAGGTTTGGGATGGGACCAAATCATGAGTTTGGACATAAAGTTCATGTGGTGTAGGTTTCTTTCAAAAACTCATTCTGAACTAAGCAAATCTTTATAATTAGCTAAAGAAGCATAAAATATGTTTTATTTCTATCATTTGTCCCACAATTTCAACAACCAATTAGGTAACAAAGCAATCTTTGGTGGAACAAAAATATTTTTAAAACAAAAATATTTTAAAACTATACCAACACAAAAATCGATCTTTCGTCTCAAATGTGAGAATTGAACAAAACCCACAATTCCAACCCCTCCCAAAAAAAAAAAAGTAAATAAGAGCTATTTACGACATACAAAATCCACACATATAGTGAATAATATCATAAAAATGAAGCTGAAACAGAGTAATTAAAAAATACACCAAAGCTTATTTGTGAAACTTACATGACCCCTTATTTGTTGGACTTGGCCACTTTGCTATCATTCGTCATATCTAGAGCGAACCTCAATAAATACACCAAAGCTTTATGAAACAACACGTGTACATCAAGACTCTTCCTTTACATTTTCTCCTTACGAATATAATGGGAATAACTGATGTTTTTGTCCCAGAATAGTTATTACGTACCTATTTTTCAATATCCCAGATCTTTGTGACCTTCATCTTTTGATTTATATGATAATACTTAATTTATTTTTACTTTGGAAATGAAAATCTTGTGATAGAATCTGGAAAAGGGTGCCTCTTTTTATTATTTTCTTTTAGTTGGTAAGCATCACGATTACTCTTATTCGACAAACTAAACATTTAATTAAGAAAAGTGAAGATAACTTCTATTAAAGCAAATGATATCATAATTGTTTCACATCTTACTTATATAAACTTTAGCAAAATTTATTCTACTTTTTTTGGTAAAGAGGGCTTACTTAATTTTAATGAAAGTGAAGTATCTTCATGGGTTTATTTAATTAAAAAATGATGAATAATTAATTTCATTTAAGTTTGAGAATTGATTGGATCTATTTCAAAATTTACTCTTTTGTGTTGGCAGAAGGACACCAAGAATTATACCAAGAATCAAAATTCAAAATCTTTGGAATGGTGGCATATACCACCAGGGAGGTGATTGTAATATGCATATATTGAAACGTATACATATGAGTAGTTAGTGACACTGGTTGTTTTTTGGGATTCGATTAAAGGATATTTTTTTATTATAAAAAAGTTGTAGAATGAAATAATTTTCATATATTCCATCTGAATTTGTGAGATTATAAGCGAATTCAAGTAGTGTGTTTTTGTTGTTGGAATTCTAATTAGGTTGATAAATCTATGTGTCAGTTCCTTTTTCTTTTTGACTTATAAAAACACATTCAACCTCATAAACGGGGATTGTTTATTGATTTGAGTTGCTAAAAAAGGGAGGACAATTGTGATCTTTTGAAGGGAATTCAAGCAGTGTGATTTTTTGCTATAACAATTCACATATAGGCACAATTTTGGTTATACCTTCAAACAGTCCCAAGTTATGTCTCAAGGAACCTCTAGGCATTCAAATACACTTCAAAACATCATTAAAACTTATCACCATGACCTTAATAAGCTTGCACAGTCAGTTTGATTTTTGGCACCAAAACAGTCCACCTCTAAACTTTCTTTGTCTTAAACGGTTATTTAATATGTAGGAGTATTAGATATTAAAACCACATACTCAGTTAAATCTCTCTCCCCTCTCCTATCGGTCTAAATACACATTAAGTACACAACGTGAAAATGCTTTCAACAAGCTGTCATTGGGTATTATAATTTGAGGCGCCATTGGTTTTAAAAATTGTAATTCTTGGGAAAGGGCATTTTATTTTATTTTTTATATATAGTAGTCTTTGATTATCTAAATGAATTTATTTTCCTATTTGTTTTCCCAAGGAAAGTTATATTCTTCTTGAGTTCGATTAGGTATTTTCGTTAAGTCGATTTACTTCTTTTTTTTGGATGGGAAGGAAAAGTTAGGTTTCTTTTCTTTCCAAACAAACCCATTATGTTATTGAGTTTTATTTTAATACTAATTCTAAAACACTTATGAAAAAATATAGGGACAAAAAGCAGGTTTTTGTTTTGGACAATAGTACCCTTATTATTTAAATAGGGTGGAAAACCCTGACATGAATTGTTAAGGGTATAATTGTCCAAATAAAAAAAACAATTACCTATCCTCTCGATTTTGTCCATTTATTATCACCTCACTTATTATGTTTATAATTAACTATTTTGGTTAGTTCTGTTTTTTCCCAATTATGCAGTCTGAAAGCTGTTGAAATTGTTTGATTAAGTTTGTCTTATAACTTTTTTTTTAAATAATTTCCTTGTCATCTATGATTTGTTATGCCTTAATTCTCTTATTGATATTATTGTGATTGTGATGGTGGTTGTTATGCAAGTCCTAATCAATTTCGATTATCTACCCTCACAAATTTGCTAATATGAATATCCCATATCATTTCAATGAGTCGATTGTTCTTGATTTTCCTGCAACTATTTTTATAGTTATAGTTATGTCATTCTCACTTTACCCTCGATGCAAAGAAGTTACACATATGATGTGTTTAAGATATATATAAAATTATGTGGTAAATAACGATTGGTATGATTATATTTGAATTTCATTTCTACCATCTTAGCCCTTAGATCCCTCTTTTAGGCATTCAAAACTTTACGATGGTTCCATACCATTAGATCTCTATTTTAGCTATTAAAAACTTTCTTAGCTATTAGTGTGTTTTTGGTTGTTGGGTCTAATTGAGTTGATAAATCTACGTGTCAAGTTCCTTTTTCTTTTGACTTATAAAAACACATTCAACCTCATAAAAAGGGATTGTTTATTGATTTGAGTTGCTAAAAAGGAGGACAATTATGATCAACATTTGATCCAAAAGCAGATCAAAATTCAGTTTTATTTACCCAATCTTATTTAAACTACTTGATATACATATATCAAGCTTTCCTTGATAATAGCCTAAACTAGTTCTCTCTTTTTAAACCAAGCAGGTTCTAAGAGACATGAAATGGGCATTAGTTTTATGGACGAAATTCTTATAGATTTATACATTGCTTGAAGCCATTTTTC
This sequence comes from Panax quinquefolius, assembly GCA_020205615.1. Taxonomy (NCBI): domain Eukaryota; kingdom Viridiplantae; phylum Streptophyta; class Magnoliopsida; order Apiales; family Araliaceae; genus Panax; species Panax quinquefolius. Next base: position 80,540,521 of record CM035174.1, on the reverse strand, counting down.
CTCCTTATTACTCATTGCGACAACTATTCTCCTTTGACTAAATCCCATTACCAAAACAACCAATAATTTAATTACGATAACCATTATAATGCGAGAACACTTAGTTTAAATTTGAATGAAATAACACAATACTAACCTTGTAAAGATTGAGTATTCTTTGAAGCGTTAACAATTAATCGACTTATAAACCCCTTCATTCTTTGTTTGTTACAACTATATTTCCAATTCATCCCATTACTTTTCTTTTTTTTTTTCCGAAATTGAAGAAGTTTCCATGACCTTTATGCCTTATGGTACTTAACAGTTAAAGGAACAACTGGTTCGATTATGAAAAAAAATAAACGAACACTGAGAAGAAGGCGAGAATCATCTTCTTATTTTTTTTTTTCCAAATATCGAGAGTAATGACTTAGTTAACACTTAGTTTTCTTATTAATTTCCATTTTTTGGAACCTTGATTTTCCTAAACTTGAATAACGGGGAGGTGGGAGACTTGGATTACCTCAAGTAACTCTGCTTCTCTCTCAAGTCCCTCCTCTTGGTTTTCATTCTTAGTCTTTGAATCCCATGGGGAGTTTCTCTTATAAGTCTTTCTTTACTCATTTTTTAGGGTTGTTGTTCTTTGAATAAGTTTACAGTAGCTTCTTACATATGGAAAGGTGGGGTATTAAAGTATATTAACACAAAATTACTCATCATGTAGGCTATTTGTCCTTATGGCCTCTCTTCCTTTAGTCGATTCCTTTAAGGAATGATATAAAAAGAGAGGAAAAATATTCATAAAAAAAAAATAAGTAAACTTAGTAAATAAAGAACCCGGATCCCAAAAGTTATTATTATTATCTATATCTATATCTACTACTACTACTATTTTACTATAGTTAATTACGAGCACTAACACTAAGATCTGAATTTTCGGTGTTTTCTAATAATCAACATTGTAAATCAAATTTTTACCCTTCATTATTAAATCCATAGTCTATAGAAGAACCCAAGATTACGATATTTATTCATCATGTACCCTTTGTTTGCATTCCCATACTAACCGATAACCATCAAACTTTTTGTTTCTTGCGAAAACCGGTTTTAGTTTGTAATGTTGACCAAATGAGGGCCCATCGTATGGTGGATCCAATTCTAATATGGAATTACCCATGATTGCATGTTTTGTCATTTTCCATACTTAACAATAAGTGATATGACATTTATTTGATTTTTAAGGGGATTTTTCTCCTTTACTTCTTGTCGATTAATCCCCAATATATAACGAAAAAATTACATCCATCGGCATTAATGGCTTAAATATATGGGGAATATGGACAATTACTGATGATGTTCAAGTGGGATAGTTCACTATATATAGCAATCTTATTGTATTTCTTCTAGATTGTTAAGCTCTCTGTAGAGATAAAGTCATTTATTTATTTTTTCAATACAGGAGAGGATAGGCAATAAGTTTGACAGCAAAAAAACTTGTGAACTTGGTAAATTATTGACGTGTCTGCTTATTTAAGCTTATAATTAGATAACTGCATAGTGAAGTAGAAATATCTTCACAATCGAGAATTTGTTCTAACGTGTAGCGATAAGTTTCTCCACAAATGTCACTTAATCCACAATAAAATAGTTTTGAAGCAATCAACCACATCGGTAGGTATGCAAATATTTTTGAAGCAAAATCAATACAAATTAATGTTGAAATCAAAATGGCAGTTAAAATGGCACTTGAATCAAGAGGACTCTACATAGAAGGTATAGATAATAGGCCTTAAGTTTGGTAATAATCAAAATCTACATATATCGAATCTATCATCCCACATTATACATGCACAATTTGAGGACAAAATCGGAGAAATCACAACTTTGTCTAGGGTTTGGTACACAGCGACAATCAGAGGAGTAGCGAGGAGATGGCCACGGAAGAAGCGAGAAGTTGGCGGACACGAGAGGGAGGAAGAAAAGCACCGATCTTTGCAATAAGAGATCAAATGTTCTATAAGCAATAGTCGAAAATTTGAGATTCCTTGTTTACTATATGTAGGATCCACTATGGGTAAAAATGAAATATATTTGATACTCTCTCTCAAAGGGATTATTTCTTAATAACATCAAAAGTAATTTCTTAATGACATCAAAAGTAATTTGAGTATTTTATTTTGGGTGCAACATATTCATGAGTGATATCACAACTTTTGAATAGTGACCTTATAAAAGATTAGGTGGATTTACATAATTTTACTCCATAAATTAACTGTTTTTACAGTATCTAATGAGCTATATACTCTTTCTCAATTATTATGGTAAAATCTTATTTCCTTATCCCGAAAGAATTTGTAAAAAATAATATTTTAATGACATAAAACTTTTGAGGAAAAGAAAATCCAAGGATCCCAGAATGATTGTGATTGACTGGATTTTTAAGATTAGGCCTATTTAAGGCCTTTCTTACTTGACTTTCACATTTAATAAAGTCTCTATATAGGTTTAATTTGATTACATAATAATAAGTCTTGGTTAAATTTTTATAATTGTCTCACATTAAAAGACTCCTTTCATGTTTTCCAATAATTTGATTGGGTCATTGGGTTTTTTTATGGGTTAATAAGTGAACCAAAAACAATACTATGATTTCAATGAAGATATTCATTATTATATGCAATCAGGCGTGGAAGCATGATAGTACACCAACTTAAACAATTTAAAGCAAAAAAAGGACTTGGTATTGAATTTCACCATCAATTTCATACAGCAGTAATTTAAAAGCGGGATAAAGTACTAATTTTTCTACAAAATTTGGCATCAATATCATCCTCGGGGATAATTCGGTGACATCATATTCGGTGACATCAATGTATACTTTTTAATTTAATTAACACAATAACAAATAGTGAATATCTATTTTATTACCAAGAAACATGTTACATCAAAAAAGGAAGAGAGAGCACAAAGACACAAAATTATAGTCTAGCATGACCTGAACACAAAAAACTAAATCTTTATTTTTAAAAGATAAGTACAAAGGAATTGATGATCAATTCATGGCGGCGAAATCCAATGAAACCAACAAAATGAATATGGAAAGCAATCTACAAAAATATATAAATGCATGCGAGTTAGATAAAGAATCAAACTAAGTATTAGTTATGCGAGAAAATAGATAAAACAACAAAAGTCTTCCAAAAGCTGAATGTTACGCCACAAAAGCATAACGACGATTGAAAAATCTAATTGAAATGACAATAAGAGACACTTTGCGGCGAAAAATTGAATATGAACATTGAATCAACATGTACAAAAGTTCAAATCACGGATGAAAAGCAGTATTATTAAACCAATAATATTGAAGCAAAATCAATACAAATTAATGTTGAAGCAAAATGGCGGTTAAAATGTCACTTGAATCGAGAGGACTCTACGGAAGGTATAGATAATAGGCCTTAAGTTTGGTAATAAATGAATCAAAATTATGCACATTCAAAATGAGATATCACGACTTTGTCTAGACTTGGCGACAATAAATCACCGGACCTAAAAAATGAAGAAATCGAATGAGGAGAACTAAAATGAGAGGGAATTGGAGAACTAAAACAAAAGAGGTCAAAAGGAAAAGCGAAAGAGGGAAAGGAAAGAGGAAAAAATACATGTAACTCATCATAATTCGATTAGTAAAAAGTTAGGAATTTCCTTGATTCCTTTTAAATAAAAGCAATGCAAAGAAAACAAAAAAAATCGTCACTTGGTGAAATTATGACTACGATTACCATCAAAGTTCCATTTCAACACCTTGATAAAATTTATTAAAAAAAGATTTTTAAGTCGAAAAAATAAAAATATCTCAGTTCATTCCCTATCATCCCAAACTCGAAATAGACCATCATTCACCACACTAAAAAAAGGAAAATGTAAAGAAATAAGTCACTGAGAAAACCGGTAGAAATAGCATAATCATGAGAGCATCAAGCTGAGTTAACTTGTTATACTTAGATAAATTTAAAAAACACACTAATAGTACATATCTTTTCCAAAATCTATGTTGTTGCTCTTTAATGAGTATTATAGAGCAAATTCAGTAATGTCAGCAAATATAGACAAACTTTTATCATCTACAACAAACACGGGCAACTAAAAAAATACCAAAAAATGTAAACTTGTAAATACACAAAATAAAGGCTACGGAAAAAAGTTGGTATAATTTTAAGCTAAAATGCACAATGATTTTGTCCTTGTTACTCAGTAACACAAACCCAAAATATGAAACATGTGAACCAAGACAAAAAAACCAGCGTCACCTTGCTCAAAACCCTCACCCGTCGTATTATCTTGGTTTCACCGAAAGATTCCATTGCTATTAAGAAAAAGGCATTATTCAAACAAACCCGAAAGCGAGAAAAGAAGTACTTTTCAAGCTATGGAATATCAGGGAGTACAAAAAAATAACATCTTTTTTCTATCAACTGACATTTTTTTTTCTCGTTTTTCTTAAATAATGATGAAAAAAATGAGAGCTTGACTAAGAACTTAAAATCATTTTGAGGTGCATTTTCCACATAAGTTCAAAAAAAACTTTTACATTGGAAAAAACACTTCAAAAACGGACTTGACCAACATTTAAACACTTTTTCTTCCAAAACCAATTTTAATTTATAGAAGTCTGAAAAGTTCAAATAGCATAAACATCTAAAAATTTAGGAATAAAATTTAGGAATAAATCTCAAGCTCCTTAAATAAAAACTGAAAAGAACCAATAAATGATAAAAACACAAACAAATATACTAATCTTTTATTTAGAAACAAAAGCTCAACACATGAACTTGAAACCACTTAGCATACTCTCAAGAACTCCTACCCATGTTGTGATGACAAAAGTAAAAAATAAGTCCCCATCAATTTATTTCAAGTGGGCTTAGAAGGATTTAACTATCTGACAAAAAGAGACTTGTTGTTAATAAGCGAAAAAAAAAGTAAATCTTATAAACTAAAACTCATAGCCAAAATGCCCAAAGTTTATGCCAAAATAAAAGCTTGTTCAGTAAAATCGTTCTCGGGGGGAGAATACGTACATACTTGAGTATTTAGACATGACATAGAACAGTAACATAAGTTCGAAGATTAATGTACAAAATTAAATACCTCAAATTATCAATCCATGTTAAATGGTAACAATTAAAGCTGGGTGGATGTTGCCATGAAAACGATTGTCGTCTAGAGTGAGCAAGTTTAAAAGGCTTAAATTGCTGAGAGATGATGGAATGGTACACGAGGAATGGTTTTGTAAAAATATTTCAATTGATTGTGAATGATCGCACCACCATCAACTATAACATTCACAATTTCCTCTTGATTCAAATTTAAAAGCACATTATGCTAACATATATAAAAAGCAATTATCTTTAATATATAAAAAGCAATTATGCTAACATAGTGGTTAAAAGCGAAAACCCTAGAAAGGAAAATAATTGAGATCTTATCTGAGGAAAAATCTGGATTCTTGTGAGCTCAATTTAGAACATGAGTGGCGTCTTAGCCAGCGACTCGATCGGCCGTTCGAAAAGAAGTTGGAGTTCGATATATTAACTGCTGACCACCTCGCCTGATAGCGGCCGTTGGGAGTCATGGGAGAAAAGAAAGGCGACCAGATGCAATCTGTCGGTCTCCGTCGAACTCTTAGTGCGATGAGTTTCCTTTTTGTCCTTTCTCTCCGGTTTATTAACCTTGTCGTGGCGGCTTTACGAAAATCCATTCAAGCCCTTCCATTGATTGTTCCAATTTCAGTGGGCAAAAAGAGCTTCCAATTTCAGTGGGCAACAGACCTTCCAATTGATTATTCCATATTTCAAAATCAGCCAAGTTGACAATGAGCGAGACCAGGTACGTACGAACCAGACCTAATCTAGGGTTAACGATGGAGAGGAAAGGGATTGGAAAGAGTCTAAAGTTATTTACGGCTAGAGTGATTGATTTTGGCATCTCTTTTTCCTTTTCTGATGGACTCTCTCTCTTCCACTGTGTATGCTATGGATTTTGAATCTACTATGGTTAGTGAAGATTTCAATCAATGGTTAGATTTATCCTAAAGTTTTAACGGTCTGGATCTAATATTAGGCCTTGAGCGGGAAGTTCAATTTTTCAAAAAGCATTACATTTTGTATAAATAGCATTCCACCAAGTCCCACATACACGCTAACATTTTGATATGTAATTTTGATGTTTTTCTCGAGCATTTTGAGCAGATTTTCAAAGAAGAAGACTACATATTCAAACTACCAAAGCAACAATCAATCCATACCCAAAATCATCATAACCATGTATAATTAGTTAACTTTACAAAATACGTAAACACAAAAAAATACGCACATGCAAAAAATTAATACTTACTCAAATCATCAACACATCTAACCACCAAAACAAAGAAGCTAGTCACATCGATTTTAAAAATTTTTTGGCAGTAGTTTCTTTTAAAAATAGATATCCAAACAAATCTAAACTTGTCTATAAAACTTACAATCATCCATACATATCCACACCACCAAAAAAAAACCATCATTTCATACCCAAAATCATCATACCATGCAAAAATTAATACATATTCAATCATCAACACATCCAACCATCAAAACATCAAGTTAATAGCTACTAATTTCAAGAAATTTCTAAGATTTCCATTAAAAATAGATATCCGTAAAAATCTAAACCAGTTTAAAAAACTTACAATTATCCATACATATTCAAACCACCAAAAAAAACATCATTCCATACTCAATATCATCATAACCATGTATAATTATCTAACTTTACAAAAGACGGAAAACAAAAATACATATATGCAGAAAATAGAGAAACATGTTGAGCATAACCCTTTACTTTACAACTTACACCAAATATATTCTTTACATCTTACACCAAGTATCCTTCAATATATACCTGAAAATATTTGGAATTCCAAAATTATCGAAATATGCGAGTAAAAAAATAAAATAATTATAAATCAAAACATAAGACCCTTTACTTTACCCTAAATTATCTAAAAACAAATGAGCACACATATTTGTATGTAATGGGGGGAATGATTTAGATTGATATAAGCAAGAATTTAGAGAGATTGTAATAAATAATCAATTTATTTAGAAAAGATATGAACTTAAGATCAAATAAAATTTTCTTAGTACCATTTCAACAAACTGCTCATTTGCTTAATGATTTAAATCATAAATCAGATTGGTGGCGTATAATGGTGTGTGAGTTTGATTTATGAGTGTTTGATCGGTTACAAGCATGTGTGTATTTGTGCATATATTATGTGTGTTGTGTGTACGGAGACAATTTAGTTCATACTCATCATGAATTACCCCTCCTATATTATTACGACGAAATCTTCAACCTCAGAGACAAAAAATAATAAATAGTAAATAAGGTGTAAAAAGATTAAATAAAAGGTAAGAAAATGATGATTAAAAAACTTATCATACTAAGATTTTCTAAGTCGCCATCCATCCGTCACGATATATTAATGAAAATAAATTAAAACAAATAAGTTATTAAAAAAGCAATAAGATATCTTTAGAGAGAGTTAATCGATGATAAACTTACACTACTAAATATAACAACATCATCCATCGGGTCGATGATCAGCAAATTGAAAACAATTGTAGCTACACAATAAATTTCATAAGCCATATATAATTAACATCAATTACAATGAAATTTCATACAATTAATATGCATTTAATCAAACATAATACATACACATCCAATTCCCAAAACCAAAATTAAGGAAAAAGACAACCTAAATTAGCCTACAAATTTTACAAAATGAACACTCAATAATATCCAAATTTCAACATCCATTCCATCCTAACATTCATAATTAAAAAATATATTTCATCATAACTATAAACCTATTTCATAATAAAAATAAAACAAACCAAATTAAAAGACACCCAAATGTGTGTTTTTGTGTAAAAGGCATATCAAAGGGAGAGAGAGATAGAGCGAGAACACAAATTTATTACAAATCTAAACACTCAGATTTATGTGTTTTAAAATAAATTTTAAAACACACAAATTAAACACAAACATTCAAAACTCAAGTCGTCATTGCGACTTTAAATATTCTAAGAACTTTAGTTAAAGATTTCAAGCTATGATGAAGTAGATAAAGAATATAGAGGCCTTTTGAAAGCATCTAAATGAACAAAGAAAAAGTATCGATTTCAAACCTTCATACCACCAACCATAATAAGTTAAGTAAAACGACAAATATCGACAAAGACTTCTAATACATAAGAAATTATTTCATTCAATGATATTTATTTTAGCTCACATTTCAAATTAAAGTATGATCCAAAGAAGTAATAATTAACTTAAAGTTAATTCCCATTTTTAAAACAAACTCCCAACAAACAATTAGAATTTAAAAGAAAAAACCCCAATCTAGCTGGGATGGGACCAAATCATGAGTTTGGACATAAAGTTCATGTGGTGTAGGTTTCTTTCAAAAACTCATTACAACTAAGCAAATGCTATATAATTAGCTAAAGAAGCATAAAATATGTTTTATTTCTATCATTTGTCCCACAATTTCAACAACCAATTAGGTAACAAAGCAAGTACTGGTCGGAACAAAAAATATTTTTAAAACAAAAAATATTTTAAAACTATACCAACACAAAAATCGATCTTTACGTCTCAAATGTGAGAATTGAACAAAACCCACAATTCCAACCCCTCCCAAAAAAAAAAAGTAAATAAGAGCTATTTCTACATACAAATCCACACATATAAATTTAATAATATCATAAAATGAACTCAAACAGAGTAATTAAAAAATACACCAAAGCTTATTTGTGAAACTTCAGAGACCCCTTTATTTGTTGGACTTGGCCACTTTGCTATCATCAAGGCCATATCTAGATTTAACCTCAATAAATACACCAAAGCTTTATGAAACAACACGTGTACATCAAGACTCTTCCTTTACATTTTTCTCTCCTTCCGAATATAATGGGAATAACTGATGTTTTTGTCCTGTAATAGTTATTACGCACTCTATTTTTCAATATCCCGCATCTTTGTGACCTTCATCTTTTGATTTATATGATAATACTTTAATTTATTTTTACTTTGGAAATGAAAATCTTGTGATAGAATCTGAAAAAGGGGTGCCTCTTTTTATTATTTTCTTTTTAGTCAAAAGCATGCAAAGACTTTATTCGACAAACTAAACATTTAATTAAGAAAAGTGAAGATAACTTCTATTAAAGCAAATGATATCATAATTGTTTCACATCTTACTTATATAAACTTTAGCAAAATTTATTCTACTTTTTTTTGGTAAAGAGGGCTTACTTAATTTTAATGAAAGTGAAGTATCTTCATGGGTTTATTTAATTAAAAATGATGAATAATTAATTTCATTTAAGTTTCGTAATCGATTGATCTATTTCAAAATTTACTCTTTTCAGGTCAAGTGTAAGGACACCAAGAATTATACCAAGAATCAAAATTCAAAATCTTTGAATGGTGGCATATACCACTGTGGAGGTGATTGTAATACGCATATATTGAAACGTATACATATGAAAGTAGTTTAAGTGACACCGGTTGTTTTTTGGGATTCGATTAAAGGATATTTTTTATTATAAAAAGTCAGAGAATGAAATAATTTTCATATATTCCATACTAAATTGTGTGAGATTATAACCAATTCAAGTAGTGTGTTTTTTGGTTGTTGGGTCTAATTAGGTTGATAAATCTATGTGTCGGCCCTTTTCTTTTTGACTTATAAAACACATTCAACCTCATAAACGGGATTGTTTATTGATTTGAGTTGCTAAAAAGGGAGGACAATTGTGATCTTTTGAAGGGAATTCAAGCAAGCAGATTTTTTTTGCTATAACAATTCACATATAGGCACAATTTTGGTTATACCTTCAAACAAATTCCCCAAGTTATGTCTCAAGGAACCTCTAGGCATTCAAATACACTTCAAAACATCATTAAAACTTATCACCACGACCTTAATAAACTTGCAGACAAATGGGCTTGATTTTTGGCACCAAAACAAATTCCACCTCTAAACTTTCTTTGTCTTAAAACTGCTATTTAATATGTAGGAGTATTAGATATTAAAACCTCAGACTGCTCTCGTCTCTCTCCTCTCCCCTATCGGGCCTCGTACATTAAGTACACAACGTGAGAAATGCTCAACAACCGCTATCAGGTATTATAATTTGAGACCGCCATCGGTTTTAAAAAATTGTAATTTTGGGAAAGGGCATTTTTATTTATTTTTATATATAGTAGTCTTTGATTATCTAAATGAATTTATTTTCCTATTTGTTTTCCCAAGGAAAGTTATATTCTTCTCGAGTTCAAATAGTATTTTCGTTAAGTCAATTTACTTCTCGCTTTTGGATGGGAAGGAAAAGTTAGGTTCTGCTTTTTTCAAACAAACCCATTATGTTATTGAGTTTTATTTTTAATACTAATTCTAAAACACTTATGAAAAAATATATAGGACAAAGATGCTTTTTGTTTTGGACAATAGTACTTTTTATTATTTAAATAGGTGGAAAACCACAACATGAATTGTTAAGGGTATAATTGTCCAAATAAAAACAATTGCCCTGGCCTCTCCATTTTTGTCCATTTATTATCACCTCACTTATTATGTTTATAATTAACTTATTTTGGTAAGTTCTGTTTTTCCCCAACTGCAAGTCCAAATCTGCTGAAATTGTTTGATTAAGTTTGTCTTATAACCTGCTTTTTAAATAATTTCCTCACATCTATGATTTGTTGTCCGCTTAATTCTCTTATTGATATTATTGTGATTGTGATGGTGGTTGTTATGCAAGTCCTAATCAATTTCAAAGATTCACCCTCACAAATTTGCTAATATGAATATCCCATATCATTTCATGAGTCGATTGTTCTTCAATTTTCCTGCAACTATTTTTATAGTTATAGTTATGTCATTCTCACTACCCTCTGATGCAAAGAAGTTACCTGTATGATGTGTTTAAGATATATATAAAATTATGTGGTAAATAACAGTGGTATGATTATATTTGAATTTCATTTCTACCATCTTCGCCCTTAGATCCCTCTTTTAGCTGTTCAAAACTTTCTGATGGTTCCATACCATTAGATCTCTATTTTAGCTATTAAAACTTTCTTAGCTATTAGTGTGTTTTGGTTGTTGGGTCTAATTGAGTTGATAAATCTTGTGTCAAGTTCCTTTTTCTTTTCGACTTATAAAAACACATTCAACCTCATAAAAGGGGATTGTTTATCGATTTGAGTCATAAAAAGGAGGACAATTATGATCAACATTTGATCCAAAATGATCCAAAATTCAGCTTTTATTTACCCAATCTTATTTAAACTACTTCAATATACATATATCAAGCTTTCCTTGATAATAGCCTAGCCTAGTTCTCTCTTTTTAAACCAAATAATTCTAAGAGACATGAAATGGGCATTAGTTTTATGGATGTAATTTTATAGATTTATACATCGCTTCAAGCCATTTTTCCTCCCTTATTACTCCGCATTTACAACTATTCTCCTTTCGACTAAATCCCAATTACCAAAACAACCAATAATTTAATTACAAAGAACTATTATAATGCAGAACACTTAGTTTCTAATTTCGAATGAAATAACACAATACTAACCTTGTAAAGATTGAGTATTGCTGAAACGTTAGCTTAATTAATCAGCTTATAAACCCCCTTCACTGCTGCTGTTACAACTATATTTCCAATTCATCCCATTACTTTTCTTTTTTTTCCGAAATTGAAGAAGTTTCCGCAAGCCTTTATGCCTTATGGTACTTAATAGCTTAAAGGAACATCGGTTCGCTTATGAAAAAAATGAAACGAACACAGGAAGAGGAACTGAGAATCATCTTCTTATTTTTTTTTTCCAAATATCAGAGTAATGACTTAGTTAACACTTAGTTTTCTTATTAATTTCCATTTTTGGAACCTTCAGTTTTCCTAAACTTGAATAACAGGAGGTGGAGACTTGATTACCTCCGTAACTCGCTTCTCTCCTCAAGTCCCTCCTCTTGGTTTTCATTCTTAGTCTTTGAATCCCATGGGGAGTTTCTCTTATAAGTCTTTCTTTACTCATTTTTTAGGAGTTGTTCTTTTGAATAAGTTTCAGTAGCTTCTTACATATGGAAAGGTGGGGTATTAAAGTATATTAACACAAAATTACTCATCATGTAGTTATTTGTCCTTATGGCCTCTCTTCCTTCCGTCAATTTCTTTTAAGGAATGATATAAAAAGAGAGGAAAAATATTCAATAAAAAAAAAAGTAAACTTAGTAAATAAAGAACCCAGATCCCAAAAGTTATTATTATTATCTATATCTATATCTACTACTACTATTTTACTATAGTTAATTCCGAAAGCACTAACACTAAGATCCTCGAATTTTCAAGTTTTTTCTAATAATCAACAAAGTAAATCAAATTTTTACCCTTCATTATTCGGCCCATAGTCTATATGTAAGAACCCAAGATTACCCGATATTTATTCATCATGCCACCGTTTGCATTCCCATACTAACCAAGAACTATCAAACTTTTTGTTTTTTGCGAAACCCAGCTTTTAGTTTGTAATGTCGACCAAATGAGGCCCATCATATGGTGGATCCAATTCCTATATGGAATTACCCATGACCGCATGTTTTGTCATTTTTTCCATACTTAACAATAAGTGATATGACATTTATTTGATTTTTAAGGATTTTTCTCCTTTACTTATCACAATTAATCCCCAATATATAATGTAAAATTACATCCATCTAAGCATTAATGGCTTAAATATACGGGGAATATGGACAATTACAATGATGTTCAAGCTTTATAGTTCAAATTTATATAGCAATGCTATCAGATTTCTTCTAGATTGTTCGCTTCTCCTCAGAGAGATAAAGTCATTTATTTATTTTTTCAATACAGAGAGGATAGCAATAAGTTCGACAAAGAAAAAACTTGTGAACTTGGTAAATTATCGACGGTTCCGCTTATTTAAGCTTATAATTAGATAACCGCATAGAAAGAAGTAGAAATATCTTCACAATCAAGAATTTGTTCCTAACGTAGCAAAGAAGTTTCTCCACAAATGTCACTTAATCCACAATAAAATAGTTTTGAAGCAATCAACCACATCGAGGTATGCAAATATTTTTGAAGCAAAATCAATACAAATTAATGTTGAAATCAAAATGGCGCTTAAAATGGCACTTGAATCAAGAGGACTCTACATGTAAGGTATAGATAATAGGCCTTAAGTTTGGTAATAATCAAAATCTACATATATGCAATCTATCTATCCCACATTATGCACAATTTGAGGACAAAATCGAGAAATCACAACTTTGTTTGTGGTTGGTACCGGCAAAGAATCGCAGGAGTAGCAGCAGGAGATGGCCACCAAGAAGCGAGAAGTCATGGACACGTAGGGAGGAAGAAAAGCACCAAAGGTCAGCAATAAGAGATCAAATGTTCTATAAGCACCGCATTAAAATTTGAGATTCCTTGTTTACTATATGTAGGATCCACTATGGGTAAAAATGAAATATATTTGATACTCTCCTCAAAAGGGATTATTTCTTAATAACATCAAAAGTAATTTCTTAATGACATCAAAAGTAATTTGAGTATTTTATTTTGGGTGCAACATATTCACGAAAGATATCACAACTTTTGAATAAAGACCTTATAAAAGATTGTGTGGATTTACATAATTTTACTCCATAAATTAACTGCTTTTACAAAGATTCTAATGAGCTATATACTCTTTCTCAATTATTATGGTAAAATCTTATTTCCTTATCCCGAAAGAATTTGTAAAAATAATATTTTAATGACATAAAACTTTTTGAGGAAAAGAAAATCCAAGGATCCTGTAATGATTGTGATTGATCGATTTTTAAGATTAGGCCTATTTAAGGCCTTTCTTACTTGACTTTCACATTTAATAAAGTCTCTATATAGGTTTAATTTGATTCTATAATAAGTAATCGGTTAAATTTTTATAATTGTCTCACATTCTAAAGACTCCTTTCATGTTTTCCAATAATTTGATCAATCATCGGGTTTTTTACGGGTTAATAAGTGAACAAAAAACAATACTATGATTTCAATGAAGATATTCATTATTATATGCAATGAGGCGCTGGAAGCATGATAAGACACCAACTTAAACAATTTAAAGCAAAAAGGACTCGTATCAATTTCGCCATCAATTTCATACGCAGAATTTAAAACGGATAAAGTACTAATTTTTCTACAAAATTTGGCATCAATATCATCCCCTGGGATAATTCCAAAGACATCATATTCCAAAGGACATCAATGTATACTTTTTAATTTAATTAACACAATAACAAATAAAGTGAATATCTATTTTATTACCAAGAAACATGTTACATCAAAAAAGGAAGAGAGAGCACAAAGACACAAAATTATAGTCTAGCAGCATTTACACAAACACAAAAAAACTAAATCTTTATTTTTAAAAAGATAAGTACAAAGGAATTGATGATCAATTCAATGGCGAAATCCAAATAAACCAACAAAATGAATACGGAAAGCAATCCCACCGACAATATAAATGCATGCAGCTAGATAAAGAATCAAACTAAGTATTAGATATGCGTAAAATAGATAAAACAACAAAAGTCTTCCAAAACCGAATGTTCTCGCCACAAAAGCATAACGACAAATGAAAAATCTAATTCAAATGACAATAAGAGACACTTCATAAATGAAAAATTGAATATGAACATTGAATCAACATGTACAAAAGTTCAAATCACGATGAAAACAAAGATTATTAAACCAATAATATCAAGCAAAATCAATACAAATTAATGTCAAGCAAAATGGCGCTTAAAATGTCACTTGAATCAAGAGGACTCTACACGTAAGGTATAGATAATAGGCCTTAAGTTTGGTAATAAATGAATCAAAATTATGCACAATTCAAAATGAGATATCACAAATTTTGTTCAGACTTGGCAAAAGAATAAATCACCGCACCTAAAATGAAGAAATCGAATGAGGAGAACTAAAATGAGAGGGGAATTGAGAACTAAAACAAAGAGGTCAAAAGGAAAACGAAAGAGGAAAGGAAAGAGGGAAAAATACATGTAACTCATCATAATTCAAAGGTAAAAGTTAGAATTTCCTTCAATTCCTTTTAAATAAAAGCAATGCAAAGAGAAAACAAAAAAATACGCCACTTGGTGAAATTATGACTACACGATTACCATCAAAGTTCCATTTCAACACCTTGATAAAATTTATTAAAAAAGATTTTTAAGTCGAAAAATAAAAATATCTCGCCATTCCCTATCATCCCAAACTCAAATAGACCATCATTCACCACACTAAAAAAAGGGAAAGTAACCAAATAAGTCACCGAGAAAACCTAGAGAAATAGCATAAATCAATGAGAGCATCAAGTCGAAAGTTAACTTGTTATACTTAGATAAATTTAAAAACACACTAATAGTACATATCTTTTCCAAAATCTATGTTGTTGCTTTTTAATGAGTATTATAGAGCAAATTCAAGATGTGTCAAGAAATATAGACAAACTTTTATCATCTACAACAAACACGCAAAACTAAAAAAATACCAAAAAATGTAAACTTGTAAATACACAAAATAAAGGCTACTAAAAAAAGTCAGTATAATTTTAAGCTAAATGCACAATGATTTTGTCCTCATACTCAAGAACACAAACCCAAAATATGAAACATGTGAACCAAGACAAAAAAAACCAAATACACCTCTTTCAAAACCTCACCACCACATGTTATGCCGCTTTCAATCGAAAGATTCCATTGCTATTAAGAAAAGGCATTATTCAAACAAACCAGAAGCAGTAAAGAAGTACTTTTCAAAGCTATGGAATATCAGGGAGTACAAAAAAATAACATCTTTTTTCTATCAACTGACATTTTTTTTTCTCGTTTTTCTTAAATAATGATGAAAAAAATGAGAGCTCGACTAAGAACTTAAAATCATTTTGAGGTGCATTTTCCACATAAGTTCAAAAAACTTTTACATTGGAAAAAACACTTCAAAAACTAGACTTGACCAACATTTAAACACTTTTTCTTCCAAAACCAATTTTAATTTATAAAGTCCTAAAAGTTCAAATAAAGATAAACATCTAAAAAATTTAGGAATAAAATTTAGGAATAAATCTCAAGCTCCTTAAATAAAAACCTAAAAGAACCAATAAATGATAAAAACACAAACAAATATACTAATCTTTTATTTAGAAACAAAAGCTCAACACATGAACTTGAAACCACTTAGCATACTCTCAAGAACTCCTACCCATGTTGTGATGACAAAAGTAAAAAATAAGTCCCCATCAATTTATTTCAAGTGGGCTTAGAAGGATTTAACTATACAAAGAAAAGGCATTTGTTAATAAAATGTAAAAAGTAAGTACTATAAACTAAAACTCATAGCCAAAATGCCCAAAGTTTATGCCAAAATAAAAGCTTGTTCAAGAAAATCGTTTCTCTGGGAGAATACGTATATACTTGAGTATTTAGACACGACATGTAATGCGAAATATAAGTTCGAAGATTAATGTACAAAATTAAATACCTCAAATTATCAATCCATGTTAAATGGTAACAATTAAAGCTGGGTGGATGTTGCCATGAAAACGATTGTCGTCTAGAGTGAGCAAGTTTAAAAGGCTTAAATTGCCTAGAGATGATGGAATGGTACCTGAGGAATGGTTTTGTAAAAATATTTCAATTGATTGTGAATGATCGCACCACCATCAACTATAACATTCACAATTTCCTCTGCCAATTCAAATTTAAAGCACAATTATGCTAACATATATAAAGAGCAATTATGCTAACATATATAAAGAGCAATTATGCTAACATAGTGGTTAAAACTGAAAACCCTAGAAAGGGAAAATAATTGAGATGCTATGCAAGGAAAAGATACCGCTTTTCATGAGCTCAATTTAAACACGAGTGGCGTGCTTAGCCGCAAATGACGGCTTGCTCCAAAAGAAGTTGAGTTCAAGATATTAACTCAAGGCAGCCACCTCGCATAATAATGAATTTGGGAGTCGCTTAGAAAGAAGTCGACTGCATGTAAATCATTTGGCCTCCGTCGAACTCTTCGCAGCAAGAGTTTCCTTTTTGTCCTTTCCTCTCCTGGCTTATTAACCTTGTCGCGGCGCTTCGAAAAATCCATTCAAGCCCTTCCAATCGATTGTTCCAATTTCAAGGGTAAAAGAGCTTCCAATTTCAAGCTTCCTTCCAATCGATTGTTCCATATTTCAAATCGCCAAGTTGACAATGAGCGCACTGTGCGTGCGAACTTCCGCATCGATTATTTAACCATATTTCAAAATCAAAGAGTCAAAGTTATTTACTACTAAGTGATTGATTTTGGCATCTCTTTTTCCCTTTTTTACAACGGACTCTCTCTTCCACTTTGTGTATCTAGGATTTTGAACTACTATGGTTAGTGAAGATTTCATCAATGGTTAGATTTATCTAAAGTTTTATTCTACTATTAGGCCTTGAAGGGAAGTTCAATTTTTCAAAAAGCTGTTTTTGTATAAATAGACTAGGGTTAACTTTCTCCCCAAGACTATGATTATGTACTTTATCTTTTTACAACATCACACTTAAGCTCTGAAACTCCATTACAAAATGTATTAGAAAACAACTCAATTAACATCATAGCTATGGAGCTTCTCATGTTATCATTCTCTTATGATTTTGTCTAGTTCAAGATTTCAATCAATGGTTAGATTTATAATGTCATACATTTAACATATGTAAACATCACCTCATTCCACCCGAGTCCCACATCGCTAACATTTTGATATGTAATATTTGATGTTTTTCTCGAGCATTTTGAAGTTTTCAATTTCAAAGACTACATATTCAAACTACCAAAGCAACAATCAATCCATACCCAAAATCATCATAACCATGTATAATTAGTTAACTTTACAAAATACTGAAACACAAAAAATACGCATACATGCAAAAAATTAATACTTACTCAAATCATCAACACATCTAACCACCAAAACAATGAAGCTAGTACATTCTTCGATTTTAAAAATTTTGGCAGAGTTTCTTTTAAAAATAGATATCCAAACAAATCTAAACTTGTCTATAAAACTTACAATCATCCATACATATCCACACCACCAAAAAAACCATCATTTCATACCCAAAATCATCATACCATGCAAAAATTAATACATATTCAATCATCAACACATCCAACCATCAAAACATCAAGTTAATAGCTACTAATTTCAAGAAATTTCGGCAGAATTTCCATTAAAAATAGATATCCAGAAAAATCTAAACCAGTTTAAAAAACTTACAATTATCCATACATATTCAAACCACCAAAAAAAACATCATTCCATACTCAATATCATCATAACCATGTATAATTATCTAACTTTACAAAAGACGGAAAACAAAAAATACATATATCAGAGAAAATAGAAAACATGTTGAGCGTAACCCTTTACTTTACAACTTACACCAAATATATTCTTTACATCTTACACCAAGTATCCTTCATATATACCGAAAATATTTGGAATTCCAAAATTATCGAAATATGCGAGTAAAAATAAAATAATTATAAATCTGAAACATAAGACCCCTTACTTTACCCTAAATTATCTAAAAAACAAATGAGCACACATATTTGTATGTAATGGGGGGGGGGAATGATTTAGATTGATATAAGCAAGAATTTAGAGAGATTGTAATAAATAATCAATTTATTTAGAAAAAGATATGAACTTAAGATCAAATAAAATTTTCTTAGTACCATTTCAACAAACGGTTCATTTGCTTAATGATTTAAATCATAAATCTGTATTGGTGGCAGTATAATGGTGTGTGAGTTTGATTTATGAGTGTTTGATTGGTTACAGTTGTGTGTGTATTTGTGCATATATTATGTGTGTTGTGTGTACGGAGACAATTTAGTTCATACTCATTGCGAATTACCCCCTCCTATATTATTATGACGAAATCTTCGAACCTGTAGACAAAAAATAATAAATAGTAAATAAGCAGGTAAAAAGATTAAATAAAAGGTAAGAAAATGATGATTAAAAAAACTTATCATACGGTATTTTCTAAGTCGTCATCCATCTGTCACGATATTAATGAAAATAAATTAAAACAAATAAGTTAATAAAAAAAGCAATAAGATATCTTTAGAGAGAGTTAATCAGATGATAAACTTACACTACCAAATATAACAACATCATCCATTGGTCGATGATTGTGCAGTTGAAACAGTTGTAGCTACACAATAAATTTCATAAGCCATATATAATTAACATCAATTACAATGAAATTTCATACAATTAACATGCATTTAATCAAACATAATACATACACATCCAATTCCCAAAACCAAAATTAAGGAAAAAGACAACCGAAATTAGCCTACAAATTTTACAAAATGAACACTCAATATTATCCAGCTCAACATCCATTAAATCCTAACATTCATAATTAAAAAATATATTTCATCATAACTATAAACCTATTTCATAATAAAATAAAACAACCAAAATTAAAAGACACCCAAATGTGTGTTTTTTATGTGTGTAAAAGTCTTATTGGTGTGGGAGAGAGAGAGATAGAGCGAGAACACAAATTTATTACAAATCTAAACACCCAGATTTATGTGTTTTAAAATAAATTTTAAAACACACAAATTAAACACAAACATTCAAAAATGAAAGTCATAAATCGACTTTAAATATTCGGCAACTTTAGTTAAAGATTTCAAGCTATGATGAAGTAGATAAGAATATAGAGGCCTTTTGGAAAGCATCGGAATGAACAATAAAAAAGTATCGATTTCAAACCTTCATACCACCAACCATAATAAGTTAAGTAAAACGACAGTCATTGACAAAGACTTCTAATACATAAGAAATTATTTCATTCAATGATATTTATTTTAGCTCACATTTCAAATTAAAGTATGCATCCAAAGAAGTAATAATTAACTTAAAGTTAATTCCCATTTTTAAAACAAACTCCCAACAAACAATTAGAATTTAAAAGAAAAAAACCCCAATCTAGCTGGGATGGGACCAAATCATGAGTTTGGACATAAAGTTCATGTGGTGTGTAGTTTCTTTCAAAAACTCATTCTGACTAAGCAAATGCTATATAATTAGCTAAAGAAGCATAAAATATGTTTTATTTCTATCATTTGTCCCACAATTTCAACAACCAATTAGGTAACAAAGCAAGTACTGGTCGGAACAAAAAATATTTTTAAAACAAAAAATATTTTAAAACTATACCAACACAAAAATCGATCTTTACGTCTCAAATGTGAGAATTGAACAAAACCCACAATTCCAACCCCCCTCCCAAAAAAAAAAAAAGTAAATAAGAGCTATTTCGACATACAAATCCACACATATAAATAATAATATCATAAAAATGAATCAAACAGAGTAATTAAAAATACACCAAAGCTTATTTGTGAAACTTCATGAACCCCTTATTTGTTGAACTTGGCCACTTTGCTATCATTAAGTCCATCTCTGATTTAACCTCAATAAATACACCAAAGCTTTATGAAACAACACGTGTACATCAAGACTCTTCCTTTACATTTTCTCCTTCAATATAATGGAAATAACGATGTTTTTGTCCCGAATAGTTATTACGTTACTATTTTTCAATATCCCAGATCTTTGTGACCTTCATCTTTTGATTTATATGATAATACTTAATTTATTTTTACTTTGGAAATGAAAATCTTGTGATAGAATCTGGAAAAGGGTGCCTCTTTTTATTATTTTCTTTTAGTTGGTAAGCATGCAGTACTCTTATTCGACAAACTAAACATTTAATTAAGAAAAGTGAAGATAACTTCTATTAAAGCAAATGATATCATAATTGTTTCACATCTTACTTATATAAACTTTAGCAAAATTTATTCTACTTTTTTTGGTAAAGAGGGCTTACTTAATTTTAATGAAAGTGAAGTATCTTCATGGGTTTATTTAATTAAAAATGATGAATAATTAATTT
This sequence comes from Panax quinquefolius, assembly GCA_020205615.1. Lineage (NCBI taxonomy): Eukaryota > Viridiplantae > Streptophyta > Magnoliopsida > Apiales > Araliaceae > Panax > Panax quinquefolius. Next base: position 80,519,400 of record CM035174.1, on the reverse strand, counting down.
TATTTAAGTTTCGAATTGATTGGATCTATTTCAAAATTTACTCTTTTGTGTTGGCAGAAGGACACCAAGAATTATACCAAGAATCAAAATTCAAAATCTTTGGAATGGTGGCATATACCACCAGGGAGGTGATTGTAATATGCATATATTGAAACGTATATACATATGAGTAGTTAGTGACACCGGGTTGTTTTTGGGATTCGATTAAAGGATATTTTTTTATTATAAAAAAGTTGTAGAATGAAATAATTTTCATATATTCCATACGGAATTTGTGAGATTATAACTGAATTCAAGTAGTGTGTTTTGGTTGTTGGGTCTAATTAGGTTGATAAATCTATGTGTCAGTTCCTTTTTCTTTTGACTTATAAAACACATTCAACCTCATAAACGGGGATTGTTTATTGATTTGAGTTGCTAAAAAAGGGAGGACAATTGTGATCTTTTGAAGGGAATTCAAGCAGTGTGATTTTTTGCTATAACAATTCACATATAGGCACAATTTTGGTTATACCTTCAAACAGTCCCAAGTTATGTCTCAAGGAACCTCTAGGCATTCAAATACACTTCAAAACATCATTAAAACTTATCACCATGACCTTAATAAGCTTGCACAGTCAGTTTGATTTTTGGCACCAAAACAGTCCACCTCTAAACTTTCTTTGTCTTAAACGGTTATTTAATATGTAGGAGTATTAGATATTAAAACCCTGTACTCCGTTCGTCTCTCTCCCTCTCCCTATCAGTCTCGTACATTAAGTACACAACGTGAGAAATGCTCAACAACTGTCATTGGGTATTATAATTTGAGACTGCCATTGGTTTTAAAAAATTGTAATTCTTGGGAAAGGGCATTTTTATTTTATTTTTTATATATAGTAGTCTTTGATTATCTAAATGAATTTATTTTCCTATTTGTTTTCCCAAGGAAAGTTATATTCTTCTTGAGTTCAGCTAGGTATTTTCGTTAAGTCAATTTACTTCCTGTTTTTGGATGGGAAGGAAAAGTTAGGTTCTGTTTCTTTCCAAACAAACCCATTATGTTATTGAGTTTTATTTTTAATACTAATTCTAAAACACTTATGAAAAAATATAGGGACAAAGACAGTTTTTTGTTTTGGACAATAGTACCCTTATTATTTAAATAGGGTGGAAAACCACAACATGAATTGTTAAGGGTATAATTGTCCAAATAAAAAACAATTGCCTAATCTCTCGGCTTTTGTCCATTTATTATCACCTCACTTATTATGTTTATAATTAACTATTTTGGTTAGTTCTGTTTTTCCCCAACTGCAAGTCTAAAACTGTTGAAATTGTTTGATTAAGTTTGTCTTATAACCTGTTTTTAAATAATTTCCTTGTCATCTATGATTTGTTGTCTGCTTAATTCTCTTATTGATATTATTGTGATTGTGATGGTGGTTGTTATGCAAGTCCTAATCAATTTCAGTATCTACCCTCACAAATTTGCTAATATGAATATCCCATATCATTTCATGAGTCGATTGTTCTTCAATTTTCCTGCAACTATTTTTATAGTTATAGTTATGTCATTCTCACTACCCTCTGATGCAAAGAAGTTACCTGTATGATGTGTTTAAGATATATATAAAATTATGTGGTAAATAACAGTGCAGGGGTGATTCGATGATGTGGATTATTTATTAAGCTGAGTCCCAGCGATAAAAGTGATTAAAAACATTTTAAATTATAAAAGATAGTAGATTTTATTCTCTACTTGACTCTTTTAATGGATTGCTTGTTCCGCTGCAGTTAAACTTGATGGTTGTTATATTGTATCAATTTAATACTGTTGAAGGCTAACGATAATATATTCTGCATTATCTTAGTCATAATATTTTCTACTGGGCTAGTTGAGCTCACCCTTTTACTTTTATTGTTTTCTTCAAGAAATGAGAACGTAGCAGGGACTAGTCGGGGAACGGAGTGACGGGCCAAAAGATAGCATTAGTAGTCCTCACTATTTTGTGAAATAGTGTAATAATAATTGTAATAAGGACTCCTTTTGAGTTTGTATAATCTCTAATAGACAATATTTGTATTCAAACTCACAGTTTATATTTTGTCGTATTGTACACTACTGTTGTATTATTAAGTTGTATTTGAATTTATGTATCATGTAAGTGGCGACCCAAGATGGGTGACGAATACCTAATTTTGGGGGTGTCAAAGTTGGTATCAAAGCTTAGGGATATGATCCCTGGCTAAGATGTGAGACTAGAACTAGGAGGGGAGAGACGGAGAATTCCTTCGCTAGTATGACCTACCTAAGTTTATTTGGTATTTGATTGGTCGGTCAGAGTATAGTGATAATATGTTGCATGTCAATTAACCCTTCTTTTGTGGCAGTGTTTGAAAATGGCATCCGAGAATGTTGAGAACATCAATGGAGCACAGGAGACCGTTGAGTCTCCACAGATCAATAACCAGGACAACGTGCATCAGGAAGGCGACAATCCTCATACAAACAACATTAACCAAATGATGAACGATGGAATGTTTCAAGGCTTCATGCAATTCATACAACATCAGGCGAGAGCGGCTCCTGTTCAAAATGCAGGTGTAAACACAGGAAACTCTCGGACGGTCACCGTTAAACAGTTCAAGGAGATGGGACCACCGGAGTTTATTGGAGAGCCAAAACCACTTAAGGCGGAAGCATGGATAAAGCAAATCACCTAGATATTTGATGTCTTGGGATGCTCAGAGAAGCAAAAGGTTCCTTCGCCACCTTTATGTTGCGTGAAGAAGCGGATTCATTGGTGAGAATCAGAAAAAGTCTACGACTGGCGCGACTCAAGATGTCTTGGGAGAAGTTTGAAGAGTCGTTCAACGACAAGTATTTTTCCGAAAGTATTCGTCACATGAAGGAGGTGGAGTTTATCAAGTTGGAACAAAACAATATGACCGTGTCGCAATACTAGGCTAAATTTGTGGAGTTATCTCGGTTTGCATCCCATTTGGTCGATAATGAGGAGCGAATGACACAAATATTTTTAAGAAGTTTGAAACCGAAGATACGTCATTATCTTATTTCTCATAAACTGTGTTTGTATTCAGATGTTGTAAATAGGGCTCAGTTGTTGGAGCGCGATAACGAGTCAACGCAACCAAGAAAAAGCAGACGACAGAATGAAAATATCAGTGGTAACAGTTATCGAAGCAGTGACAACAAACGTGGAGGGAATCAATATGCCAGAAATGGTAACCACTTCGGTGGTAATCATAGCCAAGACAGTAAAAATGGACATTTCAAGAAAAAGAGATTCAACAATGATGGAAAGACGTCAGCACCAGCAACCGTGGTTAAGGTAAGAGAACGACCACCTATCATATGCTTCAAATGCGGAGGGAGGACACATCACCCAAATCACGCGATGTCGTCCAAAGCATATTATAATTGTGGAAGAGAAGGTCACTTAGCTCGATTTTTTCGTTCATCAAGACAAATTCAAATAGGATGGAGCACCAAAGGTCAGTCCCGAAAAAGTCAAAGCCCAGTGGTCTGCAGGAGAGCGTTTGTTGTGACCTCCTAGAAAGCAAGGAACCCGAACGAGGTTATCACGGGTAAACTTATCATAAACTCTAAAGTGAAGTCTATACCTTATTTGATCTGGATTCTACCAATTCTTTTATTTCTCCTACTACGCTCAACGTTTAAATTTGACTCCGGAGAAATTAGACTTTGACTTATCTGTTGAAACTCCATTAGGAGAAACTTTCATTACATCCACTATTTATAAGTCTTGTTTGATTCAAATCGGTAACCGCACGTTACCTGCCGATCTTATCTCCTTAAAAATACTTGCATTTGACGTGATTCTAGGGATTGATTGGTTAACTACTCATCATGCTAAAATTGATTGTTTTTGTAAGGTTGTTATCTTTTATATTCCTAATATACCTATTATGCGAATTCAAGCGACCAAACCATTAAAATCAATCACGGTCATCTCAAGCCACAAAGCTATTCGTTTATTGAAAAACGGATGTTAAGCTTTCTTAGCTCATGTCACGGATTTAAACAAAAATACGTCAGATTTGAAGGATATTTCTATTGTTAATAAATTTCCTGACGTATTCCATGAAGAACTTCCTGGCCTACCCCCAGAGCGTGAAGTCCTTATTACAATTATTATCACACTATTTTACATAATAGTGAGGTCTACTATAGCCATCTATTTGGACCATCACTCCGTTCACCGACTTGTCTCAGCTACATTCTCATTTCCTGAAGAGAACAGTGAAAGAAAGGGTGAGCTCAACTAGCCCAGTAAGAAATATTATGACTAAGATAATGCAGAATAAATTATCCTTAACCTTCAACAGTATAACAACTGATAGAATATAATATACAACAAGTTTTAGATCAACAATTGCAGCAGAATAAGCAATCCATTAGAAGAGTCAAGTAGAGCATAATATCTACCATCTTCTATGATTTAAAAAGTTTATCATCAATTTTATCGCTGAGACTCAACTTAATAAATAATCCACATCATTGAATCATCCCAAAGACTACGGGACAAGGATATTCTTTAAGTATCACGACCACGAATTATCCATTACTACGCCAAAGATAATCGTGTTTTCATCAACTATTACGTGATCATGCCATAAAATAATTCATCTTTTTGCATCCTTGGTCAAGAGAATCCATGCCCATAATCATACCAAAAAAAGCGTCAATCAATGCATTACACAGCCGATGAGGACTTTTACCACATCATTTGTAACATTACGGTCATGATTATACCGAATAATCCCTGGTCATAATCATACCAAGTCCATCTATGCACTACGGCCAAAGATGACTTTTAACATAATATAAGCATAATGATGATGACAATGATATAAGAATTCAATTAAACAAATTCGAGAATTAATTTATTCAGAATTCAATAACGTCCAAATTGTCAACATGATATTGCTTTGTAAAGTAAAATTCAAGAATGCTCAGAATAATATTTTCATGAAAAGATACTGGATGAAGCACAAATATCAAGGATATTCCACTAATTTCATGGAGTATAGAAGTCAAAGCTTTAACCAATTGAGTATAAGAGAATATATGAAACTGCAAATGAATTTTTGTCCGCCATGCGGTAATCCACATAGACAGATCATTTTCATAATTTAATAAGGAATGAATACAAAGGATCATTCACCACGCATGTAGTAATCCACATGATGAGTTATTCCAATGTAATAATAAAGAATGGAATAACAAGAGAATTCACCGTACATCTTATAAATCGCATGCATGCGTTATTCCCAGAATAATAAATAATGGAACCAAAATCACGCCAGAAATGCATGTATGTGATATTCCGACGTAATAATAAATAATGGAACAAAGTCCCAAAGTAAACGCACAAACAGAGATATTTCGACGTAATAATAAATAATGGAACCAGTCCGACGCGTAAGCGATGTATGTGATATTCCGATGAATAATAAAGAACGGAATATTAGAAGAATTTCACTATGTATGCGGTACTTCGCATAAACAGGTTATTCCAACAGAATAAAAACGAATGGAATAACAAAAGCACTCTTCATGAATACGAAAGAAATAATACCCCTTACCTTAGAATAAAGCTAGATACCGAAATAGAGAGGTAGCAGACTTCTCTTCTTCTTTCTCTCTATAATTTCTCTCTATAATAAATGCTCTATAGCTTGAGTGAATTGGTGAAGAATAATGAAGAAATGAGCTTCTATTTATAGAAAAATATAGTTTCGATAATTGCACGTTTTAGGGCTCGAAATATTACAGTACAATACCTCCAACTTTTTTTTTTATTTTTAATTTAGTTCTGCAAGTATTATCAAACTTGCACCACCTCCCCTAATAAAAAATAATGTGAATCAATAGTTCAATCATGTGAATCAATAGTATAATCATGTGAAAAAATACGAATTACAGTATAGTACCTCTATCTATACCTCCATTTTTAACTTAGTCATGCAAGTATTATCAATCTTGCACCAACTCCCCTAATAGTACATGAATGTGATTCAATAGTACACACATGTGAACAAATAGTTAAATAAACATGTGAATTAGTAGCAATTAATTGCTTATTTATCCGATAAATTACCCGATTTATCAATATAACCCCCAAACATCAATTATCATCGGAATAGATGTCAATTTTAACTAACACTAATAATCCCAACACAATAGAACTATCAAATTCATCTTTAATCAACACGAACTTATTCATCATTAATATTATAACTCACAATATTTAACAATCGTGTCGTTCTGTGAAAGAGGGCTTTCCGATAAGGATTTCTCCTTATCATGGCCGCAATTATTAGGTGACCAAACCTCTCCTTGATGTAATTTTTGCAGACATTGTCGATATTGTAAATAATAATATGAATAACTTTTTTCGTCTCAATTATTGATTTAATAATATAAAATATTATGCAGATGATAATCTTGTGACAATAATTGAATCAATAATATGAGAGATATGATGCGTGAATTACTATAGTAATAATTGAGTATAATCGAGTGAATTCTCACGTAAGCATCAATAATCAATACTGGTGTTACTACTTATCTGACCATATTCTCGTATTTTTACTACCGAGTAGTTCAATGGTTTAATCATAACACTTCATAGTTATTTTTATAAAAGATAATTACATGGTTTTCTTACTACTACAATGATACTTTCGCTATGGGGTTCACTAATAATTATCTTTGTAAGACCCGACTTTTTATAAATAAAGATGAATTTTTTCTATAAATATTATTTTTGAATATTATGGAATAAATTTGATATAATGTTATAGTTGTGGGTAATATTTATAAATTTTGCAAAAGTATGCAAGTTGTTATAAAATATTACGTTTGGTGGGAATATTCTTTTTGTTAGGGAATATTAAATACTGATGGCTCAATCATTGGTGGACCCCACAATGTAATTATTGTCGGATTGAGAAAACGAAAAAATATTTTATAAAAATAACTACGGAGATGTTACCGTTAAAAGCTGTTGAACTACCCTTGGTAAAAGTAAAGTAATCTGGCGTGGTTGCATAGTAGACACTCAGATTGATTATTGATGCTTACGTGAGAAGTCACCAATTATATCTTCAATTATTGCTACGATAATTTCTGATCATATCTCTTATATTATTGATTCGATTATTGTCACGTATCATCATCATATAATATGTTATAGTATTAAATCAATAATTGAGACGACAAGTTATAAATGATTAATAATTGTTAAAAGATTAATTATGTGTTGATGAAAAAAAAAAAATGATTTGTAGTAAGTTTGATTATTTTTATGGGGGCTCGTATATGTCATCATCTAAGAGTCTCTTCGTCGATAGTAATTACCTTCGTCAATAGTAATTACCCTTGTGAATAAGTGAATAGTATTTACCTTCGTCGATAGTAATTACCTTTATCAATAAGTAATTACCCTTGTGAATAGTATTTACCTTCGCGTCGATAGTATTTACCTTCGTTAATAGTAATTACCTTTACCGACGTCGAACCACTTGTCGTTTCACATTACGGTGAAAGCGTCCGAACCACTTGTCGTTTCACATTCAAAGGCGCGTCGAAACCGATTGTCGTCCAAGCCACTTTTCCTTTTCACACGGCGAGTGCTAAGCTAGAAATCTTCTATAAATAGAGGCCTGGGGCTTCATTATTTTCACGAATTCATTCAAGCTATAGAGAGAAAGTATAGAGAGAATAAGAGAGAAAGAAGAAGAGTATTTTGTTACTTACCTTCTCTTGCGTTATTCAATCTCCTACCAAAAGTAAGGGGTGTTATTCTTTCTTATTCATGAAGAGAATCATTGTTATTCCATCTTTATTATTACATTGGAATAACTTTGTATAAGTGGTTTACCCTATACTTGGTGACATTCTTCTATTATTCTGTTGGAACATCACGTGCATGTGTTTTACACCGGACTGGTTAAAATCTTTATTATTATTACTGTTGGAACATCCTGTGCGTGTGTTTTTACAATCGACTGGTTCCGCCTTTATCATTCTCATTGGAATATCCTATACATGTGTTTTACACCGGATCTGGTTCCATCTTTATTATTACATTGGAACATCCATCGGTGTTAATTTCACCCGACTTTTTAGTTATTATTATTCTGTTGGAATAACTTTGCATACATCTGGGTCTTCGCATGCGTGGTGATTTCTTTTGTTATTCCATTCTTTATTATACCCAATTGGTTAAAACTTTGACTTATATACTCCATAAAATTAGTAGAATATCCTTGATATTTGCGTTTCATCCATATCTTTTCATGAAAATATTCTTCCGATCATTCTTGAATTTTACTCTACAAAACAATATCGTGTTGATAATTTGGGCGTTAATAATTCTGGATAAAATAATTCTTGAACTTGTTTTATTGAATTTTATATCATCATTGTCATCATCCTCGTGTTTATATTTTTAAAGTCATCATGGCACTTTTGTAGTGCGTAGATGGACTTGGTATGATTATGACCGAGAGACTATTCTTGTGTCATGGCCGTAATGTTACAAATGATGTGGTAAAAATCCTCGATTAAGTAGTAGTGCATTGATGGACGATTGTTGGCATGATCATGACCATTAATGAATACACAAATATTCTTGGCCGTAGTGCATGAATAATTGTGGTCGTGATACTAAAGAATATCCTTGGCCGTAGATGCGAGGTGATTCGATGATGTGGAATATTTATTAAAGTGAGTCTCAAATTATATACTTGATGATGAAAACCTTTTAAAACCTAAAAGATAGTAGACTTTTATTTTCTACTGACTCTTTTAATGGATTGCTTATTCATTGCAGCTTAAATTGGTTGTCTATTGTATTTTATCGGTTTAACATTGTTGAAGACTATTGATAATTTATTACGCATTATCTTAGTCATAATATTTCTTCTTGGGCTAGTTTAGCTCACCTTTCTTTCATTATTTCTCTTGAAATGAGAATATAGCTGGAGACGAGTCGGGAAACAGTGATGGTCCTGAAGATAGCATTAGTAGTCCTCACTATTCAATGAAATAGTGTGATAATAATTGTAATGAGGACTCCTTTTTTGAGTTTGTATAATATCTAAGAGATTTATATTTGTATTTAAACTCACACGCTTATGTATTAAGTTGTATTTAAATTACATACCATGTAAGTGGTGACCCAAGATGGGTGATGTATACCTAATTTTTGGGGCGTCACGGTTGGTATCGAGCTTAGGATATGATCCACGCTAAGATGTGAGAATAATACTAGGAGGGGAGGCAGAATACCTTCATAGTATGACCTACCTAAGTTTATGTACTTTATTTTATCGGTTGGTCGGAAGATAGGGATAATTTGTTACATGTCAATTAACCTTTTGTTTTGTGGCGATGTCTCAAAATGACATCCGAGAATGTTGAGAATAGCAATGGAGCGCAAGACGATCGTTGATTCACCACATATCAATAATCGAGGATAATGTGCATCGAGGCGCGCGATCCTCCTCATGCAAACAACAACAACGACCAAATGATGAATGATCAAATGTTCGAGAGGCTTTATGCGAATTTATCTGCAACAATGAATGAGGCGAGGCGACTCCTGTCCAAAAACGTGGGTGGAAACACGAAAAACTCTCGGTGGTCACCGCTAAACAATTCAAGGAGGGACCACCGGAGTTTAAGGGAGAGCAAAACCACTTCCTGGCGGAAGCATGGATAAAGCAGATTACCAAGATATTTGATGTCTTGAGATGCTCCGAGGAGCAAAGGTTCCCTTCACGCCTTTATGTTGCGCGGAGAAGCGGATTCTTGGTGGGAATCGATAAAACGTACTCAACTTCTTTGTCTTGAAGATATCTTGGGAGAAGTTCCAGAGTCGTTTTAACGACAAATACTTTCACGAAAGTATTCGCCACATGAAGGAGGTGGAATTTATCAAGTTGGAACAAAACAATATGGCCAGTAATCGCGATACGAGGCAAAATTTGCGGAGTTATCACGGGTTCGTCCCCACTTGGTGGATAATGAAGAGAGAATGGCGCGAATGTTTTAAGAGGTTTGAAGCGGGAGATACGTCAACATCTTATTTCTCATAAAGCGTGTTTGTATTCAAATGTTGTAAATAGAGCTCGATTAGTGGAGCGCGATAATGAGTCAACACAACTAAAAAGAAGCGGTAAGAAAATTATAATACCGGCGAGAGTAGTCATCGAGCGGTGACAACAAGCGTGGAGGAATCAATGGGCGATATATGTAACCACTTGGTGGTAATCGAGGCAAAACAATAAGAATGGACATTTCAAGAAAGCGGAGATTCAACAATGGTGGAAAGGCGTCGTCGACACCGGCATCCATTGTTAAGGAAGGAGAAAGACCACCTATCATATGTTTTCAAAATGCGGAGAGAGGGACACATCGGTCCAAATCTGCTGCGTCGTGCAGTCAAAAGCGTGTTATAATTGTGGAAGAGAAGGTCACTTAGCTCGATTTTATGCCGTTTACGAAAGACAAATTCAGCTAGGATGGAGGCACCAAAGGCCATCCCGAAAATTCAAAACCCAGTAGTCTGAGGAGGCGTTTGTTGTGACCTCCCAAAAGAGCGAGGAATCCGAATGAGGTCATCACGGGTAAGCTTATCATAAACTCTAATGAAGTCTATACTTTATTTGATCTGGGATTCTACCCATTCTTTTATTTCTCTACTTGCGCTCATCGATTAAATTTGACTCGGAGAAATTAGACTTTGACTTATCTGTGAAAAAACTCGTTGGGAGAAACCTTCATTACATCCAACATTTATAAGTCTTGTTTGGTTCAAATCGGTACCCTCACATTACTGTCGATCTTATTTCATTAAAAATACTTGCATTTGACGTGATTCAAGGGATTGATTGGTTAACTACTTATCATGCAAAAATTGATTGTTTTAAATAAGGTTGTTAGCTTTCATATTCCTAATCAACCTTTTATCTTGAATTCAAACGACCAAACCATTAAAATCAATCACGGTCATCTCAAGCCATAAAATTTATTCGTTTATTGAAAAAGCGGATGTCGAGCTTTCTTAGCTCATGTCATGATTTAAATAAAAATACGTCGGTTTTAAACGATATTCCTATTGTTAATAAATTTCCGACGTATTCCCAAAGAACTTCGGCCTACCCCGGCGTGAAATTAAATTTTGTATCGACCTTGAACCCTTGATAAAAACCTATTTCAAAGCCCCATGTCGAATGGCTCTATTGAACTTGAGTTAAAGACCCAACTGCGAGGAATTGTTGAACATTGGCTTTATTAAGTCTAGTAGTACTTCTCCTTGGGGTGCTCTGTTACTATTCGTGAAGAAGAAAGATGGGAGTATCGCGACTTTGTATTGATTATCGGGAGTTGAATCATGTCACCATCAAAATAGGTATCCATTGCCACGTATTGATGACTGTTTGACCCGATTCTGAGGAGCCAAATTCTTTTCAAAGATTGATCTTAGTTAGGATATCACCAATTGAAGATTAGAACCGTGACATTCCAAAGGCGGCTTTGAACTTCGATGCGGGCATTATGAATTCTGAGTCGTATCCTTTGGATTGACTAATGCTCCTAACGCCTTCATGGATATGATGAACCAAGTATTCAAGGAATATTTAGATCACTTTGTGGTCGTCTTTATTGATGACATCCTTATTTATTCCAAAAGCCGTGAAGATCATGAAAGCAACACTTGAGGTGACACTCCAAAAGCTTCGTGAATATAAGCTTTATGCGAGTTGAAGAAATGCGAGTTCTAGCTTGAAGCATTCCTTGGGCACGTGGTATCAAGTCATGGAATATCTGTTGACCCAAAGAAAGATTGAAGCTATTCAAAGTGGGAACAACCTAAATCGATGGCCAAAATCGTAGCTTTCTCGGTTTAATTGGTTATTATCGGAGATTCGTGGAAGGATTTTCTCGAATCGCTACTCCATTACTTCGGTGACTCGGAAGATCTGAAAGTTCGGTTGGAAGCGAAGAATGTGAGAAGAGTTTTCAAGAACTCGAAGAGACTTATTTCAAAGACCTGTTACAATACCATCATCGGCTCGGAGGATTTGTCATCTCTGATGTGATGCTTGAGCAAAGGGTTGGGATGTGTTCTTATGCGACATGGAAAAGTTATAGCTTATGCCTCGCGACAACTCAAAGAATATGAGAGGAATTATCCTACTCGTGATCTAGAGTTAGCGGATGTTGTCTTTGCACTTAAAATTTGGAGGCATTACTTGTATGGGGAGAAAGTGGAGATCTTTACGGATCGTAAAAGCCTCAAATATTTCTTCACTCAAAAGGAACTCGACATGCGACAACGACGTTGGCTTGAATCGCTTGAAAGATTATGATCATACCATCCAATACCATCCTGGAAAGCGAGCGTGGTAGGTGGCGCGTTGAGTAGAAAATCATATCGCAAATCACGAGTGCGATATTGTCAACGCAGAGCCCATTTGTGTGACTTGCAAAGGATGGAGATAGAGTTAAAGACTCGAGGACGCGCGTGTGATGATAAGCGAGTATCTGAGTAGAACAGACTTTAATCGATAAAGTTAAAGTCGCTCGAGCTACGGACACTGGAGTGATGCGTATGAGGAAAAAAGTGCAAGAAGGTGCTATCTTAGGAAGCAAGAATCGATGAAGAAGGAATACTTGAGTCGACTCGGACTTTGTGTTCTAACGACCACGATTTAAAGTATAATATCATGATGGAAGCGCCTGACACACCATTTGCAATCCATCTGGGAGTACCAAAATGTATCATGATATTCGTCATACATTTTGGTGGAAGCAATATGAAGAGAGAGATAATATTTTTTATCTCACGGTGTCTAACTTGTCAACGAGTTAAAGCGGAGCATCAAGTACCAAAAGGTCCATTGCAACCACTTGAAATTCGAATGGAAGTGGGAGCACATTACCATGGATTTAGTTCTGGGGTCTTCTAAGGTTTCTCGAGGCGTTGATGCGATTTGGGTCATTGTTGAAAGATTGACCAAAGTCTGCTCATTTCTTCTGATCTGAAAACTTATACACTTGAACGTCTTGCTCGTATGTACATAAGCGAGATTGTAAAGATACATGGTATCTGCCGGTATCCATACTTTCCGATCGAGACCCAAGATTTACTTCACGATTTTGGGTTAGTTTGCAAAAAGCTATGGGCACAGACTTACAATTTAGCTCGGCGTATCATCCTCGAATGGAGACGAGACGATCGGAGATGACTATTCAAACTCTTGAAGATCTATTAAGACTCTGTGTCCTTGATTTCAGGGAGTTGGGACAAGTTCTTACCATTGGTGGAGTTTTCCTCAACAACAGTTATCAAGCAAGTATTGGCATGGCTCCATTCTAAGCGTTGTATGGAAGAAAAAGTGTCGTTCTCGATATCTTTGGGATGAGGTGGGTGAAGCAACGTTGTTGGGATGGGAGTTGAGTACGTATGACTACGGAAAAGATTGAAACGATCCGACAACGTATAAAAACCTCACAAAATCGACAAAAAGAGTTATCTTTGATCTTCATCGAAAGGGCGTGGAATTCGATATAGGAGATCGTGTGTTGTTAAGAGTTGCTCCATGGAAAGGAGTTACAAGATTTGGAAAGAGAGGAAAACTTAATACTCGATTCATCGGTCCATTTTAATCCTCGATCGAATAGGCGCTGGCTTATAGACTCGCTTTTCTGCCAAGTATGTCTCGTGTTCATAACGTTTTTCACATATCTATGTTACGTAAATATGTGAAAGACCCGAACCATATTATTGAGTTAGAAGCCGGACGAAATAGCGGAAGATTTGGCGTATGAAGAGGTTCTGTTCAAATTTTGGATAAGAATGAACATATTCTACGCTCGAGGTTATACCTCAAGTCGAAAGTTTTGTGGAGGAACCACGATGTTGAGGAAATGACTTGGGAGTTAGAATCTGAAATGAAATCAAGGTATCCTTACCTCTTGACATACCAGTCGTACGTAACTTTAATTTCGAGCGAAATTTCATAAGAAGGGAGGTTGTAAAACCCGACTTTTATAAATAAAGATGAATTTTTTTATAAATATTATTTTTGAATATTATGGAATAAATTTGATATAATGTTATAGTTGTGGGTAATATTTATAAATTTTGCAAAGTATGCAGTTGTTATAAAATATTAGTTTGGTGGGGAATATTCTTTTTGTTAGGGAATATTAAATAAAATGGCTCAATCATTGGTGGACCCCAGCGAATTATTATTATCGGATTGAAAAAACGACAAAATATTTTATAAAAATAACGGTACGAGGTGTTCTGAATTAAAAGCTGTTGAACTACCCGGTGGTAAAAAATACGATGTCTGGCGTGGTTTGCGTAGTAGCGCTGCGGTATTGATTATTGATGCTTCGTGAAAAGTCACTTTCATTTATGCTCGATTATTGCTTCTGATAATTCTTTGCATCATATCTCTTATATTATTGATTTAATTATTGTCACGATTATCATACATATAATATATTATAGTATTAAATCGATAATTGAGGCGACAAGTTATAAATGATTAATAATTGTTGAAAGATTAATTATGTGTTGATGAAAAAAAAAATGATTTGTGGTAAGTTTGATTATTTTATTGGGGGCTCGTATGTCATCATCTAAGAGTCTCTTAAATCGATAGTAGTAATTACCTTCGTCGATATAGTAATTACCCTTGTGAATAGTATTTTACCTTAAATCGATAGTAATTACCTTCCGTCGATAGTAATTACCCTTGTGAATAGTATTTACCTTCGTCGATAGTAATTACCTTCGTTATAGTAATTACCCTTGTGAATAGTATTTACCTTCGTCGATAGTATTTACCTTCCGTTAATAGTAATTACCTTTACCGGACGTCGAACCACTTGTCGTTTCACATTACGAGAGCGAACGAACCACTTGTCGTTTCACATTACAAAGCGTCGAAACCAATTTTCGTCGAGCCACTTGCCTTTTCACCTTTTCACGGCGGTGCTTAAAGCTAGAAATCTTCTATAAATAGAGGCCTGGGGCTTCATTATTTTCACGAATTCATTCAAGCTATAGAGAGAAAGTATAGAGAATAAGAGAGAAGAAGAAGAGTATTTTATTCTTACTTCTTTGCGATATTCAATCTCTACTACCAAAAGTAAGGGGTGTTATTCTTATTCTTATTCATGAAGAATAACTTTTTATTATTTACCATTGCTTGATTATTATTATTTGGAATAACTTTTGTATAAGTGGTTTACCTATACTTGGTGACATTCTTTATTATTACATTGGAACATCACATGCATGTGTTTTACACGGACACAGTTCCGTCTTTATTATTATTACATTGGAACATCACATGCATGTGTTTTACACCTACACTGGTTAAAATCTTTATCATTACATTGGAATATCCTATCATGTGTTTTACAGGATGCAGTTCCATCTTTATTATTACATTTGGAACATCACATGCGATTGTTAATTTCACGACACAGTTCCGTTATTATTATTACATTGGAATAACTTTTATGTACATCTTGAATCTGCGCATGCGTGGTGATTTCTTTTGTTATTCCATTCTTTATTATACCCAATTGGTTAAAACTTTGACTTCTATACTCCATAAAATTAGTAGAATATCCTTGATATTTGCGTTTCATCGAAAGATCTTTTCATGAAAATATTCTTGATCATTCTTGAATTTTACTCTACAAAACGATGTCGTGTTGATAATTTGGGCGTTAATAATTCTGGATAAAATAATTCTTGAACTTGTTTTATTGAATTCTTATATCATTGTCATCATCCTCATATTTATATTTTTTTTGAAAGTAAATCGTACATGTGGCATAGTGCGTAGATGGACTTGGTATGATTATGACCGAGAGACTATTGGTTGTAATCATGGTAGTAATGTTACAAATGATGTGGTAAAAATCCTCGATGGTAGTAGTGCATTGATGGGCGATTGTTGGCATGATCATGACCATTAATGAATACCTGAATATTCTTGGCGTAGATGCGTGAATAATTGTGGTGGTGATCTTAAAGAATATCCTTGGCCGTAGTGCGGGGGGTGATTCGATGATGTGGAATATTTATTAAAAGTGAGTCTCAATTATAACGATGATGAAAAACCTTTTAAAACCTAAAAGATAGTAGACTTTATTTTCTACTTGACTCTTTTAATGGATTGCTTATTCCATTGCAGATTAAATTGGTTTTGCATTGTATTTTATCGGTTTAACATTGTTGAAGACTATTGATAATTTATTACGCATTATCTTAGTCGTAATATTTCTTCTTGGGCTAGTTTAGCTCACCCTTTCTTTCAACATTCTCTTGAAATGAGAATATAAATTTGGGGACGAGTCGAGAAGCAGTGATGGTCTGAAGATAGCATTAGTAGTCCTCACTATTACGTGAAATAGTGTGATAATAATTATAATGAGGACTCCTTTTTTTTGAGTTTGTATAATATCTAGTAGACGATATTTGTATTTAAACTCACGGTTTATGTCGTATTAAGTTATGTTAATAAGTTGTATTTAAATTACATGCCATGTAAGTGGCGACCCAAGATGGGTGATGTATACCTAATTTTGGGGCGTCACGGTTGGTATCGAGCTTAGGGATATGATCCACAGCTAAGATGTGAGAATAGTACTAGGAGGGAGGCAGGGAATACCTTATTAGTATGACCTACTAAGTTTATGTCTTATTTTATTGGTTGGTCGAAGATAGGGATAATTTGTTACATGTCAATTAACCTTTTGTTTTGTGGCGATGTCTGAAATGACATCGAGAATGTTGAGAATATGATGGAGCCTTGACGATCGTTGATTCACCAGCATATCGATAATCGAGGATAATGTGCATCGGGAAGGCGACAATCCTCATGCAAACAACAACAACGACCAAATGATGAATGATCGAATGTTCGGAGGCTTTATGCGATTTATCTGGCAATGAGTAGAGGCGACTCTGTCCAAAAGCGTGGGTGGAAACACGAAAAACTCTCGGGCGGTCACCGCTTAAACAATTCAAGGAGCTGGGACCACCGGGAGTTTAAGGGAGAGCAAAACCACTTGGCGGAAGCATGGATAAAGCAGATTACAAGATATTTGATGTCTTGAGATGCTCAGGAGCAAAAGGTTCCCTTCTTTTTTATGTTGCGCGAGGAGGCGGATTCTTGGTGGGAATCGATAAAAGCGTACTCGACTCTTTGTCTTGAAGATATCTTGGGAGAAGTTCGAGAGTTTGTTCAACGACAAATACTTTCTGAAAGTATTACGCCACATGAAGGAGGTGGAATTTATCAAGTTGGAACAAAACAATATGGCCAGGTGTCGCCATATAGAGGCAAAATTTGCGGAGTTATCACGGTTCGTCCCACTTGGTGGATAATGAAGAGAATGGCGAATGTTTTAAGAGGTTTGAAGCGGGAATACGTCGACATCTTATTTCTCATAAAGCGTGTTTGTATTCAAATGTTGTAAATAGAGCTCGATTAGTGGAGCGATAATGAGTCAACCTGACTAAAAAGAAGCGGTAAAGCAAAATTATAATACCAATGAGAGTAGTCATGAAGCGGTGACAACAAGCGTGGAGGGAATCAACGGGCGGATATGGTAACCACTTGGTGGTAATCGGGGCCAAAACAATAAGAATGGACATTTCGAAAGGAGATTCAACGATGGTGGAAAGCGTCGACCTGGCACCCGTTGTTAAGGAAGGAGAAAGACCACTATCGTATGTTTCAAATGCGGAGGAGAGGGACACATCGATCAAGCTGCGTCGTCGTGCAAGTCAAAGCGTGTTATAATTGTGGAAGAAAGGTCACTTAGCTCGATTTTGTTGCGTTTACGAAAACAAATTCAATAGGATGGAGCACCAAAGGCCGTCCCGGAAAATTCAAAACCGGTAGTCTGAGGGAGGCGTTTGTTGTGACCTCCCGAAGCGAGGAATCGAATGAGGTCATCACGGGTAAGCTTATCATAAACTCTAATGAAGTCTATACTTTATTTGATCTGGGTTCTACCCATTCTTTTATTTCTCTACTTGCGCTCATCGATTAAATTTGACTCAGGAGAAATTAGACTTTGACTTATCTCGTGAAAACTCAGTTGGGAGAAACCTTCATTACATCCATTTTTTTATAAGTCTTGTTTGGTTCAAATCGGTACCCTCACATTACACTGTCGATCTTATTTCATTAAAAATACTTGCATTTGGCGTGATTACAGGGATTGATTGGTTAACTACTTATCATGCAAAAATTGATTGTTTTAAATAAGGTTGTTAGCTTTCATATTCTAATCAACCTTTTATGCGAATTCAAACGACCAAACCATTAAAATCAATCACGGTCATCTCGAAGCCATAAAAATTATTCGTTTATTGAAAAGCGGATGTCGAAGCTTTCTTAGCTCATGTCACGATTTAAATAAAAATCGTCGGGTTTTAAGCGATATTCCTATTGTTAATAAATTTCTGACGTATTCCCCAGAACTTCTGGCCTACCCCAGGCGTGAAATTGAATTTTGTATCGACCTTGAACCGGTACAAAACCTATTTCCAAAGCCCATATCGAATAGCTCTATTGAACTTGAGGAGTTAAAGACCCAATGCGAGAATTGTTAGACATTGGCTTTATTAGTCCTAGTACTTCTCCTTGGGGTGCTCTGTTACATTCGTGAAGAAGAAAGATGGGAGTATCGACTTTGTATTGATTATCGGGAGTTGAATCATGTCACCATCAAAATAGGTATCCATTGCCACGTATTGATGACTGTTTGACCCGATTCACGAGAGCAAATTCTTTTCAAAGATTGATCTTAGTTTAGGATATCACCAATTGAAGATTAGAACACGTGACATTCCAAAGGCGGCTTTGAAAACTTCGATGCGGGCATTATGAATTCCTAGTCGTGTCCTTTGGATTGACTAATGCTCTACTTGCCTTCATGGATATGATGAGCCAAGTATTCAAGGAATATTTAGATCACTTTGTGGTCGTCTTTATTGATGACATCCTTATTTATTCCAAAAGCCGTGAAGATCATGAGCAACACTTGAAATTGACACTCCAAAAGCGTGAATATAAGCTTTATGCGAGTTGAAGAAATCACGAGTTCTAAAGAAAAGAAGCATTCCTTGGGCGCGTGGTATCAAGTCATGGAATATCTGTTGACCCAAAGAAAGATTGAAGCTATTGAAAGTAGGAACAACCTAAATCGATGGCCAAAATCGTAGCTTTCTCGGTTTAAATTTGTTATTATCGGAGATTCGTGGAAGGATTTTCTCGAATCGCTACTCCATTGACTCGGTGACTCGGAAAGATCTGAAAGTTCGGTTGGAAGCGAAGAATGTGAGAAGAGTTTTCAAGAACTCGAGAGAGACTTATTTGATTTTCTGTTACGTGATACCATCTCGGCTCGGAGGATTTGTCATCTCTGATGATGCTTGAGCAAAAGGGTTGGGATGTGTTCTTATCTGACATGGAAAAGTTATAGCTTTATGCCTCGCGACAACTCAAAGAATATGAGAGGAATTATCCTACTCATGATCTAGAGTTAGCGGATGTGTTATCTTCTACACTTAAAATTTGGAGGCATTACTTGTATGGGGAGAAAGTGGAGATCTTTACGGATCGTAAAAGCCTCGAATATTTCTTCACTCAAAGGAACTCAACATGCGACAACGACGTTGGCTTGAAGCTGTTGAAAGATTATGATCATACCATCGATACCATCCCGGAAGCGAGCGTGGTAGGCGGCGCGTTGAGTAGAAAATCATATATCAAATCTGAGTGCGATATTGTCGTATGAGCCCATTTTGTGTGACTTGCAAAGGATGGAGATAGAGTTAAAGACTCGAGGACGCGTGTGATGATAAGCGAGTATCTGAGTAGAACCAAACTTTAATCGATAAAGTTAAAAATTTTCCAGCTACTGGACACAGGAGGATCGTATGAGGAAAAAAGTGCAAGAAGGTGCTTATCTCTTAGGAGCGAGAATCGATGAAGAAGGAATACTTGAGTCGACTCGGACTTTGTGTTCTAACGACCACGATTTAAAGTATAATATCATGATGGGCGCGCACAACACACCATTTGCAATCCATCTGGGAGTACCAAAATGTATCATGATATTAATAATACATTTTGGTGGAAGCAATATGAAGAGAGAGATATTTTGTTTATCTCACGGTATCTAACTTGTCAGCGAGTTAAAGCGGACATCAAGTACCAAAAAGGTCCATTGCAACCACTTGAAATTCGAATGGAAGTGGGAGCACATTACCATGGATTTCGTTCTGGGTCTTCCTAGGTTTCTCGGCGTTGATGCGATTTGGGTCATTGTTGAAAGATTGACCAAGTCTGCTCATTTCTTCTGCCGAATCTGAGAAACTTATACACTTGAACGTCTTGCTTCGTATGTATATAAGCGAGTTATGAGGCGCATGGTATCTTTTGGTATCCATACTTTACGATCGAGACCAAGATTTACTTCACGATTTTGGGTTAGTTTGCAAAAAGCTATGAGCACAGACTTACAATTTAGCTTCGGCGTATCATCCTCGGGCGGACGGACGATCGGAGATGACTATTCAAACTCTTGAAGATCTATTAAGACTACTGTGTCCTTAATTTCAAGGGAGTTGGGACAAGTTCTTACCATTGGTGGAGTTTTCCTCTGAACAACGATTATCAAGCAAGTATTGGCATGGCTCCATTCTAGCGTTGTATGGAAGAAAGTGTCGTTCTCCGATATCTTTGGGATGAGGTGGGTGAAGCAGCGTTGTTGGGGCCGGGAGTTGAGTGCGTGTATGACTACGGAAAAGATTGAAACGATCCGAATGACGTATAAAAACCTCACAAAATCGACAAAAGAGTTATCTTGATCTTCATCGAAAGGGCGTGGTGGAATTCGATATAGGAGATCGTGTGTTGTTAAGAGTTGCTCCATGGAAAGGAGTTACAAGATTTGGAAAGAGAGGAAAACTTAATACTCGATTCATCGGTCCATTTTAATCCTCGATCGAATAGGGCGTGGCTTTATAGACTGTTTCTGCTGAAGTATGTCTACGTGTTCATAACGTTTTCACATATCTATGTTACGTAAATATGTGAAAGACCCGAACCATATTATTGAGTTAGAACCAGGACGAAATAGCGGAAGATTTGGCGTATGAAGAGGTTCTGTTCAAATTTTGGATAAGAATGAACATATTCTACGCTCGAGGTTATACCTCAAAATCGAAAGTTTTGTGGAGGAACCACGATGTTGAGAAATGACTTGGGAGTTAGAATCGAAATGAAATCAAGGTATCCTTACCTCTTGACATACCAGTCGTAACCTAATTTAGAGGCGAAATTTCATAAGAAGGGGAGGTTGTAAAACCCCAGACTTTTATAAATAAAGATGAATTTTTTCTATAAATATTATTTTTGAATATTATGGAATAAATTTGATATAATGTTATAGTTGTGGGTAATATTTATAAATTTTGCAAAGTATCTGAGTTGTTATAAAATATTAGTTTGAGTGGGAAATATTCTTTTTGTTAGGAATATTAAGTAAAATGGCTCAATCATTGGTGGACCCCACAATGAAATTATTATCGGATTGAGAAAGCGACAAAATATTTTATAAAAATAACTACGGAGGTGTTCTGAATTAAAAGCTGTTGAACTACCCGGTGGTAAAAGAAATGCGATGTCTGGCGTGGTTGCGTAGTAGCACGGTATTGATTATTGATCTTACGTGAGAAGTCACTCGGTATGCTCGATTATTACTACGATAATTCTTGCGTCATATCTCTTATATTATTGATTTAATTATTGTCACGATATCATCTGTATAATATGTTATAGTATTAAATCAATAATTGAGGCGACAAGTTATAAATGATTAATAATTGTTGAAAGATTAATTATGTGTTGATGAAAAAAAAAATGATTTGTGGTAAGTTTGATTATTTTATTGGGGCTCATATATGTCATCATCTAAGAGTCTCTTAAATCGATAGTAATTACCTTCGTCGATAGTAATTACCCTTGTGAATAGTATTTACCTTCGTCGATAGTAATTACCTTCGTCGATAGTAATTACCCTTGTGAATAGTATTTACCTTCGTCGATAGTAATTACCTTAGTTAATAGTAATTACCCTTGTGAATAGTATTTACCTTCGTCGATAGTATTTACCTTCGTTAATAGTAATTACCTTTACCGACGACGTCGAACCACTTGTCGTTTCACATTACAGCGATCGAACCACTTGTCGTTTTCATTCACGAGCGTCGAAACCAATTCGTCAAGCCACTTGCCTTTTCACACGGCGGTCTTAAAGCTAGAAATCTTCTATAAATAGAGGCTGAGGCTTCATTATTTTTCACGAATTCATTCAAGCTATAGAGAGAAAGTATAGAGAATAAGAGAGAGAAGAAGAAGAGTATTTTGTTACTTCGACTTCATCTTCATGATATTCAATCTCCTACCAAAAGTAAGGGTGTTATTCTTTCTTATTCATGAAGAAGGCATTTGTTATTCCATTGCTTATTATTACATTGGAATAACTTTTGTATAAGTGGTTTACCACTATACTTGGTGACATTCTTCTTTATTATTATGGTTGGAACATCCTGCACGTGTGTTTTACACGGACACAGTTCCGCCTTTATTATTATTCTATTGGAACATCACATGCATGTGTTTTACACAGGACTGGTTAAAATCTTTATCATTACATTGGAATATCCTATCGTGTGTTTTGCAGGATCTGGTTCCATCTTTATTATTACATTGGAACATCACATGCTTGGTGTGAATTTCACGACTGGTTCAGATTATTATTATTACATTGGAATAACTTTTATACATCTGCAATCTGCGTACGTGGTGATTTCTTTTGTTATTCCATTCTTTATTATACCCAGTTGGTTAAAACTTTGACTTCTATACTCCATGAAATTAGTAGAATATCCTTGATATTTGCGTTTCATCCGATATCTTTTCATGAAAATATTCTTACGATCATTCTTGAATTTTACTCTACAAAACGATGTCGTATTGTTGATAATTTGACGTTAATAATTCTGGATAAAATAATTCTTGAACTTGTTTTATTGAATTCTTATATCATTGTCATCATCCTCATGTTTATATTTTTTAAAGTCATACATGGCACATGAGTGCGTAAATGGACTTGGTATGATTATGACCGAGAGACTATTCGGATTGTAATCATGGTAAGTAATATTACAAATGATGTGGTAAAAATCCTCGATGGTAGTAGTAGTGCATTGATGGACGATTGTTGGCATGATCATGACCATTAATGAATACACAAATATTCTTGGCGTGTAGCATGATGAATAATTGTGGTGCGTGATCTTAAAGAATATCCTTAAGCCAGTAGTGCGGGGGTGATTAGATGATGAGGAATATTTATTAAAGTTTTGAATCTCAATTATATATTGATGATGAAAAACCTTTTAAAACCTAAAAGATAGTAGACTTTATTTTCTACTTGACTCTTTTAATGGATTACGTATTCCATTGCAGCTAAATTGGTTATTGTATTTTATCGGTTTAACATTGTTGAAGACTATTGATAATTTATTACGCATTATCTTAGTCATAATATTTCTTCTTGGGCTAGTTTAGCTCACCCTTTCTTTCATTTGTTCTCTTGAAATGAGAATATAAATTTGGGACGAGTCGGGGAAGCAGTGATGGTCTGAAGATAGCATTAGTAGTCCTCACTATTACATGAAATAGTGTGATAATAATTAGAATGAGGACTCCTTTTTGAGTTTGTATAATATCTAGTAGGCGATATTTGTATTTAAACTCACAATTTATGTATTAAGTTGTATTTAAATTACATACCATGTAAGTGGTGACCCAAGATGGGTGATGTATACCTAATTTTGGGGGCGTCACATATGCCGTTGTACGGATATTCTCCGACAAAAAGAATATTCTCCGACCAAACGAATATTATATAACAACTTGTATACTTTGCAAAATTTATAAATACTACCCACAACTATAACACTATCCCAAATCCACACTATAATATTCAAAAAAATATTTTAAGAAAAATAAATCTTTATTCATAAAATTTGGGGTCTCACAACAATGATATAAGAATTCAATTAAACAAGTTCAAGAATGCTCAGAAGAATATTTCCATGAAAAGATACTCGAGAAGCCTTAAATATCGAGGATATTCCACTAATTTCATGGAGTATAGAAGCGAAAACTTTAACCAATAGAGTATAATAGAATATATGAAATCTATGAAATAGATTTTCACCCGCGTGCGCAGTAATCCACGTAGACAGATTATTTCCACAAGTAATAAAGAATGGAACCGGTCGTACGTAATCCACACACAGACGGATATTCCAATGAATAATAAAGAAGCGGAACCAAGTCATGCGTAAACAAAGGTATACGATGTTCGAGTAATAATAAAGAATGGAATAACAATGAAATTCACCGGGCGTGCGATAGATCATACAAACGAGGTTATTCGATAGAATAATAAAGAATGGAATAACAGAAGAATTTCACCATGTATGCGGTACTTCACATAGACAGGTTATTCCAACATAATAATAAAGAATGAAATAACAACTCTTACGAGTATTGAAAGAAAATAATTCTCTTCATGAATACGAAAAAAATAATATCCCTTACTTTATAAAGAAAGCTGATCTTTGGAGTTGTGTGTAGCGACTTCTTCTTCTTTTCTCTCTATAATTTCTCTATAATAAATGCTCTATAGCTTGAGTGAATTGGTGAAGAATAATGAAGAAATGAGCTTATTTATAGGAAAATATAGTTTCGATAATTGCACGTTTTAAGGCTCGAAATATTACGATGCAATACCTCGACTTTTTTTTATTTTTAATTTAGTTACGCAAGTATTATCAAACTTGCACCACCTCCCCTAATAAAAAATAATGTGAATCAATAGTTTAATCATGTGAATCGATAGTATAATCATGTGAAAAATACGAATTACGATTATAGTACCTCTATCTATACCTCCATTTTTAACTTAGTCAATACAGTATTATCAATCTTGCACCAACTCCCTAATAAAGTACATGAATGTGATTGAATAATACACACGTGTGAACAAATAGTTAAATAAACATGTGAATTAGTAGCAATTAATTGCTTATTTATCCGATAAATTACCCGATTTATCAATATAACCCCCAGACATCAATTATCATCGGAATAGATGTCAATTTTCACTAACACTAATAATCCCAACACAATGGAACTATCAAATTCATCTTTAATCAACACGAACTTATTCATCATTAATATTATAACTCACAATATTTAACAACCAAGTGTCGTTCTCAGGAAAAGGGGCTTTTCGATAAGGATTTCTCTCTCTTATATTAGCCGCATGATTAGGTGACCAAAACTCTCTCCTTAATGTAACTTACAGACATTATAAATATTGTAATTTAATAATATGAATAACTTTGTCGTCTCAATTATTGATTTAATAATATATCATATAATGTAGATGATCTTTGATGATGATAATCGAATCGATAATATGAGAGATATGATGCATCAATTACTATAGCAATAATTGAGTATAAGCGAGGTGACTTCTCACGTAAGCATCGATAACAAATCTGAGTGTCTGCTACGATGCGACCATGCGTATTCTTGTACTTTTACTACCGGGTAGTTCAACAATTTTAACGATAACACTTGGCCGTTATTTTTATAAAAAATAATTACATGGTTTTCTTACTACGATAATACTTGGTTGTTGGGGTCCACGAATGATTGTGTAGTCGTCACGAATATTCCTGTTAAAAGCGAATATTCCCAGGCCAATCGAATATTATATAACCACTACTTTACTTTTTTGCAAAATTTATAAATATTACCCACAACTATAACATTATATCATATCCACACCATAATATTCAAAATATATATTTCAAAAAAATTTAATCTTTATTTATAAAAGTTAGGGTCTTCAACGATGCTTTATGTAATGACGATTTTTTGAGCTATATCTGAGTCACTATAGTTTAAAAAATGGTTTATCAAAAAACAATCAATATCTTACCTGTTGTGTATATCATATAACCTATATATATATATATAATATTCATCCATATAAATGTTTCTTTATAGGTCTTTAACAACCCAGAGTTGATTCTGGTTGATCACGGACGATGGAAGGTGAGATTGGTCGAATATTCTCCTTTAAGCTTCTGACATGGCATGACGATCCTTTTTCTTTTATCCTTGAAACTTATTACATTCTTGTCCTACCATTTAATACATGCACTGCAGTCTGCAATGACGGCCGATGTGGGTCTCGACCGTATATGGCTATAATGTAAAAGATGATTTATTTTTTGTATACATAATGTAAAAATAAAAGATAATGTAAAGATAATATGTAAAATAAAAGATAATGATAAGATAAGTGCGAATAAATGATAAATTTATTTTTATAAAAAACATAATGTAAAAATAAGATAAGTTTGAATAAAAGATAAATTTATCTTTTATAATAAAATAAATTTATCTTTTATAATAAAATAAATTTATTTTATTATAAAAGATAAATTTATTTATTCTAAAAGATAAATTTATTTATTCTAAAAGATAAATTTATCTTTTATTCAAACTTATCTTATTTTTTACATTATGATTTATAAAAATAAATTTATCTTTTATTAAGACTTATCTTATCATTATCTTTTATTTTTACATTACGTATCTTTACATTATCTTTTATTTTTAAATTATGTATACATAAAAATAAACTCTTTACATTATAGTCATATAGTTTAGACCCACATCGCCGCTATAAGAATTGCAGTATGTATGTATAAATTGTAGGTGAAAATAAAAGCCCATAAGGACAAAAGGAAGAGATCGCCACATGTCAGAGCGTATGTAGAGAGAAAGAGAATCAACTCGTCAATATTAGCAAACGCTATATGAATACATACATATATATACATATATATAACCCCGTTCAGGAGCATTCCGCTTAAAGAGCATTACTATTTAAAAGGCTCCGTGTTTTTCATTCTCTCTCTCCTCATTCTCCAAATCTCGGTTCACCACCTTTCTCCCAATCTCGACTTACGACCGTGATCGATTTATTACCGCGAAACATCGAAGCCCGAGTTCCAAATCGCCCTTGATCCAAACATCGAAGCCCAATGCTCTCGGTCGTCTAAAAAGGCTCAAATTCTTTCTCCATTAGAATCTTCACAAAACTTCTCCAAATCAAAAAAGAAGCGAAGTTGAAGCAAATCGAAGCTTTGAAATCAAAAGAACATCGAAGCCCTATAATCTTCAAATTTGGAGAGCCTAATGTTTGTGACCCTTGATCCCCTCTGTGAGACCCCAGATTTTATCAATAAAGATTTAAATTTTGTCGAAATAATTTTTAATATTATGGTGTGAATTTGAGATAATATTATAGTTGTGGGTAGTATTTATAAATTTTGCAAAGTATGCAGTGGTTATATTATATTCGATTGGTGGGAATATTCGGTTTAGCGGGGAATATTAAATGCAACAACTCAATCATTGGTGGACCCACAACAAAATTATTATCGGATTGAAAAAGCGACAAAAATATTTTATTGAAATAACGGCGGAAGTTTTACTGGTTGATATCTTGTTGAACTACTCGGTAGTAAAAGTGCGATGTCATACGTGGTTGCATAGTAGCACACGGTATTGATTATTGATCTTATGTGAGAAGTCACTCGGTTTGATTCCATTATTGTCGATTAATAATATGAATTATTATAGCGATAATGACGTTTTGTTTTATTAAGTATTATTAACGTAATAAAAGCGAAACATCTTTTATATAAAAAGAATACTTTATTAAAGTTATTACATAAATAGAATATATTATATTTTATTATGCGTAGTGTTGCGTAGTATTTTGCGTAGTGTTTTGCATAGTGTTGCATAGTGTTGCATAGTGTTTGCGTAGTAAAATATTTTTATATAAATAGAATATATTATATTTTATTTAAAAGATTTTGCTTTAAATATGGATGAAATCAGATTAAAGTAAATCAATACGAATGTTCATGGATTAATTACTATCGCATTCTATTTTCTATAAATAGAAGCTCGTTCCTTCATTATTTTCTTACGAATTCAACAGAAACTACAGAGAGAAAATTATAGAGAGAAGCTATAGAGAGAAAATCTATAGAGAGAAAGAAGAAAGAGTATTACGGTACTTCACTACTTTGATATCCGGTGTCTTTTACGGTGAGGGATATTATTTGTTGTGCCGTAAGGGTGTTATTCTTTCTTATTCATGAAGAGAACTTACATTATTCCATTCATTATTATTACATTGAAATAACTTTTAAAAGTGGTATACCTATCATAACACATGTATATGTATATGTGTACCTATACTTGGTGAAATCCTTATGTTATTCAATTCTTATTTATTACATTGGAATAACTTTGTGTGATCCCTATGAATCATTATTCCATTCTTTATTATTACTTGGTGATCTTCTTTACACGGATTCCATTCTTTATTATTACATTTATTATATCATTGGAATATCATGTGTGTTTTACAGGACTGGTTCCGTTATTTATTATTCACATTTATTATTACATTGGATCATCACAGCCGATTGTGAATTTCACGACACGGTTCCGTATTATTATTACATTGGAATAACTTTTGTCTCACATCTGCAATCATGCGTGGTGATTTCTTTTGTTATTCCATTCTTTATTATACTCGGTTAGTTAAAACTTTGACTTATACTCTTTCCGTGAAATTAGTAGAATATCCTTGATATTTGCGTTTCATCGATATCTTTTCATGAAAATATTCTTACGATCATTCTTGAATTTTACTCTACAAAAGCGATATCTTGTTGACAATTTGGGCGTTACTTAATTCCTAGATAAAATAATTCTTGAACTTGTTTTATTGAATTATTATGTCATTGTCATCATCCTCGTGATATATTATGTTATCTTTGGCTTACGTGCGTAGATGAACTTAGTATGATTATGACCGAGGATCATTCGGTATAATCGTGGCTTGTTATAAATGATGTGATAAAAGTCCTCGGTGGCACATGTAATGCGGTGATGGATAGTTTTTGGTATGATTATGACCGAGGGGTGATTCGGTATAGTCGTGACCATTGATAATTTGATGAAAATCCTTGGCCAGTGAATGCGGGGATGATTAGATGTATTGTGGTTTATTTATTAAAATTTGAGTCTCGTGATAAAAAAAAATTGATGAAAACCTTTTAAAACCTAAAAGATAGTAGATTTTATTCTCTACTTGACTCTTTTAATGGATTGCATATTAAATTGCGATTAAAGCTGGTTGTACATTGTATTTTATCGGTTTAACAACTTTGAAAAGGCTAATGATAATTTATTACGCATTATCTTAGTCATAATATTTCTTCTTGGGCTAGTTGAGCTCACCTTTTCTTTCCTTTATTCTCTTGAGGAAATGAGAACATAAATTTGGAGACGAGTCGGGGAGCGGAGTAATGGTCGAGAGGATAGCATTAGTAGTCCTCACTATTATTACGTGAAATAGTGTGATAATAGTTGTAATGAGGACTCCTTTTGAGTTTGTATAATATCTAGTAAACAATATTTGTATTCAAACTCACGGTTTATGTAAATATTATACCACGACGAGTTAGGTTAGTAAGTTGTATTTGAATTTATGTACCATGTAAGTGGCGACCCAAGATGGGTGGCGTATACCTAATTTTAGAAGGCGTCGCGGTTGGTATCGAGCCGTAAGTGTGAAGAGCCCCAGAGCCTCTCATTGGTGACTTCTGTTGATGGGGAATGCAAAGCCGGACTCTCCGTGAGGGCCTTAGTTTCGGTGGCAAGTTGATGAGTACCAATGTGGTCTTGACCTGAGTTGGTGTCCGTAGTCGCGGTTAGTATCGGAGCTTAGGATATGATCCACAGGTGAGATGTGAGATAAGAACTAGGAGGAGAGGCGGAATTCCTTGCTAGTATGACCTACCTAAATTTATTTGGTATTTAATTGGTGATTCGATCGAGTATAGGGATAATATGTTGCATGTCGATTAACCCTTATTTTGTGGCATTGTTTGAAAATGGCATCAGGAATGTTGAGAATAGCAATGGAGCACGGAGGCTGTTGATTCTCCACGGATCGATAATCGAGGACAATGTCTGCAACAGGATGGCGATAATCCTCCATAAACAAACAACACTGATCGATTGATTGACGACAATGATGCGTTTAAGAGGTTTTAGAATTCATACGACATCGGTGAAAGCGACTCACATCCAAAACATAGGTGGAAACACGAAAAAACTCTCGGTGGTCACCATTAAACAATTCAAGGAGCTGGGACCACCGGGAGTTTAAGGAGCAAAACCACTTACAGGCGGAAGCATGGATAAAGCATTACAAGATATTTGATGTCTTGGGATGCTCAGGAAGCAAAAGGTTCCTTTACACGCTTTATGTTGTAGCGCGAGAGGCGTATTCTTTGGTGGGAATCGGTAAAAGCGTACTCGACTTCTTTGTCTTGAAGATATCTTGGGAGAAGTTCCGGGAGCTCTTCACGACAAATACTTTCACGAAAGTATTCGCCACATGAAGAGGTGGAGTTTATCAAGTTGGAACAAAACAATAAGGCCAGTGTCGCGATACGAGGCAAAATTTGCGGAGTTATCACGGTTCGTCCCACTTGGTGGATAATGAAGAGAAATAAACGCGAATATTTTTAAGAGGTTTGAAGCGAGAGATCGTCGACATCTTATTTCTCATAAAGCGTGTTTTTTATTGAGATGTTGTAAATAGGGCTCGATTAGTGGAAGCGCGATAACGAGTCAACCTTGACTAAAAGAGAGAATGGCAAACAAAATTATAATCCGGCGAGTAATCATCGAGCGGTGACAACAAGCGTGGAGGAATCAACGCGGGCGGATATGGTAACCACTTGGTGTGTCGAGGCCAAAAATAATAGAATGGACATTTCGAAAAGGAGATTGTGATGATGGAAAGGCGTCGGCCAAGACCTTGCCGTTGTTAAGGAAGGAGAAAGACCACTATCGTATGCTTCAAATGCGGAGGAGAGGGACACATCGATCCGACTGCGCCGTGTCATCCAAAACACGTTATAATTGTGGAAGAGAAGGTCACTTAGCTCGATTTTGTGGTTTATCGAAGACAAATTCAACTAGGATGGAGGCACCAAAGGCATCCCGAACAAAACCAAAGCCGATTAGTTTAAGAGAGGCGTTTTTTTCTCGTGAGAGGACTGAATAAAATTATCACGGATAAGTTAATCGTAAGCTCTTGCGAAGTCTATCTGAGTGTTAGATACCGATTCTACCCACTCTTTTATTTCATCTAGTTGTGTTCGGCGTTTAAATTTGACTCAGGAGAAGTTAGACTTTGACTTGTTGGTTGAAACCTCGTTAGTAGAAGTCTTCGTTACCTCCACTGTTTTTTAAATCTTGTTTGATTCAAATAAACACTTTCACGTTACCTGTCGATATTATCTCTTTGAAAATACTTGCATTTGAGGTAATTTTTAAAAAGCGATTGATTAACTACTCATTATTCTTTTTAAAGTAAGGTTGTTAGCTTTTATATTCGCCTTGACTTGTTGTGCGAATTCAAGTAACGAAACTACTAAAAATTCGATTATTGTCATATCGAAGCCATAAGTAAAGAGCCCAGAACCTTTCGTTGTTGACTTCCTTGTGTGGAATGCTGCAAAGCCGGACTTTACCATGGCGACATCGTGAATGAAGATGGCAAGTTTATAGGTATCGTTGTGAGTCTTATCTAGGTTAAGGGATAGAAGTCGCGGTTGGTATCGATGTGACGTCTTATCCAGTTTTGGATGAGAGTCACGATTTTGAATGATATTTCTATTATTAATAAATTTCTGGCGTATTCTTGAAGACTTCTTAGCCAAACTTAGGCGTGAAATCGAAATTTGTATTGACCCCATCTAAAAAACCCATTTCTTAAACCTCGAATATTTCTTGACTAAAATGAGCAGTTTCGTGGTTTATGATGAAAGTCGTAATAAAAGCATTGGACTAATGAAAATCATGGGTATTAATTGGTATTAGTAAGTTTTATGATGAGTTATCTTGGTTAGTATGTAAAAACATGAAAGTTTCTTAGAAATCACAAAGAGTTGAAAATCGAGATTTTGGTGAAAAGCGTAACATGAAATTCTATTGACCATATCTCTTATTATATTTTGAATTTTTGGTGTGGTCAAGTCCTAGAGTTAGATCTATGAGTTACCTAACTAATCCAGTGGAATTACTAGAAAATGTGTTGTAGATTTTTGTGTGGGGTGATTTTAGCAAAGGAGTGCAAAGTTAAAAAGCAAAAAAAGGCTGCTTTGCCATGATTTTAGAGAAATTTGTTTTGACCACTTAAATTATGAGAAAAATTAAGGCCTTTTGGGACATGAAATTATATGGTATAAAGTACCTCCTGTCCAAAAATGAGCTCATTCGACTTAAAATGAGCAAGTTATGACTATTTCGATATTTAGGTTTTTAAATGAAAATTTATATATAGGAGTTCTATAACTCAGATGACCATGAAATTTAAACTAGAAGCTCACGTTAACATGTGTAAGGTCCTGCCAAGATTTGAGAATTTTGGAGTTAAACTTGAGGTAGCTAATTTCTTAAGAAATTAATTAGAAATTGATTTTGAAAAATAGTAAATGAATTTTAAAAATTAGAGAAAATATATTTTCATTATGGGACTATATTATACTAAATCCCGGAAAAGAAATATTTTTGGGGACTGATTTGGTATTTTTCATGAAAATAGTTTAATTCTGAACATATATGAGTTAAATATGTTATGTGAAATATGAAAGTTGAAAATAGGATTTTATGAGTAGAATCCTATATAGAGTATATGTATTTTTTTTGAGAGATTTGATAATTGGTGATGATATCTTATGAGTATGGCATTTTTTAATGATTAAATGCATTATATGGTAAAGCGTAAACAATTGAGATAAATTGTTTATAAATTTAAGAAGTGATTAAAATATTGTTATAATATTAATGATATTAGATTATGAGATTATTAAGTGATTGATAACATGGGGATATTCTTGAATCTGGATAAATTATATTATAAATGTTTAATATTTATCCTTTATCTCATTTGATTGATTCTTTATATCATTATCCTCATGTTTATATTATGTTGAAAGTAAATACGTGGCACGTAGTGCATAGATGGACTTGACCGTATGATTATGATCGAGGATTGTTAGGTTATAATCATAGCGTAATTGAAAAATGAATACGATTATCTTTGGTAGTAGTGCATGGATAATTTAATTAGTGATACTAATGAATACGATTATCTTTGTAGTAGTAGTGCATGGATAATTTGTGGTGGTAATCTTAATGAATACCACGATTATCTTTGGTAGTAGTGCATGGATAATTTAATGGTGCGTGATCTTAATGAATACGACGATTATCTTTGGTAGTAGTAGTGGTCATGGATAATTTTGTGATGCATGGATCTTAATGAATAATGAATATCCTTGGCACGTAGTGCGGGGATGATTCGATGATATGGATTAATTATTGGTGAGTCTCAATGATGAAATATTAATTCATGGATGTGGTAAAAAGTCGTCTTTGGTAGTAGTGCATTGATAGACTTGGTATGATTATGACCACGGATTATTGGTATAATCATGGCCGTAATTGAAAACACAAATATCCTTGGCCGATGGTGCATGAATAATTCATGGTTGTGAATCTTATTAAAATTTGAGTCTCGGTATTATTGGTTTCTGAGTTGTATATCTTTGGCACGTAGTGCAAAGATGAATTGTTAATGAATATCTTTGGTAGGATTGCAAAGATGAATTTAATGTTTTCAACGATAAAAGGTATTGAGGTATCCTCACCTCTTTATCATACCAGTCGTACCCTAATTTCGAGGCGAAATTCCATAAGGAGGGAGATTGTGAGACCCAGTTTTATCGATAAAGATTTAAATTTTGTCGAAATAATTTTTAATATTATGGTGTGAATTTGAGATAATATTATAGTTGTGGGTAGTATTTATAAATTTTGCAAAGTATCACAGTGGTTATATTATATTAGATTGGTGGGGAATATTAGGTTTAGCGAGGAATATTAAATCTGGCAATGACTCAATCATTGGTGGACCCACAGCGAAATTATTGTCGGATTGAAAAAGCGACAAAAATATTTTATTGAAATAACGGCGGAAGTTTCTGGTTGATCTTGTTGAACTACTCGGTAGTAAAAATGCGATGTCGTGTGGTTGCGTAGTAGCACACGGTATTGATTATTGATGCTTATGTGAGAAGTCACTCGGTTTGATTCCATTATTATCGATTAATAATATGAATTATTATAGCGATAATGACGTTTTGTTTTATTAAGTATTATTAGCGTAATAAAAGCGAAACATCTTTTATATAAAAGCGAGAATACTTTATTAAAGTTATTACATAAATAGAATATATTATATTTTATTATGCGTAGTGTTGCGTAGTGTTTTGCGTAGTGTTGCATAGTGTTTGCATAGTAAAATGTTTTTATATAAATAGAATATATTATATTTTATTTAAAGATTTTTGCTTTAAATATGGATGAGTCAGTTAAAATAAATCAATACAGATAGTTAAATGGATTAATTACTTATCGTTCTATTTTCCTAAATAGAAGCTCGTTCCTTCGTTATTTTCTTACGAATTCACAAAACTACAGAGAGAAATTATAGAGAGAAGCTATAGAGAAAATCTATAGAGAAAAGAAGAAGAGTGATACGGTACTTCACTACTTTGATATCCGGTGTCTTTTACGGTAAGGGGTATTATTTGTTGTACGTAAAGGATATTATTCGTTGTATTCATGAAGAGAACCTCTGTTATTCCATTCATTATTATTACATTGGAATAACTTTTGTAAAAAGTGGTATACCTATCATAACATGTATGTCTGGCGTACCTATACTTGGTGAAATCCTTATGTTATTCCATTCTTATTTATTACATTGGAATAACTTTTGTATCTGTGAAATCCCTATACTTGGTGATCTTTTTACATTATTCCATTCTTTATTATTACATTGGAATATCACATACGTGTGTTTTACAGGGACTGGTTCCATTGTTTATTATTAGCATTTATTATTACATTGGAATATCACATGCATGTGTTTTTACGGACTGATTCCATTGTTTATTATTATTAGACATTTATTATTACATTGGATCATCACAGCCGGTGTGAATTTCACGACACGGTTAAGATTATTATTATTACATTGGAATAACACATACATCTCTGAATCTGCGCGTGGTGATTTCTTTTGTTATTCCATTCTTTATTATACCCGGTTAGTTAAAACTTTGACTTACATACTCCATGAAATTAGTAGAATATCCTTGATATTTGCGTTTCATCGATATCTTTTCATGAAAATATTCTTGATCATTCTTGAATTTTACTCTACAAAAGCGTATCTTTGTTGACAATTTGGGCGTTCTTAATTCTGGATAAAATAATTCTTGAACTTGTTTTATTGAATTATTATGTCATTGTCATCATCCTCATGATATATTATGTTATCTTTGGCTTTTACGTGCGTAGATGAACTTAGTATGATTATGACCGAGGGATCATTCGGTATAATCATGGCTTGTTATAAATGATGTGATAAAAGTCCTCGATGGGCACGTAATGCGATGATGGATAGTTTTTGGTATGATTATGACCGGGGGTGATTCGGTATAGTCGTGACCATTGATAATTTGATGAAAATCCTTGGCCAGTGAGTGCGAGGATGATTAGATGTGGTGGTTTATTTATTAAGTTGAGTCTCGGTGATAAAAATTGATGAAAACCTTTTAAAACCTAAAAGATAGTAGATTTTATTCTCTACTTGACTCTTTTAATGGATTACATATTCATTTGCAGATTAAAGCGGTTTGTCATTGTATTTTATCGGTTTAACAACTTTTTGAAGGCTAATGATAATTTATTACGCATTATCTTAGTCGTAATATTTCTTCTTTGAAATTAGTTTTGAGCTCACCCTTTCTTTCCTTTATTCTCTTGGAAATGAGAACATATTTGGAGACAGTCGGGGAGCGGAGTAATGGTCGAGAGGATAGCATTAGTAGTCCTCACTGAAATACGTGAAATAGTGTGATAATAGTTGTAATGAGGACTCCTTTTGAGTTTGTATAATATCTAGTAGGCGACAATATTTGTATTGAAACTCATAGTTTATTCGTATTATCGAGTAATGCCCTCAAAGCCTTTTTATTGACCATTTCTATGAAAATTTAGGTTTTTTGTTGTTATATTAGTAAGTTGTATTTGAATTAGTGTGAATTTGGGACAAGCTTAATGCATACTCGGTTTTTGTTATATTAGTTTTAAATGAATTTTCAATTTGAAAGTCGTTGAAGGTTTTCTTGCAACCTTTTGGTCCATTAAAGATTACTAAAGAGTGTTACTTGAATCTTTTGCCACGATCGATCACGTAAAAGCGTCCACGATCCTGGCGTAAACCTGATTACACCACATGTGTGTTCAACAAGGTTTATCAAAATGGAGGCTATATAAGCCTCGTGTCTTGAGAGAGATAATAATTCTCTATGTTTATGTGATTATGAATGAGGTAAATGTATGAGAATAATAAACACTTTTGTGAAGTCGGAGGATAAGCTTCGAGCGCTAAGTTATAATGTTCCTGAGGTTTATCATGGATTATAAGCATAGTGTCTTGAGAGAGATAATAATTCTCTATGTTTATGTGATTATGAATGACACGTACCTTTTTGTGAAGATGGGTTATACTCCCATTTGCATGGATTGCATGTAGTTTATCCATTGCTTTTTTTTCACGATGGGTTCTGTTTTCCGTATAGTTTATCCATTGCTTATGATCTTTATCCACATTAATGCGTAAATCCACGTTAATGCGATTCTTTAGTCAATAATCGTACTTTTCATCATTGTAAGTCGAAATGGTAGATATTAAAATGTACAGGGGTCGATCCTTTGAGCAGAGCTTGGTCTTGTAGAGTTAAAATGGAAATAATATGAGGATAGGGCTGATGACTTTCACAGTTAAATAATAAAGGCCCAAATAGATTATTTAAAAGAGTAAGCCCAATACACCCGGCCCAATGAGAAAAAATATCATGACCCAACATTGCCCCCTAGTTTTTTGTTGAACAGAATGTTTAATAGAAAACTATAAATGATCCATGATATTTTCTTGAGAATCGATAATAATAAGAAATAATTTAAAAGCGTACCCGTTTACTTTGTTCACGAAATGAGACAAAAAAGGACATTAAAGGCCCAAATCGGAAAAGCTATATCGAATTAAATACGGGACCAAAGCAGGGCCTTCCCATTCAAATTCCAAATTATTACTAGCATTTAATGCACCGTCTTGAACAAGTGTGGCAAATCGATTACAAAAGGATAACTTTACCAAATTTGGCAGTTTACACTGTTCATTTGAAATTGAGCGCGCCTTAAACTTTACGATCTCTCTCTGCCTGATAAATCGTCACAAATGGCTTCCGATCTGAACAAAGTTCCCCATACTTGTAACACCCGTCACGGTGGTTCCACGAACCACTAATCTTCACGGGGGACTTGATGCGAATCCCAAACGAAAACCAAAAAACCCCTCCGAATACTACGAGAGCGGAGGCGATTCTCGCGTGCAACACTCCTTCTGTCATATGAATTTGAACTAAAGAGGTTCGAACTCGGTTCCACATTTCGGATACCCGTGCGGTCGGTACCCGATGCGGTGAAAAGATGTATCAGCGGCTGAAGGATGGACCGGTAGTCCGATGTTTTCTTCTTGGAGAAGGGGTTCGTTTCCCCTTCACGTCTTTATAGTGACCTCTTGGGGGTTCTTGGGTGTGGGATTTTCTGGCGGTGCCAAACTCCTACATCCACATTCGGCCTTCGTGGCCTTACATGCCGTGAATTGGGTGTCGAGCCCTCTGCGGACTTCTTCTTCACTTTGTCTGAAGATAGTCTGATCCGGGGAGAAGGGTTGAGGCTCTCGTGACATTCTCCAAAGTGCGGAGAAAAATTCGATGAGGCGTTCATTTGGTGAACACCCTTGACGATAGGGATGGCACGAGAAATGGTTTTTCGTCGAAGGCCACGAGATTTCTTCTTCTGAGGCGGGCAAATCGTGACGAAAAGATATCTGGCGACTTGGAGACATTTACGAAGAGCGGAAGTGGAAATGATGGAACTATTTGACAACTTCCCAAAGGAAGAGTGGAAATACGGACTTCTCTCGAAGCAGGCATGGTTGTATGACCATAAGTGTAAGTAACAGCTTATTTTACATATGTATATGTATTTTTGAAAAAATTGTATGATGTGTAATTTTAACATAGAATTGTTTGATTTATGCAGTATCTCTGATCAAACCAAGCTCCTTAGAAATAAAGGAGTTCGAAGATTTTTTATCCGGGAAGTCTTCGGAAACAATTGAGGCTATGCCGTCAAAATTACTCCCAAGTAGACCCGATACGAAATTCATACGGATGAATTTGAGACGAAAAAGCAGTAGAAGAGGTTCTCATACGGAAGAGACCCTTCACCTCGGCGAGAGGAAACTACCTGAAAACCCAGGCCGGCCCTCTTGTAACTCCTCCGAACCCACACGAAGAAACCAACCCTAAAACTATTCCTCGATCGGTAGGTTTACTTGGCCGTCGATCAAAAATCTCTTAGGATCAAAAATTAAAACAAAATAACTCCTCTAGCTAGCCAAGAAGCTCGAGTTCCTCGGTCTTGGTTATCCCACCTTGTGCCCCCTAGAAATACTGAGATCGAAGAGGATGGTGACCCAGGGCAGAAGGATTAGGCGTATCCGGGAAGAGAAGCGCACCCTGATAGCCATCAGGGTTCAAACTTAGTTTCAACACCAAAGGACCCTCCAAACAAATCTCCATGGCTGAAACTATTAATCGGACCCTACACCTCCCGAGCGGCTATTCTCTCTCCCAGAAAGTAGAGGCCCTCTCCAGCGGCCGGTCCTTGGTCGGATTACGTCTTAAAAGTACATGGGATCTCAAACTCTACATGGCCCGAGTTCAGCCTTGACTTTCCTTTAACCTCTTGAGACTTTCGTTCGGCTGCTTGGCGACCATGCAGATTCGATGATCATCTGGATGAAATTTTCTCGACGAGGGATGAGCTATTTGGCTAAGGTAAATAACAATCTCTTCTTCCTCATATCTTTGTTTCCCTTTGAATATTGGACATTTGACTTGAATATTTTGAAAATATCTTGAGCTAATCTTTTGTCTTTGGACGGCTGCGTCAAGAGACACGTAAATGGAAAGTAGGGGAAGATTTCATGCGACGAAGAGATAAATATCTTTGAAATCGACCTTGGGTAGAGAAAAGCCGTCGTGAAGATGTTTTCATACCATCGATAGCCTTGAAGCGAATTAGATCAAATTTAGGATGGATTTGAAGACATCGATGAT
Organism: Panax quinquefolius; assembly: GCA_020205615.1. NCBI lineage: Eukaryota > Viridiplantae > Streptophyta > Magnoliopsida > Apiales > Araliaceae > Panax > Panax quinquefolius. The sequence goes on along the minus strand of CM035174.1, from coordinate 80,479,723 downwards.
GAACTAAGAGACCCTGAGGACGAATTGGTACGCTGCATCAAAGCCGACAACAAACTCGACTAACTTTGAATCTTTGATGCGGTTGAAGAAAATTTACTCTGAAGGCAAAAATGAGGAGTTTTCTTGATGATCGAAACAATCCTCTGACTTGGTGAAGGCGAGGCGAAGATTGAGGCAAGCTTAGAAGGCCTGAGGCCCAAACGTCGTAAGCTCATGCACAAGATAAAGGATCTTGAGAGGCGAGGCCTGATACGGCCGAAGATCTCCGGAGCGATTGAGATGGACTCTGAGGGACTCGGACGAACTGAATGTTGAGATCGTGAAGGTATACTCGGAGGGTATGAGGATTTAGAAGCGAGGAAAAGAAAAACTATCGGTTTTCAATTTGGACCCAAGCATTGCTCGACTCCAGATGATGAAAAGGCGGTGCTGAATATCTATCGTGTTTTTTGTTACATGTAATTATTTTATAATTGACTTTAATGAAAAGAGCATTTTATGTTTATTGATAAATCTTTAAGCGTCTTGATTATGACTTACATTAGATCGGTTTTCTTGTCGATAATTTAGTATCGATAAAATTGAACTAATGAATTAGATATGACATATAACGGTTAACTTATGCTGATGAAATGGATTGAATTTTACTGAGACGAGTTGACTTAAATGGGCTGAATAAATTGAACTTCGACACTTAAACAAAATGAAGTAATGTATACTCGTGATGCAGAAGAGTGAGATCGGTCGTGTGTGAGATAAATTTGGGTGACAAATATATAGGGACCAAAATATAAGGACCTCCTTACACCATAGTGACCTTGGATGATAGTGACCATTGACTTACCACCTGATAAGATCGATATAGGATCGAAAGGACTGGGGCTACCATCGAATGGCGGTGAGTCCTACCGTACCTCCTTACACCATAGTGACCTTGGACCCGATAGTGACCATTGACTTACCACCTGATAAGATCGATATAGGATCGAAAAGGACACAGGGGCTACCATCGAATGGCGGTGAGTCCTACCGTACCTCCTTACCCATAGTGACCTTTGGACCCGATAGTGACCATTGACTTACCACCACGATAAGATCGATATAGGATCGAAAAGGACACAGGGGCTACCATCGAATGGCGGTGAGTCTACCGTACCTCCTTACACCATAGTGACCTTCCGGACCAATAGTACCCAGTGATTAATTATGGAAAAAGTGACCTTTTATTAATATCAAACAATCGTGTACGGACTTAGATAAAATGAAACTTAATATTTATTGAAAATATTTAGAAACTGCCGGCGTACAGTATTCTGATCTCGGAACCATCGAGTGCCTTTAATCGATAAGTACACGGCTTTGGTACTTGATTACTTCGTATAGCCCTTCGATTCGGCATTAGTTTTCCGTGTTTTGAGGCGTAGAAGCTTGACTTCTCTGAGACGAAGTCTCCACTTGAATCTCTGATTTGACTCCTTTGTTGTAATGTTTGTACCCTCCTTTGATAAGCGACCCGATTTGATCAAACTTCCTCTCGACTTAAATCTGGCGAGTCGAGTTAACTTTTAGTCCTTCGTCGTTGTAAATTTCTTTAAATTGAGTTACAGAAGACTTGGAATCCGATTTATTTGGGACTAAGGCATCGATACCATAAGACCCGATCGGAAGGGAGAATCCCGTAGTAGTCCTTGGTGTAGTTCGGTATGCCCACAAAGACGCTCAATGATTCTTACGGCCATCTCCCGCAGCTTCATCGATCTGCGCTTAATTAGTTCAGACGTCACATTGGTCACCTCGACTTGCCCATTCGGTGTGGATGAGCCGCACGAAGTCTTCTTGTCTTTGAATCCCAATCGTTCAAAATTCTTCAAATTTTGAACCATGAAGCTGGCGTCCATTATCAGATATCAATACTTTAAGGATCCGGCGAAACACTACTGAGACTCCTTTATAAACTTTAGGCACTCACAATTACATTGCTCGGCAAAGTGGTTTTGCCTCTACCCACTTAGTCGTATAATCGATATAACTATAATGAAGCTAACGACCTTTAGCTTTAGTAGCGGTCCCCAATATATCCACCCAGACGGTGAAGGTATAGGAGATAAAATCGAGTATAACTCTTAGGTGGGTGATAATGAAGAACCGTCTTATTGGTGACATTTTCGCATTTCTTG